>CM053170.1:43579450-43614599 GCA_012977825.3 Pteromalus puparum
TATACTCTGTGTGATTGAACATTATTATTTTTGTTAAACCATATAATTTGATAATTAAAGCTTAGCATATTTAGAGAGCTTTCATGGTTTTATAAAATGTCCGTGCAGATGGTTTTGTCTGTGTGTGTGTGTGTGTGTGTGTGTGTGTGTGTGTGTGCGTGCGTGCGTAATATTACATTTAAAACAATATCAAAAATCGGAAAAGGAGGAAGCTAAGTGCCAAAGACTTGGCAGCGGTTTTTTATTACATCACACTCGAAAAAATGTTTAGAATAGTGTATATATTTATCTTTATCATAGTATCTTTATATTTATCTTTATCTTTATCATAGTATCTTTACCATCGCCTCTTTTTTCACAATGTAGAAATGGTCACAAAATTATAAATAAGAGTGTGTAAGATAATATGTATGCAAATTGATACTTGCAAGCCCTCTATTGAGTTATTTCACAACGGACCCTTTTGTTACTAGTTACTACTATAGCCACCAACATCTGCGGAGGAGGTGTCCTCTTTCTTCTCAAATTTGCAAAATTTTTTTCCTACAGATAGCTATCAGAACATTAGAGGCGTTGCTTAATTCGCTTTTTCCACTCTAGCCACTTACTTTGCTAGCGTTGCTCATCAGACTGTTCATTACTCTGTATGATCTGCGAGTAGAACCTTGACAACATGGAAATTTAAATAAAACTGAGAAGCAGCTAGTCCAGTGGAGACTTCAGAAAGCAGCTAGTCCAGAAAATTGCTTTTGAAAGCTGTTTCGGCGAGCCATACGCCGTGAAGAAAAAGTGGGCGAGGCAGAAAAAAAATAGGACCTTCTTAAGAATAGAAGTTCGAACGCCGCAAAAAGAAAAGACGGGAAGGGCGCAGGTAGCGGGCCTAAGAGCAGACGAACAGAAGGAAGCAGAGAGAACACGGCAGTCACAAAATAAGAACTCAAGAGAACAGGGTCGGAGGGCACGAACGGTGTTGTCGCGTGTCTGGAAAACACGTGGTTTGATCAGTAAGCGGTATTATAAACGGATGATAAGCGAGCATCACAAAAGCAGAGCGCAACGCAAAATTGTATAAAGATTGGAATAAAGCTGTTTGTTGACGAAAATAACAACCATTATATTTACCACCCTGTTCTAATTAAAAAGCAGCTAGTTCAGAAAATTGCTTTGGAAAACAGCTAGTTCCGAAAATTGTTTCAAAAACCAGATTCATTTTTAAAGAGCAAAAACCAGCTATCTCAGAGCTTGCTTAAAAACGAGTAATCTCTGCGAGTGATTTAATAAACAGACATCACAGACGACTTTAAGTAATCATTTTTGCAGTAATTAGCAGTGTTTTGGCGTGGGTACCTGCTGACCCTACCCCTATAGGACCCGATAATTTGGCAACATTGCCTCAACATTGCATTGCAAGACTGGCTAGATTCGGCAATATTGCTAGCGCGTAGAACAACATTGCTGCAACCATTAGGCAATGTTGTCACGCACCAAAATGTCCGCTTTTTTATTGCGAGGCTGGTTATCTCCCACAGAGATCCCAATATTTTGGGAACATTGCCTGAAGATTGCGTTACCGGATTGTGCAATATTGCATGAAGCCTTATTAATATTCCTACAACTATTTAAGAAACATTGCTACTAGATTGTGTAATATTTAACTAATACTGCGCTAACCTTAAAATATTTTGGCATCATTATAAAAATTGTTATGGTCGACCCGTGTCACGCGGCGTATGCGTGACGTTAGCGGACTCGGTATCGTTGCTGCGCGCGAGTACATTACAATTTCTCCCCAGTTTTAAATAAGCTACGCGTTTACCTCCTTACGCTTCGCGATTCTTTCTGAGCGACGCACCGGCTTGATAATTTGATCGGTATACCGTTTCATTGTCATACCAGTTTCAGTTTTAACTTCAAATGTCGACGGTGGCAGCGCTTTGGTGATTTCACCCTTGACCCGTTTTCCGCTGGCTGTGCCGTAGTTATCGGCCATGATCATGTCGCCAGGATCGAGTACAATATTTCGTAAATGCGGGCGTGCGGCGATCTGCGCCTGTTGTTTATCGTACACTTTGTTTCTTAAAGTCGGTCTTAATAAATCGAAACGCGTTCTAAGCTCTCGTTTATAGAACAGCCACGCTGGGGTTTTACCTGTTGTGCAGTGAGGTGAGCTGCGATAATTAAATAAAAAACTGTTCACAGCACTTCTCACGTCTTCCCCTCTTGAATAATTTTGGATACTTTAACCTTAAACGTATCCACAAGGTTTTCCGCCGATCTATTGCTGGCCGGGTGGTACGGAGGTGAAAAACTTTGCTCGACACCGAGCCCTGTCAGGAATTCTTTAAATTCATCTGATGCAAACTGTCTTCCATTGTCTGTGATAATATGATTTGGCAGTCTGTGTCTCGCAAATAGAGATTCACATACATTGATTAACGAGCTTAATTTCGTGTTTTTTCCAAAATTAATTGCCTCCGGCCATTTTGAGTGCGCATCCACTATTACTAAATACATTTCGTTGTGAAACGGTCCCAAAAAATCTAAGTGGATGCGATCCCAAACGTTTTCTGGACAAGGGCATGGGGTTAGTGGTGCCTCCGTTCCCTCGATGGAAGCCTCGCTGGCCATGAAGGCGCTAGCTTTCCTCTCGTTCTCTCTCTCTCGCCTACGCCCTCTCGATCTGGCGTTGGAGATGGCGGGCCTCCTCTCGTCCGGACCTCCGTCCTCTCGTGCTGGCGTTGCGCAGGAGACGGCGGATGGCTGGTTGTCGGTTGCTCCGTCCTCGGCTGGCTGTCCAGGTCGTCGGCCTGCTGCTCTCGCTCTCTCTCTCTCTCTCTCTCTCTCTCTCTCTCTCTCGCACTTTCACTCGCGCCCGCTCGGACCGGCGGGCTCCTTCCTTGAGTATATTAAATATGTCTTCGATTTTCGGAAACGCGCGCTTAGAAAATTCAACAAATTGGTTGATCGTGAGCTTAAATCGCCGCAAATTCTGATGGTCCCGTCCGACTTCACTACCGGGACTATCACTGTAGCCCAATCGCTCGACTCGACACGTTTCAAATGGCCCAGCCGGACTAGTCTATCAAGTTCTTTTTCAACGGGAATTTTCAAAGCAAACGGTACGTGCCACGGGCATAACGCTATCGGCTCAATGTTATTCTTTATGTGCAACTTGTTCTCTCTTTTATACAATAGTATAATCTGGGGGTATTGCCAAAAAAGTTCCTTGAACTCCGTTAATATTTTTTCTTTCCCGTTTACTACATCAAATTTCAGAACCGCGCTTAAATTGCTGTCCTTAATATCTAAAAAATCTATGGGCCACAAATCAAATTCGGTCAGCCACTGTCTATCAATTAGTGGTGGTCCATTTCCGCGTAAAACAAAACAATCTGAATTATCTTCTTCTTTTAGCTTAACCTTCAAATTTCTTAGTTGCCCCAGCGGATTTATCGGGCTTTGTTCATAATTCACTAGGTTTGTACGTGCTTCTTCCAACTTGCAATCTCTAAAATATTTTTCAGATATTACTACGTGCCTGTATCGATTTCCATCGGAACTATTTTAGCATTAATATTTATATCTAAGAATTTCGGATCGGCTCTGATTGGATTATAACAATTCTTCGCGTTATCGTTCTCCACACTAATCGAATAAAAGTCTAAATAGTTGCTTTCTGCCGTAGTTGTATCCATAGAATCTGCCTCCGCGTCTTCTTCTAGGAACTGGTTAGACGTCTTCTTCCCGCTGGACCAGCACGCCGTCTGTAGATGTCCCTTCCTTCCGCAGCCATCGCAGGTAGCTCCTCGATATCTGCATTTGTTTACCAGGTGTCCGAAGTCACCGCAGCAGTAACACCTTCTTTCATTCTGCGCTGGTCGGCTATTTTGTCTATGCCACTTTCCTCTAGTATTTTGTTTTGTGCCACGCTCAATGGCAAACACCTCTTCTTTCGTATTGCTTTTTAATAACGTTTTTTCGGTGCCTGCGGAATTTTTTAGAGCGCTTTCTCTTGCTAAGGCTGCTTTTAAAGCCGTATCAAATTTTAAGTCCGTTATCTTGAATAATTCAATTCTCGTGCTTTCGTCGTGAACCTCACAGACGAACTGGCACACAGGGCGTCATCAAGCTGTTCAAACTCACAGTGCAGAGAAAGTTTTCGTAATCTGGCCGAAAATTCGGCTATTAATTCGTGCTCACCTTACTTCGCTTTGTGGAATATGCAAGGCTCTATCACCTTTAATAGTTTCGGATTAATATGATCTGACATTAATTTAATTAAAGCTGCACAGTCTTTAGTCGACGGCTTTGCTGAAGCACATAAATTTCGGAGCAATATATATGCTTCCTCGTCGACACTCGTACGTAGCACGGCCGTTTTGAATTCTTCCTCCGTTTTCTACAACTTAAACTGCAGCTCGAGCCTCTCCGTAAATGCTTCCCAGTCATCCGTGTTCAACTTGAAGAAAATTTTCGCCTTTTCCTCCATGTTGTCGTCGTCTGAATCGGTGTCTATGCTGCTCACGTTGTCTGTTACAGTGTAAGCGCTTGAACTCCCTGCTGACTCGTAACTGTTCGTACTAGCTGTTTCCACTTTTTGCGAATTTTCTATCGTTTTTTGTTCTTCAATTTCTGCCCGCACTATGGCAACGAGTTTATCTCTCAACTCGTCGCGTTTATCGTCTTCTTTGCAACGCTGCGTTTCCTCAACTCTTGAATTAGCTCCGCTTTGAAACGGTCACGACTCTTCTTGGTCCTGGGTGCTTTTAGATAATAAATAATTATTGATTTTAATTTAGAAAAGTAGTGAACATTTACTGCTCTGCGTCGTGATTCTGACGACAGGCCAAATATAATGAGTTCATATTGTTTTTAAATATTTTTAATATTTATATAAGTATTAGTAATAATAATAAGATAGGTCCGGGATACCAGGTAGTGGAATTTTAACACAATGATAAGATTTTAATTTATAACAAAATAGATATATTCATATTATTGATAGGAATGAGAATATTGCTTTGATTGTTGCATATATTCAATATCACAAAATGAAATAAATTAATAACTCCGCATTAATTTTGACAATTAAAATTAAATACGCGTTTATATGGCGTTATCTAATCAAAGTGGTAGTGTTACAAATAAATAAATTTTATACAGATACGCTTAAATTGCGTTATCTGATCGGATACACAAATTATACAAGTTTTATCACGATTCGCAATAATCCTAAGTTTTTTAGAGAATGATTGTAAGTCTTTATAAGTCTTAGACGGATACGCTTAATTTGCGTTATCCTGTCTGACTAGAAATTTTTATAAGTATAATATTATTCGAAAATTTCTCTAAGTCTTTTGAAAGGAACTGAAATTTTTCTAAGTCTAGGACTAATACGCTTGAAGTTGCGATATCGTGCCTAACTTGAAAATTTTAGAAGTCCTTCAAAAGTGAGAAAATATTCTAAGTGTTTTATCTACCAAGGCGTATTGGTTGCTCTTGGCAGAGACTAGTCCACGCTTAAATTGCGCTTGAGCTAGTGGCTAGCCATAGGCCGAGCAGGTCCTTATAAAGGCTACGGAGAGAGCGGGGCTCGAGCCGCCGAAAAAACTCTCATATTCACACATCACACTTACATTCACACCTATATACAAATATCAATCATACAAGCGTACGGAGATGCGCGCGCCGCGCCGCTGCTACGTCATCATCCCACTCTCACGCTGTGCACGCCGCACTGCTCGCTGCGCTTCATATATAGATATACGCGCTCGCCGCTGCCGCTTGGTATACCTACAGCGCGCTCGCTACTGCCGCTGCCGCGTGGTGATTCCCGCTGGCGCGTGGTGACTCCCGCTGTGACCCATAGCTTTGGAAAGAGTGGAAAAGTACGCTTTTTTGCGTGTAATTTGGGTAAAAAACAAGTCGAAAGACTTTAGTTTTTTGGTAATTATTTAACACACTGCGGAGCTGGTGTGGGGCGTTACAGCTTTTAAGGTGTTGCGCTTTCCCTAGCATCAGTTGCGTGTCCGGGTCTTCAAAGTCCGTATCTTTTTTTGTAGCTGTGCTCATTTAACGGCCTTATAGTTAGATGAACATTTGCTTCACTTAAAATCGATGAGTTTAATGTACACACTCGAAATACGACACTGTTATGCTGGAAATTTCCGTAGCAATCTTGTAATTATCCGGCTCAAGTCAACGCGGATACTGTATCTACGGTACCCTTCTACTGAATATATTCGGCGTTGGCTAAAATTTACCGCTAATGCGCACCTGAGCACCTAATGACTCTCATGTGCTCAGGTGCCACACCCACACTTTCCTGTGAAACTGGTTCTTTATACCTCTTCTTCGTCGTCTCGTCGCCAGTTGCTAAGTAAGCGCGGAAGCAGCCAAGCACGTGGATGGAGGTAAGCACCACTTAGATGCTACAAGTGCCTCGGTTTTGGCCATATCGGCAGAAACTGCACAGTAACTGAAGATAGGAGTGGGCTTTGCTTTAAGAGTGGAAAGGGCGGGCACAAAGCAAGGACTGTAAGAACCAACATAACTGTGTACTCTGCAAAGAAGGAGACACAGATGGAAATAAGGACCACGCAGCTGGTAGCTACGCATGCCCAGCTTACTGTGCTGCAGTAGAAGCCATTAAAAAACGAAGAAAATGAAACTAGCGCAGTTGAACTTAAATCACTACGAGACAGCACACGTTCGACTGAATCAGTACGTCTGCGAGACAGAAGTTGACGTAGCAATTATATGCGAACAATACAGAGATCTAGACGAACCAACGTGGGATATGGACACTACTGGCAAGGCAGCGATCTGGGCATGTAGTAACGCTGCTTTCCAGGAGAGAACAATGACCCGCGAAGAGGGATTTGTGCGCGTAAAGGTAGCAGGCGTACATATTTATAGCTGCTATGCCTCACCCAACGCACTAATCGAGCAGTTCCAACAACTGCTAGACCGGCTGGTATATGATGCAGTAGGAAGAAAACCGGTACTGATCGCAGGCGACTTCAATGCTTGGGCTGTAGAGTGGGGCAGCCTAAGCACTAACCAAAGAGGACGAATACTCCTGGAAACATTCGATCTACTGGACTTGGTTCTAGTCAACCAAGGATGCACTCACACCTTTAGAAGAGGAAACACAGGGTCTATTGTAGACCTAACGTTTATTAGCCGCGGCCTTACCGCCTCAGTTGGTTCATGGAGGGTGAGTGAACATTACACACATAGTGACCACCAGGCCATAATAATGGAAGTAGGTAAACAAAAGCATGGACCCAGTGCGAGTACAACGATCAATAGAGTAGGTTGAAAAAGAAAAGATTATGATAAGGAGATGTTTCTGTTACAGATGTTTCAACTAGAGGAACTGCAGCTGTCTAGAACGGCGAACAACAAGGCAGAACGGACGGTGGTAAACATTGTCCGAGCCTGCGATGCCGCTATGCCTCGAAGAGTGGAAAACAATAGACGACCGCCAGTATACTGGTGAAACAATGATATTGCTATGGCCCGGGGCGAATGCCATCAGACTCGAAACGGAAACAGCGAGCAAGAAAAAAATTCTACAGAACTGGAAGAGGCCAGGAAGTAGTGGACGCTCGCGTTCAAGAATTGAAGGATGCTAAACGTAAGCTGAAAAAGGCAATACGCCACAATAAGCGGCGTCGCTTGTAGGAGCTACAGAACGAGATAGACCAAGATCCCTGGGGTCGACCCTATAAAATTCTTATGGAGAAAATTAAGGGAGGTTATGTAACTCCTCCTAAGTGCCCGGAACTATTAAACCGGGTCGTGACTACACTGTTTCCCAGACAATGGGATGAGACAGGTGTTACTGAAGCAGGGACAAATGAGGAAGATATTACCAAGATAACGACGGAGGAGCTGCAAATGGCTTGCAAAAGAGTGGGAAACAACAAGGTTCCGGGACTGGATAGAATACCCAATATTGCATTGAAACATGCTATTCACGCACACCCGGAGGCCTTCGTAGACTTGTAAAACGCATGTCTCGAGGAAGGGATATTTCTCACTAATTGGAAGAAACAGCGCTTAGTGCTACTGCCGAAGGAAAAGAAGGCACCTGACGATTCTACGTCATACAGACCACTCTGCATGCTGGACACCTCAGGCAAGATGTTAGAACGTATAATCTGCGTCTGAATGGATCAAGTCATAGAAACATCAGAAGGAGTTTCAGAACACCAGTACGAATTCCGGAGGCAATGCTCTACACTGGACGCAGTTAGCCTAGCGATTGACACTGCCCAGAAAGCGGTAGAGGGAACAAGATGGAAAGGAGGGAAAAAGGAGTACTGCGCTATTGCTACACTGGATGTAAAAAATGAATTCAACTCAGCTAAATGGAGCCAAATACACGAGGCGCTTCTAAAGAAAGATATACCTCTGTTCATAAAAAGAATGATGTCTTACTACCCTAAGGACAGAATCTTGTTGTATGATACTGAGGACGGCACCAAGTCCTATAAAGTCACAGGAGGCGTCCCCCAAAGTTTGGTACTTGGCCCTCCGCTTTAGAACATCATGTACGATGGAGTACTAAGCCTACCACTACCCCAAGGGGCAACGGTTATAGGATTCGCGGACGATATAGCAGTAGTAGTTGTAGCGAAACACATAGAAGATGTTAAAGAAATAGCGGATGAAGCAATTCGTATGATACACGAATAACTAACAGAAACAGGCCTGGAGCTAGCTAGCCACAAGAACAAAGCTATCCTTATTTTCTCTACGAAGAAGCTAGAGTCGATAACACTGACAGTAGATGGGCATGAGATCGTTTCTAAATCAACGATCAAATATCTGGGCATAACCATCGATGCGAGACTTACTTTCGAGCAGCATCTAGAAGCAGTGAGCGATAAGGCAGCAAATGTTGGCGCTGCTTTATGACGATTGATGCCAATGTTACGTCATTCACCTCTATATAATGACCTCAATAAAAGAGCGTTTAAAAAACAACAAAATTCAAACTCTCCGAATAACCTACATCGCTGTATGTCAACATACGGCAAAAGAATGTCAGCACTGAATCAGCGAAACGTCAGTAATTTTAAGATTATCAATATTTTGATTTTTGTAATAAACTGAGGCTTTAAAAAGCCCCGGATTCGTTTAAACAGACAGTTCGTACGAGATCGCGGACTCCGTACGTCGCGCCGTTCGACAATAGGCTCAATTATTGCAAATCGAAGCGTCGCTTAGCCGCGAAATACATTTCCTATTTAAATTTAATCCGCCTATTTGAAATTCTCAATTATATTCTGTGTTTATTATCAATATATCGATATCTCAAGAATCAGAATAAATTCCTTATTCTCTCATAACAATTTCGTGTTCGTGTTAAAATTTATTTACTGCGAGAGTTCCTTTCCTTGTGAATACAGCCTACAAATATATAAATACGTTACTAACACGGTACGGGGAAGACCAGCAGCTGTCCAGATTCCAGTTCCATCGCAAAAGTAAGTGAATTACATTTCGTAAATCTAACAGTGACAGTGTTATAGGCGCGATTACTAACAATCTTTTCAGCCTAGCCATTACACTATACATTACGTCCCAGTTTGTCAACTAATCGATAGTCAGGACGTAACAATTGGTTCCGATACTTAAAAAAATCTAATAAAGATTAGGAAAAACGCGTAACAATAAATTTGTAGAACCAATTAACAATTGGTTCCGATACTTAAAAAAATCTAGTAAAGACTAGGAAAACGCGCAATAATAATTTTTGTTGAATGAATTAAGATTAAAATATCAAAAGTGAACATTAAAAATCGAATAAAAAGAATCTACTACAAGTGAATAAAATCTAACAGTTTCAAATAAAACCAAGTGAAGAAAAAAGCCAACAAGTTCAAAGTGACAAAACTACAAGTGAATAAAATCTAGCATTTTGAAATAAAATCAAGCGAAGAAAATCGTCTAACAATTTCGAAGTGACAAAACCAACAACGTAAGGATCACTAGACAACACGTTCAACGAAACCCGAATTCAAAAAGCAGTTTATTATCTGGGCCACTTGAAAAACAGGCGTTTAAGAAGAGTGCAAAAATACAACGGACACCCCCAAAACAAGTCAGAATACAAAAAAAAAGAAGAGACAGACAGTAAAGAACTACAGAATACGAGCACAAAACAAAAAATCGTAAACACAACAAAGGGGATCATTGAAAAAAAATTTGAAGAGAAAACCAAGGAAATAACAAACAAACAAGAGCAGAAGAGCAAGATAAAAGAAGTGGCAAATCAACAAAATAATCAAGAAAATCTACAGATAAACACCGAACAGAGGACAAAACAACTTTTCAAACTAACCTATCATTTTTTCAATCAGGCAACGACTCATTTTTAGGACAAACGTTCGAATTTGAAAAGGACGAGCGATATTCGGACATAGGAGGATTTCTAGCAGAACAAAGCCTCGTAGTAGGAACAGCAAAAGATCCGCAGCAAAACCTACTTAAATACGACGAGCCTTCGGCAAATTTTTCGACAAACACAAGCGTAGACGAAGATAAGGCCCTAATAGACTTCGGAAAACAAATCAGAGAAGAAATTAGATCCATACAAGAGATAACTGATAACAAGCTGATCAACAACTATAACGAGAATCATTCTGAAGAAATCCAAGCCGCCACAAACCAACACTATAATAACGGAAGAAATCCAGAGCAAAGAGGAGCAAGCATAAACATGGCTCCCCCAGCAGAACCAGCAAGGCCAATAAAATTAAATCTAAAGGATGTCGTAAACTACGTCCCAGAATACAACGGAAAAAATATGACAGCAACGGAATACATAAAAAAATTGAAGCAGGTTAGAAGTCTTATAGACCCCATAGACGAGGCAAATCTCACAAGTCTGCTGAAAGTGAGAATGACAGGGGAAGCAGAAGAAGCTCTTGGCGGTAAAAGTATAAAAACAATAGATGATTTAATAACAGGAGTGAGAACGCTGTACCCAATCGACGACGATATTCACGAGCTATTCGCGAAAATGCGTAGAATCATCCAAGGAGAAACAGAGACAGTAGTACAATACACAAACAGGCTAAGAAAAATAGTTTTTAAAATAAAAGAATTGAAAAAATTGGAAGGACCATCGCAAGATGAAAGGACAAGGTTTGAGACGGAATTAGACGCAGAAGCCGCAAAGAAATATAAAAAAGGCCTGAAATCAGAAATTAAATATGAATTAGGACAAGAAACCACTGTAGCGGACATTTCAAAAGCAGCTATAGAAATAGAAAGCGACATAAGAAAAAGAAAAGACATAAACAAGGGTATTGTAAATAACATATACGAAGACTACGAACGAAAAGCAGAAACAGAACCACAGAAAGTGCTGACATGCCAAATATGTAGAGACTTCCAACACGAAGCTCTTTTCTGCCGATCTGCCGCTTGCGTCTACTGCAAGGGAGCAGACCATTTTTCAAATAATTGCATGAATGTCAAAAATAAAATCAAACTGATCTGTAAATTCTGCAGTCAGCCAGGGCATTCGATAAGCGCATGTCGATTCAACAAGAAGCAAAATAACCACTGCCAATACTGCCAGGAAATGGGGCATGATGTTGGGCAATGTCCTTATATCAGCGATTATGAGATATGCTGGAAATGTAAAGAAACGGGTCATAACCCGAATAGATGTGTAAACATAAGCATGAATAATATCGAAAAATGTGAATATTGCGATATTAATGGTCATACAATACAAAACTGCCCAGATGTCGTTTGCAAAAAATGTAACAAGAAGGGACATACGATAAAGTATTGTAAAACAGGTGAAGGAAGACCATATTTTAGAGTATGTACAATTTGTGAAACAATCGGGCACGAAGAAACAGAATGCGAACAAGTAAAAATTCTTGTGGCAGAGTATAAAGCAAAACAACAGTTGAAATGTCAGATATGCGAAGAAACAGGTCACACAGCCAAATTTTGTAATAAATTAAAAAATAAACAACAAACACATCAAAATAACGGTAATAATTACAACAGGGGTTTTCAGAGGAAATTTTGCGAATACTGCAAAACGCCAGGCCACATAGTCAGCGAATGTAAAAAACTAATGGCGTTAGAAAATCGAGGAAAATCCAAACAAGATTTTTGCCAGTACTGCAGCAAAGCAGGACACAAAATAGATAATTGCGAGAAGATTAAAAGCCTACAAAGAGAGCAAGAAGAATTCTGCTCAATTTGCAAAAATACGAATCATACAGCAGAGAAATGCTATAGAAACAAAAACAAACAGGAAAACTACAACACTCTTCCTGGAGGGAACGCCTAGGAAGGGAAAACGAAAACAAAGCGTTCCCACTACAAATAACCAAAGATAAAATTACTAATCATACGCAAGATAAAGAGAACATAGACAAAAAGGTTGACAGTAAAATAGAAAGTATATTACAAACATATGTTTTAAAACTAGAAAATTTACTACAATATATAGAAGTAGAAGATAAACAATCGAAGAAAATAAATAAATTGTTAGTAGATAGTGGTGCACAACTAAACATTATTAAAAAACAAAATATATCAATTGACCAAATAAATAATGACGAACAAATATTAATATCAGGAATAACAGAAAACGCTATACGTACTCTGGGATCGATAAAATTGCCAATAAACGGAATATATTTTGACTTTCACGTAGCTCCAGATACATTTGCCATTCCGTACGATGGAATCGTCGGAATAAAGGTTTTATTGCAACAAAAATTAAGACTAGATAAAGGATATTTAGAAATAAATAATGAAAAAATCGAGTTGAAATCTACAATGTATACAAACCTAATAAATACTAGCATCATAGCTAAAGAGAGTGGAAAAGAGGCTAGTACTCAAGAAACCACTGGAGAAAACATTACAGTACAACAAGATTTAGAAAAGGTATTAGATATAGTAGAAAAAATCCAAGATAATATAAAAAACGGAATTTCAGAAAACAAAAATGACCCAGAATACACAGGCGACTCACCAGATTTCGTAAAAGAAATTTCGGAAGGAGCACAGCCGAGCAATTGGAGCAACGTAAAACTTACAGAGTTTATTCACGATTCAAAGTCAAATATTCAACAGTTTATGGGAAATATTAATGAAACTCTTGAAGGTACAGAAAAAGAAGAAACCGAAGAGTATTGCATTCAAAATTTTCCGACATTTGTAAAAACACTGAACGATAATGTAGATTTCGAAGGAGATGAAAAATATTTACGTCATACAAACGAAACAAATTTTCTTACGTTTGATATCGAAGATATGCCAGATACGTTTATGGGAATCTCAGGATTACCACTGCCAAAAGAGGAAGAGACCTTACATTGTGGCTCCATATATTTAACTTCACAAAGCAGAAAGAGTCTTGAAGAAGTGGAAAAATTAAGTAAAAAAGAGAGGACAAATGTATTATTAAACACGATAAATTTAAATCATTTGTCGAGAAAGAAAAGGAAATTTATCGAAGACTTAATATTATGTAACGAAGATATCTGCTGGCTAGACGGAGAGAAATTAGGGATATGTAATGTCGAAGAGCACGAGATAAATTTAACAGATGAAGCTCCAGTTTACGTGAAACAATTCCCACTACCATATACGTTGAAACAAATAGCTATCAGCGAAACAAAAAAATTAGTAATAAACGAATTGGTTAGATCTTCGACGAGTGCATTCAACGCTCCAGCGTGGGTTGTACCAAAAAAGGGTTTAACAAAAGACGGAAAAAAGAAATGGAGATTAGTAATTGACTATAGAAAGCTAAATGCTAAAACAATACCAGATCCGTATTTATTGCCGAATATAACAGAGATATTTGATTCTATGGGAAAAAACAAATATTTTACAACGATCGATATGGTATCGGGCTTCCACCAAATAAGAATGAAAGAGTCAGACATACATAAAACAGCGTTTAGCGTACACCCACTAGGAAGATTTGAATTCAAAGTACTGCCGTTTGGACTAATTAACTCACCTAGAGTATTTCAAAGAGTACTAACAAAAGTACTAGGAGAACTGCTAGAAAAAGAATTTTGCTATGTTTATATAGATGACATAATTATAGTATCAAATACAGTAGAAGAGCATAACGAAAGATTTAACCTAGTAGCAGAAAAATTAAGAAGAGCTGGACTTAAATTAGAAACGAGTAAATGTAAATTTTTCCAGAAAGAAGTGGAATTTTTGGGGCATATTATTAGCGAGCAAGGAGTGAAAACAGATCCCAAGAAAATTGAAGCCATAACGAAATTTCCAATTCCACGAAACGTAAAAAATGTTCGAGAATTTCTAGGACTGGCAGGCTATTATAGGCGATTCATAGATAATTTTTCGGAGATAGCTAAACCAATTATACAGTTATTACAAAAGCAAACAAAATTTGTTTGGAATAAAGAGCAACAACAAGCGTTCGAGAGATTAAAAAAAGCCTTATGTTCAGCCCCAATACTACAATTTCCCGATATGACTAAACCGTTTATAATAACTACAGACGCATCTAATTATGCACTTGGCTGCGTATTATCGCAAGGAGAGATCGGCGAAGACAGACCAATTGCATTCGCGTCAAGAGTATTGAAAGCAGCTGAAAAAAACTATCATACTTATGAACGTGAGGCACTTGCCATCATGTTCGCAGTAAAAACATTCCGAAATTATATTTATGGTAATAAGTTTAAAATAATTTCCGATCATAAACCGTTATTGTCATTTAAATCAGCAGATAAAAATAGTAGAGTTCAAAAATGGAGATTACAATTATTAGATTATGATTATGAAATTATTTATAAACCGGGAAAAATTAATACAAATGCTGACGCGTTGTCAAGGAATCCGGTAGAAAATATGCAAATAAATGTAATTACTAGAGCTCAAAAAGCAAAGGAGTTAAAAACACTAGATACTAGCGAAATACCTACTAATGACATGAAAATTCAAAAACTAAATGAAGAACGGACTAAACTAAAGGAAAGAAAAAATAGCAAGAAAAGGAAAATCAAAACTATAGCGGAGAAAAATAAAACTAATAAGGAAGAATTCAGAACAGCAAAACCATGCGATGAAAAAATAATAAACACTAAAACAGATAAAAACATTGTTTATACAAAAAAATCGATAGAATTTAGGAAAGATAATATCGCACACTTAATAAATAAACAGGGCAACTCTCTAGATCAGAAAATAGAGTGGCTAATGACTAGCAAAAATACTACGGTTAGCGAACATTTAAATATAAATGAAATTGAAATAATCAATTTAAATTCAAAAAAATTGTTCGTATTATGCATTGATACAGGTCAAGCAGCAATCAGAGTTAAAGAAAATATTTTAAAAACTTTCCAACTTTTAAAAGAAATTATGATACACAAAAAATTTAAGACTTTTAGCATTTCTAAAGATTTAAAAATAAATAATATTAACTGGTGCGAAATAGAAGAAATTCTAGCTAAAGTTTTTCAAAATTCTGACATTAAAGTAGTTATCTGTCTAAACTATATAGAATACGTAGAATTAAAAGATAGAGACAAAATATTTGACCTAAATCATTCAAGCGCAATAGGAGGACATTCAGGAGTAAACAGAACATTTAATCGTATAAGAAGTAAATATTTCTGGGAAAATTTAAAATCAGACATTGAACGTAAAATAAAAAATTGTGAGGATTGTCAAAGAAACAAACTAAAACGAGTAAAAACGAGACAACCAATGGTAATAACAGATACACCGTTTAGAACATTTGAAAAAATAGCCATGGATGTGGTGGGTCCACTGAATATAACTGCAAATCAAAACAAGTATATTCTTACTATACAAGATCAACTGTCAAAATTCTTAATTGCAGTACCTTTACAAGACCAAACTGCAGAAACGATTGCAGATGCATTTATAAAAAAATTTATATGCATTTTCAGTTCGCCAAAAGTTGTTCTTACGGACAGAGGTGCAAATTTTACAAGTAAAATCTTAAAAGCTGTAGCACGAAGATTTAAATTTTCAAAAATAGAGACAACAGCTTTCTCGCCGCAATCGAATGGCTCATTAGAAAGAGCTCATCATCCATTGTGTGAATATCTGAAAAACTTTTCTACGAAAAAAATTGAGTGGGATAATTTGTTAGAATTAGCACAATTTAATTATAATACGAGTGTACATAGCGCTCATAGATTCACACCGTATGAACTGGTTTTCGCTTATCCACCGAGATTACCTTCAAGTGAACCTTTAAAATTATCAGAGCAACTTCCAACTTTCAATAATTATTTATCAAATTTAATTACCAATATGAAAGACATTGCTAGCCTTGCACGTGAAAATCTAATATTATCAAAAGAAAAATCTAAAAAATATTATGATCGATTTACAAATCCTGTTAAGTTTAACAAAGGAGATCAAGTCTGGCTCATAAAAGAACCAAAACCCGGAAAATTAGAAAAAAATCAAAACCTGGGACCTTTTGAAATTTTAGACGTCACTGAGAATAGCAATGTCATAATAAATAAAAATGGAAAGCCAAACACAGTTCATGCAAATAAATTAATTATGTATAAAAAAGAGAACTAACGTTCTTTTCTGTTTTAGGAAACCCTGAATCATGATCTTCAAAATATTTTTATTAACGACAATTTTTAAAATAAATGAAGCAATCATTGGCTATGACTGCGGCACAACAACGCCAAATATAACAACATTCTCTCTACTGGACTCAGGGGAATGCGACTTTCACAATACACCCGTGAATTCAACAAGCGTCAACATCGAGCTGATACAAGTCGCAGAATTTCGAGAAGTCACGGTAATACAATGCAAGATAGAAATTCATCGAACAGTATCAAGTTGCGGGATTTTCGGTCATCTTATACCTACGGAAAACGGAGAACAAGAATATATATATGAGATAAGTCATGAGCAATGTAAATTAATTCATGAAACGGGAATTTTTAAATACGATAATATTCATACAATAGCCAATTTAAAAGTAAATTCGACGACAACGAAAGGTATAGATTTTGCAGGAAGCGCTGAGGGTAACTCTTGCTCCGGTGCATCTTATGCCGATAGCTTTGGATCATGGAATAAAGTATTTGTTCATGGCTTAATCAAAATAACGTTAATTCAAAATAGTGCTAAGGTTAGTTTAAATAATGATAAGTTAAGGTTAAGCTCAGGAACAGTATGCAAATTTTCAGAAAAACACTGTATTGATATGGAGGGCGGACATACATTTTGGGAAGTTTTACCGCAGGGGGAGTGTTTCAGAAACTCTTTCGATATTCTATTTAAGGGAGTAGCTACAAAATATTTTAGTGAGACAAATCACGAAATTGTTTATACACTAAGTTCTAACGAAATAACATTTGCTTTGGCTATCAAAGATAAAATCATGCGTTGTAACAGAGAATTTATACGTACAGAACATCCTAAGTTATTAATTTTCGAGAAGAGTAGTTATTTAAATGCGTATCATTTTGAGAATGATGAAGTTAGTTCTAAAAATAGCGTTAACTTAGACTTATTTACGTACGTTAATTCCAAATTCGTATATGTACAAAAACATTTAAGGAAGCAACTTAATAATCTATATTTAAACGTAATAACAGAAAAATGTGAACTTGAAAGGAAGGTAATTCAAAATTCCCTATCAATCGCTACCCTTTCCCCAGATGAATTTGCATATAATATCATGAAAAAACCTGGATACATAGCAAGGATTGCAGGAGAAGTTGTACATTTAATCAAATGTGTACCGAAAACCGTCAAAATACTACATTTAAAAGAATGCTATAATCAACTACCAGTATCTTCAGGAAATGAAACATGGTTCCTTACACCGAGAACACACATCTTGATAAAAAAGGGAGTTCAAGAAAATTGCAACTCGATTGTACCTACGTATTACAAAATAGCAGAAGAATGGATAAAATTCACTCCAACACCAATCAAATCAGTATCACCTCATATTCTGAAACCAAACACGAAGATCAGTTGGACGTTTGAATCTGTCGAGACACTAGCAACTAGCGGAGTGTATTCTCAAGAAGAATTGGACCAACTACAACAGCAACTAATGTTTCCAATGGAAAAAGCATCACTGCTCAATGTAATAGCAAGAGACATGGCAGGAGAACACACGTCAGGAGAAATTTTCACAGAAAACACACTAAAACACATTGCCGATAGCACCTGGCATCTAATAATTGAAAAACTAATGACATGGGGTTCGTTTTCTTCGTCATTCATAATGATATTAATTATTCTACATATTGGAAAATTAATAATAGATACAATTATCAGAGGATATACTCTTCACACGATTTATGGATGGTCAATAAATTTGATTGGAGCATTATTTAGTTCCATCACTCATTTGCTGACATCATTACAAAATAATCCAAGAAATAAGGATTCCAAGAATAAGCAAAAAAGAAATGAAGTGTATGAAGAGACGGAACTGCAAGAGATCAAAGTCATTCCAGCAATTTCTAGACCTATACAACCACCTCCTATCCCCAACAGACCACCAATCGTTGCACCGAATAAACCTACCATTCAAGTCCCGAAAAATAATGGAATTTTCTCTTTAAGTTTGGATTAAATATAAATTCCTTAAATGTTTCTAAAAATAGGGATATAGTTAAAATTTTGAATAATTTATGATAATTGTAAACGTTGCATCCATTAGTTTTTAAGATAATTCTAGAACACGTTCAAGATTTATTATTTTCTATTGCCATATCCGGGCCCCGAGGATTTACATCATACGATGTAATTTTTAGTCTATTAATATATTCGATTTATTAATAAATTCGATTCAACTAAATATTTTCAGGAAAATCGTTAGGACAAGGGATAGAGCAATAAGATAAGGAAAATAATTTAATATAGTAAATATATTAAAACTAAATTATTATTAAATGCAATTACAATCATATCTATGGTAGATAAGCGGACCCACAACTACATTATAGTAATTCGAAAAAACTTCAATATAAACGCGGTTAAGATCGTTACAATAAACTTTCAACTCGTAAAACATCAATGCTGCGATGCCCCAGGTGTCTTCATCCGGGCCATAGTGTCCCTCCAAATTCTGGTCATTGACGAAACGGTCGCAGTACCTTCAGGTTCGGGAGAGCTGCCAATCTTCAAACTGCAAAAGGAAAAAAAAATAACAATACATTAATAACAGGATAAAATTCATAACAAAAGGAAAAATTGTATATATAGAATACTTACACAGACTTTTTTGAATTTGCGATATCCAGCCTTCGGAGGAACGGGAGCTGGCAATCCTTCTCGGCGCGCTCGCTTCACAGCACGAGTATACTGCCAATCCTCGAACTAAATTAAGAAAAAAGGTCACAAATACATATAGCATAAATAAAAACAATCTGAATAAATTGAAAAAAAGACTAAAAAGAAATTTATACTTACGCAGATCAAACTGCAGCGTTTACGGGAAAAACCGTACATTTTAATAATAACTTGTTGTATCTATAAGCTTTAGGAATAAACTGTACTTACCGAATGTTATAGCACGCCTTTTAAACACGAAATCTGCTTATTAAGCATATGTTGAAATGACCCAGAGTCAACGAACTGAAATTCCCTAATCTAGCAGTTTTCGTATAGAGAGTTCGAATTTTGATATGAACATTTTTCATTGCAATAATCTTCAACTATTGCAATGTTTTGGGCCCCGAGGTGTTACGTCATTCACCTCTATATAATGACCTCAATAAAAGAGCGTTTAAAAAACAACAAAATTCAAACTCTCCGAATAACCTACATCGCTGTATGTCAACATACGGCAAAAGAATGTCAGCACTGAATCAGCGAAACGTCAGTAATTTTAAGATTATCAATATTTTGATTTTTGTAATAAACTGAGGCTTTAAAAAGCCCCGGATTCGTTTAAACAGACAGTTCGTACGAGATCGCGGACTCCGTACGTCGCGCCGTTCGACAATAGGCTCAATTATTGCAAATCGAAACGTCGCTTAGCCGCGAAATACATTTCCTATTTAAATTTAATCCGCCTATTTGAAATTCTCAATTATATTCCGTGTTTATTATCAATATATCGATATCGCAAGAATCAGAATAAATTCCTTATTCTCTCATAACAATTTCGTGTTCGTGTTAAAATTTATTTACTGCGAGAGTTCCTTTCCTTGTGAATACAGCCTACAAATATATAAATACGTTACTAACACGGTACGGGGAAGACCAGCAGCCGTCCAGATTCCAGTTCCATCGCAAAAGTAAGTGAATTACATTTCGTAAATCTAACAGTGACAGTGTTATAGGCGCGATTACTAACAATCTTTTCAGCCTAGCCATTACACTATACATTACGTCCCAGTTTGTCAACTAATCGATAGTCAGGACGTAACACCAAATATAGGAGGGCCAACCCAAAAACGAAGGTTGCTTCTAGCCAGTGTAGCACGTCAATTATGTTGTACGGAGCCCCAATATGGGCAGACGCCATGAAGGTGAAAAGCTACGCGCGGAGCATATCGGCAGTGTACCGGAGAAGTGCACTAAGGGTTGCGTCCGCTTACCGTACGGTATCGGACGAGGCAGCGTGCATTACAGCAGGCATGCAGCCCATTGACTTCCTAGTGGTGGAAAGGAAGGAGGCCTACGAGGCGAAGTAAAGAAGTAATGATGCCACACAGTCAAAAATCTGGTACACCGCGCAATGAAACAGACAATGAATGAGTGGCAACAAAGATGGGGTGCTAGCAGGAAAGGGCGATGGACACATCGCCTTATACCAAAAATAGGGGACTGGATTGAAAGAAGACACGGGGAAGTAGACTACTACCTCACACAGATTCTTCCTGGGCATGGATGCTTTCGAGCGTACCTGCACCGATTTAAAATAGACGACCTTCCAAACTGCCCAGTAAATTTGGATGCGAACGAAGATGCGGAACATGTCTTCTGCGACTGCTCACGCTTTCAACAAGAGCGAGAGGTACTTGAGTGTAACCTCCAGACAAGAGTGACGCCGGAGTCAATGATGACGGCTATGCTGACATCGGAGGATGGATGGTACGCAGTAAAGGACTACGTGAAGACCATTCTCAAGAAAGTCAGAAAGGACGAAAAGAAAAGAAGGGAAAGACAAAGCGAAACAATCGAGTAAAATGTTGCCAGACAAAAGCCACTAATTGTAAGTCGTAAATACGAAACGCTCCGTAAATATGAAACTCTTCTCGGACTGATGCAGAGGAACGTAGGTCACAGAGTGGAGCTCTCACTCCCCTGCCCGATGCAGAGGAATGTAGAAGCTTAGGTTAAGTACCTGTAAGTGCTCATCAGACCGATGCTGAGGAACGTAGGTAACTGAGTTGGTGTCGGGGTTGAGTCTGTCCAGAATATGACCGGACGATGCTGTACGAAGCAGATGACCGGACGATGGCTGCTGAAAGAAGACGGTTGGATGATGCAGAAAGAGAAAGACGAGATAAAAGACTACATAAACAGAAGTGGGCAGCAGCCACGCGCCCCCCGCGAAGCAATACTTAACGGTGTTTTACCGCGGGGAGGTCATATCGGAGAAAGAGCCAGTTCCAACTTACTCAGGGTCGGTAAGGAGGATGGAGAGGATTCTGTTGCTGTTAGAAGTTAGAAGCTATGTGTAGCAAAGAGTTTAGTAGGTGAGAGTCCCACACAGGTGGTACCAGTCGGTGCCATATCGTCCATAATGGATTTGCCTTTAACCTCATCTCTCTCTATAAAAAAAACACACACACACACGGGGTGATTCTAAAACAATGCAACATTCATATAACACTGTAATCAGCGTGAAAATCGAAGCATAGAAAAATTAGTCCAAAAATTTTTCCGTAGAAAATAAGCTTAGGAAAAGCCAATGAAATTGGCCAATCAGAGCGCGAGTACAGAAGGAAGAAACGCTCCGCTGCCAGCCGTACCATCTTGCCCCGGGTAAGGTGGGGGAGGTAGAGCGCCGTTGCGCTGCGGCGAAGAGTGGGGACGGCCGTTGCTAAGGTGGCCGGTGGAGCGGCGAGGGAGAGAAAGAGAGGCAATAGACGAGCGCGCAAAATGAACCACGCGGCTGACAATCAGCTAGCGTGCGGTGTCGTCGTGTTTCTCAGATTCATTGTGACTAGAATTGTTGCGTTAATGCTATCTTAGCTATGAGTTTTACAAATGCGACAATTTCGAAGCTGCCGACAAAAATTTCGATCGATCAGCTGTGCCTTCCCCATTAGCATACTGCACGATAGTTGTCAATAAATTGAAGAAAACCTTGTTTATTGCGTCTACAGAGCTTCTGCTGAAAAGGTTGATCGATCAGCTGTGCCTTTTATTTTAGGAGCTTGCGCGACAGAGGCCTCGTGTGCCGCGCCGCGTCGCATTCTTAGGCTAAGCTGCGTGCTTACCTCGTCGAAATTATCGTGGGTGACAAGACGAGTAGCCCTGCAATAGTCGAGGTCGTTTTAATTAATTTTTAGAGCTTGTGTGACAGAGAGATTGGCTGACACGCCGCGGCCGCGTTCTTAGACTAAGCTGAGAGTTTATGCAGCTCGGATGTGTCGTGGATGACGGGGCGAGTATCTCTTCAAAGTTCTAGCTTGTTTTGATTGATTTTCGGAGCTTGTGCGACAGAGAGCTCGTAAGCCGCGCCGCGGCCTCGTTCTTATGCTAGGCTGCGAGTTTATGCACCTCGGATGTGTCGTGAGTGACGGGGCGAATAGCCCTTCGACAGTCGAGCTCGTTTCGATTGATTTTTGGAGCTTGCGCGACAGAGAGCTCGTGTGCCACGCCGCGGCCGCGTTCTTAGGATATGCTGCGGCCGCGTTCTCAGGTTAAGCTGCGTGCTTACCCCGTCGATATTATCGTGGGTGACGAGGCGAGTAGCTCTTTGACAGTCGAGCTAGTTTCGATTGATTTTCGGAGCTTGCGCGACAGAGAGCTCGTGTGCCACGCCACGGCCGCGTTCTTAGGATATGCTGCGGGCTTACCTTGTTGAAATTATCGTGGGTGATGAGGCGAGTAGCCTTGTGAAAATCGAGCTCGTTCCAATTAAATTTTAGAGCTTGCATGACAGAGAGCTCGTGTGCCACGCCACGGCCGCGTTCTTAGGCTAAGCTGAGAGTTTATGCAGGTCGGATGTGTCGTAGGTGACCAGACGAATAGCCCTTTGACAGTCGAGCTTGTTTCGATTGATTTTTGGAGCTTGGGCGACAGAGACCTCGTGCACCGCGCTGCAGCCCAGTTCTTTGGCTAAACTGCGTGCTTACGTTGTCAAAACTATCGTGAGTGACGAGGCAAGTAGCCCTACGAAATTCGAGCTCGCTTCAATTAATTTTTTGAGCTTGCGTGACAGAGAGCTAGTGTGCCAGGCAGCGGCCGCGTTCTTAGGCTAAGCTGAGAGTTAATGCAGCTCGGATGTGTCGTGGGTGACGAGGCGTGTAGCTCTTCGACAGTCGAGCTAGTTTCGATTAATTTTCGGAGCTTTCGCGACAGAGAGCTCGTGTGCCACGCCACGGCCGCTTTCTTGTGCTAAGCTGAGAGTTTATGCAGCTCGGATGTGTCGTGGGTGACGAGGCATGTAGCTCTTCGACAGTCGAGCTTGTTTACTCTTAATACAATAACCATTAAATGATTCATCCGTTGACAGTCATCATACGACTTAGGACGTAACAGGTTATTTATTATTAAATTTTTGGTGCATCGGCTGGGAAGCCGCTCGAAAAAGGAAAATTATTGTAATATTTTATTAGAATCTCTCAAAAGAAGAAATATTACTCCAGAAATCTCTTAAATCCGAGTAAAATTAAGAAAAACAATGAATCCAAAACTAATATTTTATATTGCGTAAATCCCCCTTAAATTTTAGGAAAATCAACTATTTCCTTCCAAAGGCTCTGCTTTAAACAGCGGCCACCTCCTGATCCGCTTTAATCAGCGGTCATTCTCCTAAACATATGCTTTAATCGGCGATTATTCTTCCCGATCTGCATTAGTCAGTGATCGTTTTCCTAAAAACCTGCTTTAATCAGCGGTTATTCTTCCCGATCTGCTTTAATCAGCGATCGTTTTCCTAAGACCCCGCTTTAATCAGCGGATAACTCTCCCAAAACCCTATTCGATTTGCTTTAACCAGCAGTCGTTTAGTCCTGTCTAATACGCAAAATAAAATAAATGAACACAGAAAGTCAGTCAATTCAAATCACTTGGAAGAAAAATAGTAAGAGAGGTGGAAAAAAGAGATTTCTGCGAAGACTAGCATTTGAAAAGGAGAAACTAATAGAGCAAGCGAAAGAATTTAATTCGCGAATAGGCAATTGTCAAATCCCTGTAAAACCGAATGTAATAACAATTAAAAACGCGGTAGAATTGCCGATTTTTCAAATTGAAATCAAGAAAAGATTTGACGCATTATTCGAAATTGCTGAAAACGAGTTAAAACAGAACAAAATATGTAAGTAAAATACCGATTGAAAAATTAAACTCGAGTCAAAGTTAAATAAATTCAAGAATCTATGTACCACATAAAAAAAAATAAACGAGAAAGACTGAATTTAAATAAATAACAGACGTTTAAAAATGAAATTTATATTAACAAATAATTATGTCGCGTAGTGACGAGTCCCGCGATTCCGAATTTAATGAAAAAATCTACGTAAATAAGACCCGAGCGACCAAACAAATCGACTGTGACGATAGTCTTTTAAGTGCTTACCTAGAAGACAAAGAAAAGTACGACAAGTTGCAAGAAAAACCGTCAATCCCGAGTGCAAAATTCGAAAACGAAGTACACCAAAGCTTTAAAATACTGGATAAAAGCCTCTCGAAACATCATACAGACAATCTGTATCCCAGCCCTTCGAAAGCATTAAAAAATATCAACCACGTTCAAAATAAAATTAAAAATTCGTTTAATACATTACTTTCAAAGACAGGCACATGCTGATTGCTTCTCTGCATGCCTCACACATTGCCACGTATTCGGCTTGGCATGTTGACAGGGCTACGTAGGTTTGTTTGTGCGTTCTCCAAGCTATCGTGTCTCCGTACAACATGACTGCATGTCCGCTCGTTGTGAGTGAATCTTTTCAGTCTGCAAAGCTTGCATCTGAGAACGTCTCCATTCCGTCTTTTAGGCCTCTGTATGTCAGCTGCCAACTTGCAGAGTAGGCGATATACTTGAACAGCCTGGTGACCATTCTCCATTCATTTTCAGTTGGGTTCTGTTGAAGTCTACATCAGAACATTGACGGCGTAAGCCAGGTCTGGTCTTATGCCTGACACGAGATACATCAGAGAACCTACTATTTCTCGGTATACTCGTTGATTTACGACTTTTTCATCAATTGGTTCATTCTCTCGTTGTTTCCTCTGTTTGTCAAGTACTTGGTTCGTGACCATGGGAGTTGGCTGATCCTTGGCTTGATCATATCCAAATTTCGTTTCCATCTTGTTTATGAACTTGATCTGATCCAATCGTATTGTTGTTCTGTCATTTCTATTTCGTGTTATTGTGATTCCAAGGAATTCTTTGGGTTTACCCAGAAATTTCATGTTAAATTTCTTACTCAGTTCTTTCTGTACCTCTTTCATCTTTGAATCGTTAGTGCCTGTCAGCAATATTTCGTCGACTTACAATAGCATTATTATACAGCTGTTATTTTCTGTATATACAAACAAGCATGACTCTATTGTTGGCTTGAGAACCCAGGTGTTTAACAAATTCTAAAAAGTGCGCATTCCAGTTCTTTGGGCTTGTCTTTAAACAATATAGAGATTTGTGGAGCTTCCATGCTTTCGTCAGCCTTTGATTCTCATATTCTTCAAAACCGTCTGGTATTTCCAGGTACATTTCTCCTTTTATGGAGCTGTGTAGAAATGCTGCTTTGACATCCAGTTGCCACATTATAAAATCGTGTTTGTTTGCTATGGCAAGAACTGCTCTTACTAGGGCAAGTAGTGAAACAGGTGCGTATGTCTCGCAGAGATCATATATGGTTGAGTCCTTAAATCCTCTTGTTACAATTCTCGCCTTGTATTCTGGATACTCGGTTCCGTTATCTTTATGCTTGAAAACCCATCTTGAGTCCAAAACATTTAGTTTCTTTCCACCTTTGCATGTTCTGTCAACCACTTCATACACATGGTTCTTCTGCAGAGCTTCTCTTTGCTTTCCTATTGCTTCCTGCCAACTGTCCGCATCTGGTGATGATACAGCTTCTCAATACGATTTTGGATCATCGTTGATTGTCGTCAGTAATGCATATAAGCCATATGCACTTAGTCCTTCGATATCCTCCTGTTCCTCGACTGCAGCCGCAGTATCTGTGTCTGCTTTCGAGTAACGGGTCTGTGCACTACCTTGGGAGCTGGTTTTGCTGCTGTCTTTTGTGTTCATACACATTGATGGTTTTCTTGTCTTTTTCAGACGTCCTCTTTCGTAAGAGTCTCTCCCTGCGTTCTTTACAGTCCTTGGTGATACACACCTTGCACGGGTGTAGTACACGTGTATTACACGTGTATTAAACGTGTAATAGTGTATTTTCCGTGACACAGCTGAGCGGACGGAGCTTAAGAGTGATTCGTTTTTTAAGATTGTTCATTGCAAGAATATTTAAAAAATAATAAACGGAGATACATACGAGGTATGTATTTTATTCATTGGTAATGCTTATTGTATATTTTTTGATAAATCATGAGGGAATAAACCTGGCATAACCTAATCATGAAATCATATTAGTTTTCTCTGATTTGTTTTCAATAAAAGTAAATATAATTAAAATTGAAAAGTAAAAAACTATAAATATTTAATCTATCCATAACTAAATGTTGTGTTTATAAATTTAACAAGTTTATATATAAGCTTATACTATTGAGCAAGTTATGCTATATATAAAAAATTTTATAAACATGCTTTGATGCTTATTGAAATTTAAAACTACGTAATTAAAAACTCTTCATCTATTTGGGAGAGTGAAGCGGTAAGGAAGTTTGAGTGAAAAAAGATCGAACGCACAGAGTTCGTTAGAGTTAAATTTTATTTCGGACAGTAAGCGTATACGCGGGTGTTGTAGGTGAGATGTCAACCGTGTCGTGTCTCTAAGGGAACTGAGCCGATCCGGTCGGCCTCTCGGGCGTTCTCGTTCCTCCGCTCTCCGCTGACCGCTCGGGGGCTGAGAACAGACGCGCAGAAAGGCACAGGGACGCTTCCCTCTCCGGGCGTCAGGCCGTAAGCCTTTTTATGGCCCCAGATGCTTGGGCCGGTCGGTAAGCCTTTTTATGGCTGCCGACGCCGGTAGCCTGCGTGCGCGCCGGACCCTAGATTAAGGCCGGGGAATTCCAAAGACTATAAAAATTTTGGAAAGCCTGAGAAGCTTTCCTTTTCGTGTTTGGGTACGTCTCGAGCGCAAAAACATAAAGTGACAGCTGCGCCTGGCAATTGAGCCTGGGCGACCGCCACAATCTATATCCTCATTTTTTAAAATCATACATTTATTCTTTACTTAAACTTCAATTTACATATTTCTTTTAGAATTTTACCATCACTTCTCATTGATTTTGCACTAAATTTTCTTTTTCCTTTTGATTTTTTCTTTTAAAGTCTTGAAATGGGTAAAGCAAGCCACGATGAATGGGATGGTTTTACTAAAGTTTGCAATTCAGAAGGTAAAATTGTCGGCGGTGTATGTGATAAATGCAAACAGAAAAGAACCAGGAGAGATGCTGCTAGCTTAGCCAGTCACAAGTAATACCTTATTCATAGAACTAATTTTTTGTATGATTATTTATAAAAGTATATAAAAAAATGTTTTTCTGTTGTTCAGGAAAGTTTGCAAAGGTCTATCGTCGCAGCCCTTACAAGAGCTCAAGGGCAATGATGAAAACATGCAAAATACTGTGTCGGATGCAGGCAAGGTATATATTACTATTATTCATGAATTAGCTCCTTTATAATTTTTAAAAGTCAGCAGTCAGCATCTTGTGATAATGTTTTTATTTTCAAAACCTGTGGATTCAAGATGAATGTTTTAATATTTTAAAATTAGCTTGTTTATACAAATAACTGCAATTTTTTTGTTCACTTCTTTAATTTCTTTATATATTGATGATTCTGCCATGATACTTGCACCTTTTGCATACTTGCTTTTCAGACGTTAACAGATTGAAAAATAAACGTTTTATGTATGTCTGATATCATTTTATTTGTATTTCATTTAAAATATAATTAAAAAGCTCATGTCTATCGCTTATTGTAATGCAGTTCTAAATATGCGTAGTAAATATGTTTTTCACAAATTGACACCAAACAAACTGTATACATTAAAACTCTATACAGAGATATTTTCTACACGAATATTCTCTACACGTATTTTTTATTATTTGACTACACAGCAAAACTCTACACAAGTGTATAACCTATTGCTGTAACAATGATCTAACAATAGGTTATACGCTTGTGTAGAGTTTTGCAGTGTAGTAAAATAATAAAAGAGCGTAGAATTTTTTTCGTGTAGGAAAATATCTTTGTGTAGAGTTTTGTAGAGTTTTAATTTGTACAGTTTGTTCGGTGTCCACAAATTTATTTCTACAATGAAATTGCAAGACGAAGCTGAAGGTGTTTTAATTATTGTAGGAAGATGATTCTTTGGATAGTAGTGTTAATTCTCAATCATCACAAGGCACAAGTCCTCAGATCATGAAAGATCCTCATTCAAAATCTGAGCGTATCAAACGAGAAATTGATAATAACAGAGCAATTGCCATAATGAAATTTTCTGTCATCTGGACTTGATTTCAAGCATATTAAGTCGATGCACTGTAGAAAGATGTTCCAGACATTTGATGCTGATTTTAAGCTACCTTCTGTTGAGGAATTTCAAACAATAATTTTGAAATCCACACGTGATCAGTTATGTAAAGAAGTAGCTTCTTATGATTATCTCAATATAATGAGTGTACAAATCTCCGAAATGGAAAAGTGTATTCATGCTGTAAGTTTAGCCATGCATTCAGAGTCAGAGTATGTTTTTGTTGATTATGCCATGATAAATAAAGAAGAATGTGATGTAAAATTAGAACTTGAACATTTCTATGATGAATCCGTAAAACTTTTATACTCTGGAAAAGATCTATGCAAAGTTACTATTCATTATGTGATTTACAACGGCACTACTTTGTTATCTGGAAATGGTGAAATTGACAACATACAATACACAAGGATTCCTTGTATGAGCATGCTGATAAATATGTTGAAACATGATCATGGCTCTTTTACAATTAATAGTCCTGATGACATAGATGTGGCTGCTAGATATTTTAAAAGAATTGAAGAATTAGATACAAAATTCAATGCGACACAATGTTCTTTGGGCAAAGCTGCGGAAGATATATTAGAATCTTTTAGTAGTAGGGGCACGTTATCGCCAGACGCCTGTGGGGGAGGGGGTCTGGCGCCAGACGTCTGGTGGCGGGGATTTTCGGCTGCGGCGCGTTACCGCCAGACTGGGGGAGGGTGAGCAGGGGATTTGTGGAGGGGATTTTTGCGTGCGGGACGGTATCGCCAGAATTTGTGAAATTATGGGCCCTTGGTGTATTAGGAGAGCAGAAGTTTGACAGAGGTAGAGTGTAAGAGAGAGAGAGAGAGAGAGAGAGAGAGAGAGAGAGAGAGAGAGAGAGAGAGANAGAGAGGCATTAGGAGGTGGAGCTGTACGGCTTTGGGGATCGAGTCCGGGCTGCGTTGGGGCCCCCCGCTGTGAAGAGGGCGCAGTGACGCAATTATGGGGCCTTGGTGTATTAGGAGAGCAGAAGTTTGACAGAGATAGAGGGTGTGGCGAGAGAGAGAGAGAGGGAGAGAGAGAGATTTTTAGATTTAGATTTTAGAAATTTTTATTCATGTACATTATGTTGTACAAAATTATTGATACAGGTAGTAAGTTGATTAGCTGTTCATTGATGAAGGTCGGTGTATGAGTATGAGAGTAATGGAGGCGAGAAATGGGTGACGAATGCTGCTTGAAGATGTTATGTACTCTCTTGTGCGAGGAAGTAGCGCTTAGCTTGCGTTTTGAACTGAGTGATAGATCTATTGTCACGAAGATGAGATGGTAAGGAGTTCCAGAGGTATGAGGCACTGATATGGAATGAGTTCCTCAGTGTCTCCGTGCCGAAGGGGGGGATGTCCAGGGCAGTCACCTCACCCCTCACAGGACGGAGTGCAACGTGGAAGTCAAAGAAGGCCAAGATGTACGATGGTGTGGCAGTGTTGAAAAGTTTTCTGAGAAAACAGGCCGCAAAGTACTTCCTACGCCCGGCGGTGGTGAGCCATTGCAGTTCACGTCTGTAGGGGGTGATGTGCTCGTCCCTCCTTACACCAAAGATGTAACGTATTCCTGTGTTCACCAGTCTCTGTAGTTTAGTGTCAAGTTCTTGAGTAAGGTCACAGTATACTAGAGAGCAGTAGTCTATTATGGGAAACAGCAGTGCTTGCACGAGATGCTTGCGCAACTCTTGGTTGGTGCTCTTTCTGAAGAAGTATAGCCTATACATTAGTGAATGAGCACGTTTACACAGTTGTGTGACGTGCTCTTTCCAGTTCAATTTAGAATCGAGCACCACTCCCAGACTGCGCACAGACGATTGGTATTCGACCTGGGCTCCCCCTATATTGATAGAGGTGTTAGCGACATTTGGTAAAGCGTTAATGTAGTGGGGGGAGCCCAGGACGATCGCCTGAGTTTTAAGAACGTTTAGCTTTAGATGATTTTGTGCAGCCCAACCTGTAATCCTCTCGGCGTTAGCTGACATCTTCGCGGAACAAGAGTCGAGCTCCTCAAGGTGGCATTGGCTGTAGATTTGCAAGTCATCCGCGTAGATGAGATGTGATACATCGGGGTCGAGGCAGAAACTAATGTCGTTGATGTACAGGGAGAATAGCAGAGGACCCAGGACAGATCCCTGCGGTACTCCCGTGTTGAGAGGACGAAAGGTGGAAAGCTCGCCGTCATCACCAACGACTGCCTGTTTTCTGCCTGTGATATATGAGGCAACCCAGCGGATAACTTGCTTAGAGAAACAGAAGTGTGTTAGCTTTCGGAGAAGCTTGACGTGACATACAGTGTCAAAGGCTTTACTGAAATCGAAGAGAAGAAGAAGAGTTACCTTCTTGTTATTAATGCCACGCCTAACTTCATCCGTTAGCTTGAGTAGGCCGGACTGAGTGCTGTGGCCAGTGCGAAAACCAGTTTGCAAGTCGTCCAGAAATAGCCTGGACTCAAGGTACTCAGAGATTTGCTTATGCACCAGCCACTCCAGTGCCTTTGACAGGAAGCATAGAAGAGAGATCGGACGATAGTCAGTTAAAGATGTAGGAGAGCTGACTTTGTTTAATGCGTGCACTAATGACTTTTTCCAGTCAGAGGGGAAGCACGACTCGCTCAATGACAGGTTAAAAATATGACGAAGAATGGGAGCGAGTACTGGCAGGGCCTTCTGAATAACAACCTGTGGGATGCCGTCGCTACCTCTGGCTTGGGAGTCAAAGTGCGTTATTGCAGCTAAAACGTCCGACTCCGTAATCTCCCTGAAACTGAAGTGTTCAGGGAAATTCAGACTCTCGAGGGTACGCAGATAATCCTCAACAGCAGGAGCTTGCGGGTTGTTGGAAATGCCGCTGAAATGCATATTGAGGTCTTCGTTTGAGAAGCGAGAAGGTGGTTTTAGCTTGGAAGATGTTATTCCAAGCTTCTCTAGCTCTCTCCAGATCTCGCCGACATCTGTCAGGGAGGACAGGCGCGAATGATAATAGAATGGTAATAGTTCAGCCTAGCCTCCTCAACGTGTCTGTGAGCATCATCCATGGCGAGTCTATAAAAAAATAGATCCAACGGGAGACGTGATCTGCGAAATCGCCTGTAGAGTCTGTCTCGTTCTTTCACAAGTCCACGAAGAGCCGTGGTGAACCACGGGTGGCGTTTCTGTCCAGGTGTCACTGTGCGTAATGGGGCGAGATGATTTACAGCGTTAGTTAAGTTGGTGTTGAGTACAGCAATGCATTCGTCGAGTGATGAAGTGGCGAGGGATGACCAGTCACATGCCCCGAGGTGGTTCCTCAGTTTCTCGGCGCAGATGCCTTTGTAGTTTCTGTAGGTGAAGGTTTTAGGTACGTGTCGTGGCATCTGTACGTCGAGAGTGGCCGTTATGAGGTCATGTCCGTTTATGAAGGGTGTGTCTGACTTCCAGTGTTCAAGCAGGCGATCCTGCTCGTCTATCAAGCAGAGGTCCAGCCAGGTGTCAGATTCCTGCTTATGGTGCGTGGCGCCATAAGGGACCGACTGTAGGGAGTTCTCCTCTATGAAGGCTCTGATGAACTTAGCATCTTCGGAAGAGGAGAGTTGATCAGCGTTGAAATCGCCCATGATCAGCTTGTTTGAGTAGCAGTGCATATGTGTAGAGAGTTTCTCTATCAAATCATCAGAGAGAGAGAGAGAGCTTTTCAAGCGTGCCGGATTTCCCGCGTCGTATTAGGGGTATAGGAAAATGTGAGAGGTATATAGGGCTTGGGTCCGGGGACTTGCGCTGAGAGCAGAAATGTGGGGGAGTTTTATTTATGGTCGCGCGCGTGGCGTAGTGCAAGATGTTTGCAGCTTTCTCAAACATGTGCGCTTATTAATGCAGGAAAGCGTGCCGGTAGAGAGTGTGGGGGGTGAACATTTGTTGGACGACATTGACTCTGTATTTACGTGATTTGCGGGAAAACAATAGCGGGGCAGATTTTCAGATGGTGATGTAGAAGGTCATAGATTCTTTGGGGATTATTGTCTCGGGAAAAGTATAGGAATATGTGGGTTTTTAAATAAATAAAATTAGTGTTTAAGAGTAAAAAAATGTTTATTGAAGCAGTCGATTTTTTTGAAGAACTCAAACTTGGTTTTCGTACATTTTTACAAGTAATTTTTGTAAATTATTTACATACAATGTTGTTAATTCTAGATATAAAATATCGAAGTAGTATTTTAAAAAGTAAGCGTCTTTCGAGGCGTCAAACTGATTTTGAACATTTTGTCGTATAGTTTTTGTATTATTTTCAAGACGGCGTTTAAAAATATTTTCGTGTTCGTTGTCGAAAAGATCTTCTTTTTTAACAAGGCATGAAAGCTCTTCTATGATGTAATCTGCACAGTTGTTGACTGATGATGCGATGCGTTCCAAGCGACGATAGCGTTCGTCGATACAGATGATTGCTTTTTTGAGTCCTTCAAAAGTACGTTTTTGTAGCACAGTTGCGGGCGTAAAAAATTTTTTTCTTTTGTTAGAAGGTTCTTTTAAAATTTTGTCGAAGAGAATTGATTTTACGCCGTAGGGAGTTGTGAAACGAATCTCCGTGTTTCCATCAAGAGCGATTTTTTCGGGGTTGTTGGTGATATCTCCGTCAAAATACGTGGTAATTTTTTCGAGATTATTCAAAAGAGTGATCCATGCGGTGATGCTTAAAATCAAGCCGTAGGAATACTGATGGTTGAGAAGTTGAATAGTTGGATAAAAAGTATCGGTGGTATCGTTGTGTTGCAGGCCGACGCTGATTCTTTTTGAATTTGAGTTGTTTAACGCGTAAACTGTTGTTAATACACTAAAGTTCGGTGTTGTAACTTCTCGATTGTGTGCCGCCTCCAACATGATTATTTTTTTCTTTCCGCGCTCTTCTGACAGCTCTTCGAAAGTGTCCTTTCGTTTTAGCATTGCTTGAGCCATTATTGCCGTTAATCGCACGAACACACACAGACACGACGCGTGATTCAAATATTTTAGATGTGATTCCTGCGCTAGCTGACAGAGAACTGATGTGTGTAGGGGCGAGAAAAGCGAGGATCGTGCAGAAGCCTGAGCTACGGCTAAGAGGGGAGGTGAAGAGTGGTGTCTTGGCAAGATGTTTTCGTTTAAGATAATCTTTTTTTAACTGTAGCCATCTGCACTTTTTCTCAACCCCACGTAGTTAAAATATAAAGTTTATAGAGGGGTTATTGCCCCGGCCCGTAGAGGAAATTTCACGTCTTTCGAAAATGCCTCGAATGCAGGCCATGTGGATAGCCAAATGTCGTGAGACGGATCTCAAGATGTCTCTACGGGTGTAAAGATGCAAATATACTGACCCCCCATAATTTGGAGAGCGTGCGAATGCACGACTGTTGTGACCGATTATACTTGAACTGTAAAGCATGTTTTCGTACACAGCGCAACTGGGGGTCCACGTGCATTGCAAGCGGCGTGCCCTGGTTTCGAGACAGAACGACGGGGTGTAAAGGTGCATACCGACACCTCTGCATAAAGCATTTACCCCTAGTGACCGACATATTTTTCGCAAATGTGCGCATTTGCGATCAATCGTGAGCGTCAAGATGTTGAGAGAAAGCTCGCTCAATGAGTTGGCCGCGGTGGATGCTGTTTTTACAGGAAAATGCGAGGCCGTCTGCGCGATCCGCGGGTGGGTGTCGTGAGAAAGTGTTGGGCCTCTTTGTGGTATTCTTTTGAAATAGGGGGTGGAAGCTCGAAAAGGGGGACGTGTAGGCCCTGGAACGCGCAATATAAAAGCTCTGGAGCTAGACGTGTTGTTATTCAGTCTATTCGGCAGTCTCATGCAGGATTCTTCGTGTTTAGAAGTATAGAAAAACGTAGGAAGATAGTCGGTTTGTTCAAGAACACACTCGTTATCGCTGACAGCTCGCAGCTGAGATACAGAGAACTTAGTCGACCGTTTCCGTACTACAGTGTCTCAATGTGTATCTTTAGGGTGTATATACAGCAACCGCGTTTTAGAGCGGATAGATTTAACAACGATTTCTTGGAGTAGATTACGCTTATGCCAATGCACGACCTTGCTCTTAGAATTGTCATATGCCCTAGCACTTGCAGCGATTTGCAATACGCGTAGATAGGCATACAGATCATAGGCATTCTAGATCACCCCCTCCCCTGCTCCCAGTGATCTAGAATGTAGTAGTGGTTGAAGAGTGGGGATGTGCATCCCCCCTTTTCCCTGATCTGGTATGCTATAGCGGTTTCTATTTTTTTTTTTTTTTTTTTTTTATATTTATTTATTCTT
>CM053170.1:43614624-43659975 GCA_012977825.3 Pteromalus puparum
CAATGGCTCTTTGTCAAGAACACACTCGTATTCGCGAAGTCGCTGGGGTACAGAGAACTAGTCGACCGTTCCGTACTACAGTGTCTCAATGTGTATCTTTAGTGTGTATATACAGCAACGCGTTTAGAGCGGATAGATTAAGCAACGTTTTTTTTTTCTCAAAATGGCTGCAGGTCTGGTAGAATAATTTCATGAGTTTGACGTTGTGTAATGCGGAAGATGTCTTGTAGCATGGATTATGATTTGTGCATATTGTGACGCACTTGAAAGATGGTTTTGATGGATATCCATACTGCTGGATGTTGTAGACGGGAAATTTGAATCGTTGAAGCCATTTCTGTTTTAATGAGCCCATGACAAAAATTTTTGTTGCATCGTGTAAAGCGTCACGAAGCAAGTTTCCAATTTGTGAGTAGTCATGTCCATCGGTTTTCCACTTCAGGCCATGATAATTATGTTTAAGCGAGTTGTTTTCCCTTTGCATTTTGTCAGAGAGTTTTTTCCATGAGAAGGGATTTTTGAATATTAGAACAACAGGGTCACTACTACTATCGTTGAGAGGAATGATTCCAATTTCCTTTAGAATATAATCTCCTTCGGTTTGCTTCAAACCAGTCATGTCTACTGCATACTCCATATTTTAATGCAGCCTAGACGAGTTTCTTGACATCCCCACTGATGGGATTGTACTGAACGTGTAAGATCATTGTTAGAAAAATGAGGTAAGGCAGAGGATTAATATTTAATAACGATGTGGATTTATTCGTCTTCTATGTACAGCTATGCGTCGCACACACCTTGTGTATTCGGCGACGGCTCGTTCCCAAGAGAGCGATGTGCGAGACTCGTTTAGTCTCGACACCGCAAGTAGTCATGTGACTCACACTCATACGCGAGAGGGGATACTTGCATGTGTGCGTTCCCTCACACACTCGTTAACGCGCTCACTCATTCTAGCACGAACTATACTGTACATACAGTCAAATGTACTATATTCTCAATAGAGAGAGATGAGAGAAGAGATAAAGAAAGACGAGTGAGAATAAGAAGAGAGACGAGAGAGAGAGGCATTAGGAGGTGGGCTGTACGGCTTTTGGGGATCGAGTTCCGGGGCTGCGTTGGGGCCGCTGTGAGGAGGGCGCAGTGACGCAAGTATGGGGCCTGGTTGTATAGGGAGAGAGAAGTTTGACAGAGATAGAGTGTGTGGCGGGAGAAGAGAGAGAGAGGAGAGAGAGGAGTTTTTAGATTTAGTTTTAGAATTTATTCATGTACATTATGTTGCCTACAAAATTATTGATTACCAGGTAGTAAGTTGATTAGCTGTTCATGATGAAGGTCCGGTGTAATGGAGTATGGAGAGTAATGGATCGGCGAGAAAGGAGTGAACGAATGCTGCTTGAATATGTTATGTACTCTCTTTGTGCGAGGAAGTAGCGCTTAGCTTGCGTTTTGAACTGAGTGTGATAGATCTATTGTCACGAAGATGAGATGGTAAGGAGTTACCAGAGTTTATTGAGGCACTGTATGGAATGATTCCTCAGTGTCTCCGCGCCGAGGGGCGATGTCCAGCGGCAGGTCACCTCACCCCTCACAGGACGGAGTGCAACGTGGAAGGTCAAAGAAGGCCAAGATGTACGATGGTTGTGGCAGTGTTGAAAAAGCTTTTCTGAGAAAACAGCGCCGCCAAAGTACTTCTTACGCCCGGCGTCGTGAGCCATGCAGTTCACGGCCTGTAAGGGGGTGATGTGCTCGTCCCTCCTTACACCAAAGAGTGTAACGTATTCTTATGTTTCACCAGTCTCTGTTAGTTTGTGTCAATCTTATGAGTAAGGTCACAGTATACTAGGAGAGCAGTAGTCTATTATGGGAAACAAGCAGTGCTTGCACAGAGATGCTTGCCGCAACTGGTTGGTGCTCTTTCTGAAAAGAAGTATAGCTATACATTTAGTGAATGAGCACGTTTACACATTTTGGTGACGTTGTCTTTCCGTTCATTTAGAATCAAGCCACACTTCCGCACGATTGCGCACAGACGTTTTGGTATTCGACCTGGCTCCCCCTATATTGATAGAGGTGGTTAGTCGACATATTTGGTAAAGCGATTAAATGTAGGGGGGATTCCAGACGATTCGCCTGAGTTTTAAGGACGTTTAGCTTTAGGATGATTTTGTGCAGCCCAACCTGTAATCTTCTCGGCGTTATAGCTGACATCCTCGCGGAATCAAGAGTCCGAGGTCTCAAGGTGGCTTGTGTAGATTTGCAAGTCATCCGCGTAGATGAGATGTGATACATCGGGTGTCGAGGCAGCAACTAATGTCGTTGATGTACAGGAGAGATAGCAGAGGACCCAGGACAGATCCCTGTGGTACTCCCGTGTGAGAAGGACAGAAGGTGCGAAAAGCTCGCCCGTCATACACCAACGACTGCCTTTTCTGCTGTTGATATCATTAGGCGAAGCCAGCGGAATAACTTGCTTAGAGAAACAGAAGTGTGTTAGCACTTTCGGAGAGCTTGACGGACATACAGGTCAAAAGGCTTTACTGAAATCGAATGAGAAGAAGAAGATTACCTTCTTGTTATTAATGCCGCCTAACTTATCCGTTTAGCTTGAGTTTAGGCGGACTGAGTTGCTTGTGGCCAGTGCGAAAAACCAATTATATGCAAGTCGTCCAGAACCAAGCCTTGATCAAAAGGGGTACTCAGAGATTTGCTTATGCACCAGCCACTCCAGTGCCTTTGACAGGGAGCATAGAAGAGGATCGCGGACGCCATAGTTGTTTAAAGATGTAGGAGACTGATCTTTGTTTAATTGCGATGCATAATGACTTTCTCAGGTCAGGGGGGAAGCACGACTCGCTCAATGACAGTTAAAATTATGAGAAGAATGGACGCGGTTACTGGCAGGGCTTCTGAATAACAAATCTGTTGGGATGCCGCGTCGGCTACCTTCTGGCTTGGAGTCAAAGTGGTTATTGCAGCTAAAAGTCCCGACTCCGTATTTCCCTGAAATAAAGTGTTCACGGAAATTCAGACTCTCGAGGTTACGCAGATAATCCTCAACAGCAGGAGCTGCGGGTTTGTTGGAATATGCGCTGAAATGCATATTGAGGTCTTCGTTTGAGAGCGAGAAGGTGGTTTTAGCCTTGGAAGATGTTATTGCAAGCTTCTCTACTCTGCTCCAGATCTCGCGAATTCTGTCAGGGAGGACAGGCGCCGAATGATAATGAATGGTAATAGTTTCAGGCCTAAGCCTCCTCAACGTGATCTGTAGCATCATCCATGGCGAGTCTATAAAAAAATAGATCCAACGGGAGACGTGATCTGCGAATCGCCTGTAGAGTCTGTCTGCGTTCTTTCATTCAAGTCCACGAAGAGCCCGTGGTGAACCACGGGATGGCGTTTCTCCAGGGTCAACTTGTCGTAATGGGGCGAGATGAATTACAGCGTTAGTTAGTTCGGTGTTGAGTACAGCAATGCATTCGTCGAAGTGATGAAGTGGCGAGGATGACCAGGTCAATGCCCGAGGGTGGTTCTCAGTTTCTCGGCGCAGATGCTTCTATAGTTTCTGTAAGTGAGTTTTAGGTACGTTTCCGTGCATTCCTGTACGTCGAGAGTGGCCGTTTATGAGGTCATGTCCCGTTATGAGGTGTGTGTCTGACTTCCAGTGTTCAAGCAGGCGATTCCTGCTCGTCTTTCAAGCAGAGGTCCAGCAGGTGTCAGATTCCTGCTATGGTGGCGTAGCGCCATTAAGGGACCGACTGTAGGGAGTTCTCCTCTGATTGAAGGCTCTGATGAACTTCGCATCTTCGGAAGAGGAGAGTTGATCAGCGTTGAAACGCCCTTGATCAGCTTGTTGACAAGTAGCAGTGCATATGTGTAAGAGAGTTTCTTCTATCAAATATCAGAGAGAGAGAGAGGCTTTTCAAGGCTGTGCGGATTTCCCGCGTCTATTAGGGGATAGGAAAATGTGAGAGGTATATAGGGCTGGGTCCGGCGGACTTGCGGCTGAGGAGCAGGAAATTCGGGGAGTTTTATTTATGGTCGCCGCGCGTGGCGTAGTGCAAGATGTTTTGCAGGCTTTCTAACATTGTGCGCTTATTAATGCCAGAAAGTCGTGCCCGTAGAGAGTGTGGGGTGAACATTTGTTGGACGACATTGACTCTGTATTACTGATTTGGCGGGAAAACAATAGCGGGCAGATTTCCAGATGGATTGTAGAAGGTCATAGATTCTTTTGGGATTATGTCTCGGGAAAAGGTATAGAATATGTGGTTTTTAAATAAATAAAATTAGTGTTAAGAGTAAAAAATGTTTATTGAAGCAGTCGATTTTTTTTGAAGAACTCCAACTTGGTTTTCGTACATTTACAGTATTTTTGTAAATTATTTACATACAATGTTGTTAATTCTAGGATATAAAATTATTCGAAGTGTATTTTAAAAGTAAGCGTCTTTCGAGGGCGTCAATACTGATTTGAACATTTTCGTGATAGGTTTTATTATTTTTTCAAGACGGCGTTAAAAAATATTTTTCGTGTTCGTTGTCGGAAAGGATCTCTTTTATAACAAGGAATGAAAGCTCTTCTATGCATGTAAATTCTTGCCCACAGTTGTTGACTATTGATGAGCGATGCGTTCCAGCGACGATAGACGTTCGTCGATACAGATTGACTTGCCTTTTTTTGCCAGTTCCTTCAAAAGTACGTTTATTGGTTGACAGTGTGCTGGCGCGTAAAAAATTTTTTTCTTTTGGTTAGAAGGTTTCTTTTAAAATTTTGTGTCGAAGGAATTGATTTATTACTCCGTAGGGGTGTGTGAAACGCAATCTCCGTGTTTCCATCAAGGAGCGATTTTGTTCGGGGTGTTTGGTATATCTCCGTCAAAATACGTGGTAATTTTTTTCGAGATTATTCAAAAGTGATTCATCGGTGATGGCTTTAACAATCAAGCCGTAGGAATTACTGTATGGTGAGAAGTTGAAAGTTAAATAAAAAAGTACGGTGGTATCGTGCTTGGTTGCAGGCCGACCTGATTTCTTTTTGAATTTGAGGTTGTTTAACGCGTCATAAACTGTTTGTTAATACACTTAAATCGGGCTGTTGTGACTTCTCGATTGTGTGTGCCGCCTCACACATGATTATTTTTTTTTTTCTTTCGCGCTCTTCGACAGCTCTGTCGAAAGTGTGCTTTCGTTTTAGCATTGCTGACGCCATTATTCCGTTAATCGCACGAACACACTAGACACGACGCGTGATTCAAATATTTTAGATGTTTGTTCCTGGCGTAGCTGACCAGAAACTGATGTGTGTAGGGGGCGGAGAAAAGCGAGGATCGTGACAGAAGGCTGCGCTACGGGCTAAGAGGGAGGGGAAGAGTGTGTCTTGGCCAAGATGTTTCTTTTAAGATAATCTTTTTTTTTAACTGTAGCCATCTGCCACTTTTTCCTCAACCTCACGTATGTTAAAATAAAGTTTTTAGAGGTGTTATTGCCCTGGCCCGTATGAGGAGAATTTTCACTGTCTTTCCGAAGAATGTCTCGATGCAGGCGCAGTGGATAGCCAAATGTCGTGAGACGGATCTCAAGATGTCTCTACGGGTGTTAAAGATGCAATATACTGACCACCCATAATTTTGAGGGAGAGCGTGCGAACTGCACGACTGTTGTGACGCGATTAACTTGAAACTGTTAAGATGTTTTCGTACATCAGCGCAACTGGGGGCCACGGGCATTGCAAAAGCGGCGTGGCTGGTTTCGAGGACCAGAACGACGGGTGTAAAGGTCATACCGACACCTCATGCATAAGCATTTTACTTCCTAGTTGGACACATATTTTCGCAAATGTGCGCTATTGCGATCAATCGTGCAGCGTCAATGATGTTTGAGAGAACAGTCGTCAATGACTTGGCCGCGGTAGATGCTGTTTTTACGGAAAATGCGGAGGCGTCTGCGCGATCGCGGGTGGGCTTCGTGAGAGAGTGTTGGGCCTCTTTGTTGGTTTCTTTTGAATAGGGGGTGGAGAGCCCTCGAAAGGGGACGGAGGAGTGGCCCTGTGAACGCGCAAATATAAAAGTCTGGAGCCTAGACGTTGTTGTTATTCAGTCTATTCGGCAGTCTCATTGCAGAGGATTCTTCCGGTTAGAAGTATAGAAAACGTAGAACATAGTCGCAATGGGTCGTGTCGAGAACACAACTTCGTATTCGCGAAGTCGCCTGGGGTACAAGAGAAACTAGTCGACCGTTCCGTACTACAGTGTCTCAATGTGTATCTTTAGGTTGTATATACAGCAACGCGTTTAGAGCGGATAGATTAACGCAACGATTTCTGGGAGTTAATATACCGTTATGCCAATGCACGACCTTGCTCTTAGAATTGATCATATGCCCTAGCACCTGTAGCGATTTGCAATACGAGTAGATAGGCATACAGTCATAGGCATTCTGTCACCCCCTCCCTGCTCCCAGTGATCTAGAATGTAGTAGTGGTGAAGAGTGGGGAGTGATCCCCCCCTTTTCCCTGATCTGGTATGGCAATAGCGGTTTCTATTTTTTTTTTTTTTTTTTTATTATTTGATTTATTTTTTTTTGTTTCTCCAAATGGCTGCAGTCTGAGTAGATAATTTCATGAGTTTGACTTTGTGTAATGGCGGAAGATGTCTTGTAGCATGGATTATGATTGTGCATAATTGTTGACGCACTGAAAGTGGTTTTGATGGATATCAATGCTGTGATGTTGTAGACGGAAATTTGAATCGTTGAAGCCATTTCTGTTCTTAATTTGAGCCCATGACAAAAATTTTTTGCATTCGCTGTGTAAAAGGTCCACGAAGCAGCAGTTTCAATTGTGATTAGTATGTCCATCGGTTTCCATTCAGGCCATGATAATTATGTTTAAGCGGAGTGGTTTTCCTTTGCATTTTGTCAGAGAGTTTTTGTCCATGGAGAGGTTATTTTGAATATTAGAACAACAGGGTCACTACTACTATCGTTGATAGGGAATGATTCCAATTTCCTTTAGAATATAATCTCCTTCGGTTTGACCTTAAAACCAGGTCATGTCTACTGCATACTCCATATTTAAGCAGCCTAGACGAGTTTCTTGACATCCCCGACTGATGGGCATTGCTCTGACGTGTAAGATCATTGTTAGAAAACTGAGGTAAGCCAGAGGAATTAATATTAATAATCGATGTGGATGTTTTCGTCTTCTATGCTACAGCTATGCGTCGCACACAGCCTTGATGTATTCGTCGACGGCTCGTTCCCAAGAGGAGCTTGTGCCTGGATGTATCGTTTTAGTCTCGAACATCCGCAATGTATCATGTGACTTCATCACTCATACGCGAGAGGGCATACTGCATGTGTGCTTCCTCAACACTACCGGTTTAACGCGCTCGATCTCATTTTAGCACGAACTATACTTACATACAGTCAAATGTATCTATATTCTCAATAATCATGCAGTGGCTTGAGTGTTGTCAGGAATAATCTTTTTTGCCTGCAAACTCTAGAGTTACATCTGACAGGACGCTTCGTAGAGATTCGTTTTGTCCGTGAACAGTCAATAAACTGATTGAGCGTCTTTCTTGATGAACATAGGCTTTGTCAGCATCGCTGTGGATCTCTACCATGTATGATTTTTGAAAATTAGCATACATATCATAGAGAATCGCATACTGATTGTTATATCTGTCGAGATTCATATTGTTGTATGGATAATATTGTGAATTTAAGAAAAGTTTCACATTACTTTTCTCACAATGATAAAATCTACTGGCATTTGCAGTTCTTACAGCTTTTCTCTTTGTTTGTAGCCCGAGAATTACAAAACGAGGTTTCTCCAGTTGATTTGAAGTTTTCACTGTCCAGACGTGTTTATTCGTGCTTGGGAGAAGAGGATATTCAAATATCTCCCAAGAACGAAAACACATAGAGATGGGATTATCTTTACGAATGAAATTCAATAGCTGAATTTTGTGTTTATCAGATGCAATGACATATGGCATTAACCATTCTATTTTCGATATTTTTATTTCACAATCTTCATAAGTAGTTGCACCAGCTGTCGTAGTTCCTTCCTGGATTATTGCGTTCAAGTCGCTTCTCGATCTTGTAAGAATGAGCTCATGCTTCATGTTAACTATAATTTTTTTATAGTCTTCTGCAAAGCCCATGATCATACTCAGCGGAATCGCAACGTCAAAGTTTCCCTTTTCATCGACAAACGATTTGTCGTCCTCTTCATTGCCAAGCCAGCCTGCATTTTCTAGCATGTTATTCTGATTCGAATTAAATGAAGTCCATCCTTTCATGATAGTGCTCAAACCAACATTTTTACTTTTATCTATCTCCACAGCATTAATTTCATAACGAATTTCATCAAACAGATGACAAATGCCATTGTTCACGAATTTAGTTTTAGCTGGTGCTGTTGAACCACCTTTGAGTTTCAATTTTCCACATACATGGATAGAACTACGTGATGGCAAGAGACATAGATCTTGATGTTGGATAGAAATACGAATCTCATCACTATTATCAAAGCTTAATGATGAGTATGGTTGATGGGCGTGTACCTCGTAATGAGCAATAGACTCATCGAATACGACACCTGATTGAATGCTTAGAATTTCGTCCATTTTTCTGGAAGCAGCAAAGAATTATACACGTGAATTTTTTCCACGAACTTTTAGTCCTAGGCTTTTCAGAAACTGAATGCTCTTCCGTGTTAACGGTTTGAGTTTCTTCGGTCGACTGATGACTCGTTGACATGGTGGCTGACTTATATATGTTCCAGAATTGTAAACGATGCCCATTATACAGATTTGATGTGAAGTCTAATAGTGATTTCCTCTTCTCGAAAATTCACCAAATTTCCATCCTGATCTACAATTCGAATTTGTAGATGATCTATGCACTTGACAGTGAGTGGTATATATATTACATGAGACGGAACTTCTAAGATTTTATATCCTAGAGGCACTCTGGGAAAGAACTCATGGATTGTATGAACTTTTTTATTATTGATATAAGCACCTGCAGTAATATTGCACTCAACTCTGAGTGCATTGATTCTCAATATTTTTACAGGTAAATCAGAGCTGTGTTGAATGTTCTCTTTGAGAATGCGAGGAGCAAAGCCAAGGAGACGACCTATGGAATCGTGAGGTCTGAGATCTATCAGATGACTGAAAGAAGCGACATGGTGAATTGCTGCCAGATAGTATACGTGCAGTATTCTGCGGGCCATCAAACTGTGGAAAAACAAATAGTTTATTGGCTTTAATTACACATCCCAATGGTCTTAGGTTCGAGAATTTGTACGTATACTCAAAATCCTTGAATCAGCCAAAGTACCAATTTCTCAAGAATGTCTTGGAGCCGATTGAAGGAGTATCATATCTTCCGCTCTGTAGTATCTCCTGATGAAGCCCTACCAAATTCAATTATGATATTTGATGACGTGGCGTGTGAGAAGCAGGATAACGTCAGAGATTTTTCTGCATGGGGAGACATAAGAGTGTAGACAGTTTCTATCTATGTCAATCATATGCCCATATAGGAAAACATCTCATTAGAAATAATGTTAATTTACTAGTGATTTATCGTCAAGATGATGTGAATCTTAAGCATATCTATGAGGATCATGTGAACACTGATTTAACTTTCAATGAATTTCGAAATCTTTGCTCAGAGTGTTGGAAGAATGATAAGTATGGATTCATTGTCATTGACTCCTCAAACTCTTCAATGCTCGAATGTGCTGCTGGGCTTCGTTCGTCTCTTCATATAGCCAATCTCCCTCCACAATGTCTGCCCCATCCACTGCTTCCTGCAAGATATCCCTCTTCACAGGTCTTACCCCTTCCATCGATGGGGGTCCCAATCATGCATGAATTCTTCTTTACATCATATGTCTATTTCAATTTATTGGCTGCCTTGTTCTCCCTCTCCATTTCATGTATCCCACTCCTGAAGCAATGTTCTCAGTGGCTGCTTCTTTGGCTGCCTCGTTCTCCCTCTCCATTTCATGTATCCCCACTCCTGAAGCAATGTTCTCAGTGGCTGCTTCATTCTCCCTCTCTGCTTCCATTTCCCTCTCTACTTGCAGTGCAGAAAGCGCCATCTGTTCTTCCATGATTCGATAATGGCCCCAAGGCAAAGTATCTGTACTGTGAGGCAATAAGTATCTCTTATCGTCATGAGGACTTAGTGCAATTTTGTTTTGTTTTTCTGTATGCACTATATGCAACTTAGATCGAATATTGCACTGCTCACGTTGTATAATTGCAAGGTCCTGAAGACATTTTCGATAGTCTTCAAAAGTAATTGATTTTTTAACTACACTCGATTTTATACCTTTAGCCTTTTTAATAGGCTCTCCACCTTCAATTAAAATACTGTACATTTTGCTGCGCAAACCTATGAATTCAGTCATAATCTTGCCACAGCATTCATCTTTCATTAATCCAAGGATTTTTTTGTTAACTTTTGGAATGTCGAATGGGTTATCTTCAGCATAATCGGAAGTATCGAATCGGTGAATATCTTCTTTCATGATTTTATACATATCAATATCTTGAATTTCGTAAATTAAACTATCTGTATCTGTGTACAAGAGTTTGCATTTTTCTCCAACACGTTTTTTCATATACGAGTAATGGAAATCATAAACTAAAGTCTTAGATAAATCAAGTATACTAAGGCCTACGTATATCGGCTTCTTGATTGTAATACTCGTTCTTTTCATTTGGATAGCAACCAAATTTTCATCAAAGATTGCACAACTATGAAAATTTGGTTGAGCTATACGAGCTTCTGCTCCATATCTGCCGGTAAATTTATTGACTAATCGCACGTCAACTCGAGATCGCTCTCGCTCAATACACTTTCCGTAGACGGCGTAATATAAAAGAGTTTTTCAAACTCATTGTTAGATTGCTTTCTCTTTTCGGTATTCAACTCAACATAGGGTTTGAGCCATGGCTTCTGCTCAAATCTCAAAAGTCTATGGACTTTTTTTAATCGAAGTCCATTGTCCAGTGCCTGTTTAAGTGCTCGATAATGTATCACATACCTTTTTTTATTGTNTTCCATTGTACTGTGCCTGTTTAAGTGCTCGATAATGTATCACATACCTTTTTTGCTTCCTCCTCAAGAGGAAGCTTTGTAATAGTAAAATTTTCAGTTTTGATAATACTTTGTGGAAACGCATTTGGAGGTGTTTGGAGTACGAATCATACGTTTTTAGAAAATGTCCGTGCGGATGGCTGTATGTGTGTGTGTGTGTGTGTGTGTGTGTGTGTGTGTGTGTGTGTGTGTGTGTGCATGTATAGTTATGTATTACGTATACCGCCATTATTTGGAGACCATGCGACGCGATCGTAATAAAATATTGACATGCGTTATATTTTTTTCTAATCTGAATTTTAGGGTCATTTTTTGTTTTATGATTATGAACTTTTATAGGCATTATTATAGCCATTTTTATTTTTGAAAAAATATTTTTGCTTTTTAAAATGATTGATTTTTTATACAATATATTCAACAATAGTGTATCTAAAAAGAACATAAATTTGTCTACTTTTTCCCGCAAGATTTTCTAGATTGACATCTGTTCATGTTTTTATGATATAAAAATAATTTTCGAAAAACATAATATTTCTCAAAAATAAATAGTTAAATGTTTTTAAAAAATCATGACAATAAAAAACGACGATAGTCTACTAGTTGTAAAATTTTTAAGAATTTTGCCGCCGACTGATTTTTAAGATAAAAATCAAAAACTAAAAAATATGGTTTTTTTATTGGTCGTACGATTACGTGAGTAAAAGGTTTAAATTGGTTTGAAATTTTAGCGAAAAGATTGATCTTTTAATCACTTCGTCTAGGTTCTTTTTGTGCTAGCTTTGAAACCTTTTAGTTTTAAAAGATATAAGATCAAATTCTTCACTCTCACCCTGTATTACCTCTGCGTGTCTGAACATTATTATTTTTGTTTAAAACCATATAATTGATAATTAAAGCACTTAGTATGTTTGAGAGTTTTTCATGGTTATAAGAATGTCCGTGCAGATGGTTTTGTCTGGGTGTGTGTGCTGCGTGCGTGATGCGTGCGTCGTTACTGTTTATAATTCTGGAACTACGTGGATCGATCGTACATAGATTGGACGTGCATATATGTTTTCTGATTCTGAATTTTCGAGTAAATTTTCTTTAAGATTTAGATTATTCATGTGACCTTTTCATGGATTTTTCGATTTATTGAACAAATATTTTTGCATTTTATTATGATATGATTTATAAAATATATTTCAACAATAGTGTACCAAAAGACTGCTACCGTTCTCTAGAGAGCTCGAGGCGATTCAGTTACGAGCGATCTCCGGCGAGACCTCTCTCCAGGAGCTATGAATACCAAAATATTCGAGGTTCAAAAAGGCGACTGAGGGATGTACTGAAATGAGCTTTTAATTTTAATAGGCCTTATAGGGAATATAGAAAACAACGTCAAGGAGTCTGAAAGGCGGCGTGTGGGTATGTAGAAATCTATTTGCAAAGGTCAAAAAGGGACTGTCGGGAATACAGAAACGATTACGATGGTCTAAAAATGCCGACTGTGGAGTGCTGAAGATGGCTTTAAAATTTTAAAAAGGCGATTTATCGGAGTAGTAACAAGTACAAGGGTCTGAAAGGGGCTTGTGGGTATGTAGAAATCGTGAAAAAATAATTAATCAAAAATGAAGCACCGCGATTTGTAATTTGCAGTTTTGTTAATGTTGTTAACGATTCGCAATTACTGGTATTTTATTTACTGATATATGTAAGTTATTTTTAGGAGTTCACGAAGCTCTAGTCCTTTTGATGTCACCTTAAACCCTTCACTCCCTGGATTTACCCTCCCCTACAAGTGTTTTTTAACCTATCCTTTTAGTATCGAATAGTAGCGAATAATTTAAATCCAAAGATGAGTTGTTGTCCCACTGCTAATTATCTTCACTAGAGAGCTTGGAGGAATCTAAGTGCCAATGATTGGCAGCGGTTTCTTATTGTGCGATGTAGTGAGAGTTTCTTCTGTTTCGAGCCAGGTGGTGTGAAGATGCTCAGCACAGAAAGGCAAATCACGGTGTTCATCGTGTATTTCCTCTGGATACTCTAATCTACTTCTGCAATGTATCCGCAACATCTGAATCAGGTGACCTGCATTGTAGAAGGGATGGATTAGACTCAAAATATCCCATGAACTTGTCCAACTGGCAATACTGGCACCATGCCCATCCATTACAGATATTTATATCAAAATATAAGAGTGTTTAGTCTTTTCTTTCTATCATTATGAAGCTCCCATGTATGGATTGTTTGACTTGGCGTATCTATACAACATTGCCTTATTCCTCTCAGAATGCCTGAATTCAATAAACAATAAACTGTCAATATCTGTCAAAGTTTCCAATTCAACCTTTGTCATTTTGAGAGCGCTGAAAACGTTACGTCCTGGCGTTGTGTAAAAATGTGCAGGACACCATCCATAAGCTGTTGAGAGATGGTTTCTCGAAACTTTCAAATACATGAGGCAGCAGTAACACATCTGTTTTAGCTAAAGATCTGAATACTCGCTAATGATTTACATCAAATGTATTCCAGACTTGACAGCATGTGATAGGCTTCTTCAGAACGATGAGACTCAGTGGTTTCTTGTAAAGACTCTTTTCAGGCAGTTTTGTAATGAAAGTTCTCTAATCCATCGTAAACAGTCATAAGGAAAATATACCTTTCCGTCTAGAAGATTATTTTTCATCGGTGTATCAAATCTAATTAACTCTTTTACTTACAGGCACATTTTGCAGATTATGACGAGAGCTTGTCTAATGGACGAAGGTAGAAATCGCCAAGAATTATGAATCTAGAAACTTATATTGCCAATCATCTAAATAGTTCTTTGGAAATAGTTCAAAGAAATGTGTGTGTGCATGTATAGTTATGTATTACGTATACCGCCATTATTTGGAGACCATGCGACGCGATCGTAATAAAATATTGACATGCGTTATATTTTTTTCTAATCTGAATTTTAGGGTCATTTTTTGTTTTATGATTATGAACTTTTATAGGCATTATTATAGCCATTTTTATTTTTGAAAAAATATTTTTGCTTTTTAAAATGATTGATTTTTTATACAATATATTCAACAATAGTGTATCTAAAAAGAACATAAATTTGTCTACTTTTTCCCGCAAGATTTTCTAGATTGACATCTGTTCATGTTTTTATGATATAAAAATAATTTTCGAAAAACATAATATTTCTCAAAAATAAATAGTTAAATGTTTTTAAAAAATCATGACAATAAAAAACGACGATAGTCTACTAGTTGTAAAATTTTTAAGAATTTTGCCGCCGACTGATTTTTAAGATAAAAATCAAAAACTAAAAAATATGGTTTTTTTATTGGTCGTACGATTACGTGAGTAAAAGGTTTAAATTGGTTTGAAATTTTAGCGAAAAGATTGATCTTTTAATCACTTCGTCTAGGTTCTTTTTGTGCTAGCTTTGAAACCTTTTAGTTTTAAAAGATATAAGATCAAATTCTTCACTCTCACCCTGTATTACCTCTGCGTGTCTGAACATTATTATTTTTGTTTAAAACCATATAATTGATAATTAAAGCACTTAGTATGTTTGAGAGTTTTTCATGGTTATAAGAATGTCCGTGCAGATGGTTTTGTCTGGGTGTGTGTGCTGCGTGCGTGATGCGTGCGTCGTTACTGTTTATAATTCTGGAACTACGTGGATCGATCGTACATAGATTGGACGTGCATATATGTTTTCTGATTCTGAATTTTCGAGTAAATTTTCTTTAAGATTTAGATTATTCATGTGACCTTTTCATGGATTTTTCGATTTATTGAACAAATATTTTTGCATTTTATTATGATATGATTTATAAAATATATTTCAACAATAGTGTACCAAAAGACTGCTACCGTTCTCTAGAGAGCTCGAGGCGATTCAGTTACGAGCGATCTCCGGCGAGACCTCTCTCCAGGAGCTATGAATACCAAAATATTCGAGGTTCAAAAAGGCGACTGAGGGATGTACTGAAATGAGCTTTTAATTTTAATAGGCCTTATAGGGAATATAGAAAACAACGTCAAGGAGTCTGAAAGGCGGCGTGTGGGTATGTAGAAATCTATTTGCAAAGGTCAAAAAGGGACTGTCGGGAATACAGAAACGATTACGATGGTCTAAAAATGCCGACTGTGGAGTGCTGAAGATGGCTTTAAAATTTTAAAAAGGCGATTTATCGGAGTAGTAACAAGTACAAGGGTCTGAAAGGGGCTTGTGGGTATGTAGAAATCGTGAAAAAATAATTAATCAAAAATGAAGCACCGCGATTTGTAATTTGCAGTTTTGTTAATGTTGTTAACGATTCGCAATTACTGGTATTTTATTTACTGATATATGTAAGTTATTTTTAGGAGTTCACGAAGCTCTAGTCCTTTTGATGTCACCTTAAACCCTTCACTCCCTGGATTTACCCTCCCCTACAAGTGTTTTTTAACCTATCCTTTTAGTATCGAATAGTAGCGAATAATTTAAATCCAAAGATGAGTTGTTGTCCCACTGCTAATTATCTTCACTAGAGAGCTTGGAGGAATCTAAGTGCCAATGATTGGCAGCGGTTTCTTATTGTGCGATGTAGTGAGAGTTTCTTCTGTTTCGAGCCAGGTGGTGTGAAGATGCTCAGCACAGAAAGGCAAATCACGGTGTTCATCGTGTATTTCCTCTGGATACTCTAATCTACTTCTGCAATGTATCCGCAACATCTGAATCAGGTGACCTGCATTGTAGAAGGGATGGATTAGACTCAAAATATCCCATGAACTTGTCCAACTGGCAATACTGGCACCATGCCCATCCATTACAGATATTTATATCAAAATATAAGAGTGTTTAGTCTTTTCTTTCTATCATTATGAAGCTCCCATGTATGGATTGTTTGACTTGGCGTATCTATACAACATTGCCTTATTCCTCTCAGAATGCCTGAATTCAATAAACAATAAACTGTCAATATCTGTCAAAGTTTCCAATTCAACCTTTGTCATTTTGAGAGCGCTGAAAACGTTACGTCCTGGCGTTGTGTAAAAATGTGCAGGACACCATCCATAAGCTGTTGAGAGATGGTTTCTCGAAACTTTCAAATACATGAGGCAGCAGTAACACATCTGTTTTAGCTAAAGATCTGAATACTCGCTAATGATTTACATCAAATGTATTCCAGACTTGACAGCATGTGATAGGCTTCTTGTGTGTGTGCATGTATAGTTATGTATTACGTATACCGCCATTATTTGGAGACCATGCGACGCGATCGTAATAAAATATTGACATGCGTTATATTTTTTTCTAATCTGAATTTTAGGGTCATTTTTTGTTTTATGATTATGAACTTTTATAGGCATTATTATAGCCATTTTTATTTTTGAAAAAATATTTTTGCTTTTTAAAATGATTGATTTTTTATACAATATATTCAACAATAGTGTATCTAAAAAGAACATAAATTTGTCTACTTTTTCCCGCAAGATTTTCTAGATTGACATCTGTTCATGTTTTTATGATATAAAAATAATTTTCGAAAAACATAATATTTCTCAAAAATAAATAGTTAAATGTTTTTAAAAAATCATGACAATAAAAAACGACGATAGTCTACTAGTTGTAAAATTTTTAAGAATTTTGCCGCCGACTGATTTTTAAGATAAAAATCAAAAACTAAAAAATATGGTTTTTTTATTGGTCGTACGATTACGTGAGTAAAAGGTTTAAATTGGTTTGAAATTTTAGCGAAAAGATTGATCTTTTAATCACTTCGTCTAGGTTCTTTTTGTGCTAGCTTTGAAACCTTTTAGTTTTAAAAGATATAAGATCAAATTCTTCACTCTCACCCTGTATTACCTCTGCGTGTCTGAACATTATTATTTTTGTTTAAAACCATATAATTGATAATTAAAGCACTTAGTATGTTTGAGAGTTTTTCATGGTTATAAGAATGTCCGTGCAGATGGTTTTGTCTGGGTGTGTGTGCTGCGTGCGTGATGCGTGCGTCGTTACTGTTTATAATTCTGGAACTACGTGGATCGATCGTACATAGATTGGACGTGCATATATGTTTTCTGATTCTGAATTTTCGAGTAAATTTTCTTTAAGATTTAGATTATTCATGTGACCTTTTCATGGATTTTTCGATTTATTGAACAAATATTTTTGCATTTTATTATGATATGATTTATAAAATATATTTCAACAATAGTGTACCAAAAGACTGCTACCGTTCTCTAGAGAGCTCGAGGCGATTCAGTTACGAGCGATCTCCGGCGAGACCTCTCTCCAGGAGCTATGAATACCAAAATATTCGAGGTTCAAAAAGGCGACTGAGGGATGTACTGAAATGAGCTTTTAATTTTAATAGGCCTTATAGGGAATATAGAAAACAACGTCAAGGAGTCTGAAAGGCGGCGTGTGGGTATGTAGAAATCTATTTGCAAAGGTCAAAAAGGGACTGTCGGGAATACAGAAACGATTACGATGGTCTAAAAATGCCGACTGTGGAGTGCTGAAGATGGCTTTAAAATTTTAAAAAGGCGATTTATCGGAGTAGTAACAAGTACAAGGGTCTGAAAGGGGCTTGTGGGTATGTAGAAATCGTGAAAAAATAATTAATCAAAAATGAAGCACCGCGATTTGTAATTTGCAGTTTTGTTAATGTTGTTAACGATTCGCAATTACTGGTATTTTATTTACTGATATATGTAAGTTATTTTTAGGAGTTCACGAAGCTCTAGTCCTTTTGATGTCACCTTAAACCCTTCACTCCCTGGATTTACCCTCCCCTACAAGTGTTTTTTAACCTATCCTTTTAGTATCGAATAGTAGCGAATAATTTAAATCCAAAGATGAGTTGTTGTCCCACTGCTAATTATCTTCACTAGAGAGCTTGGAGGAATCTAAGTGCCAATGATTGGCAGCGGTTTCTTATTGTGCGATGTAGTGAGAGTTTCTTCTGTTTCGAGCCAGGTGGTGTGAAGATGCTCAGCACAGAAAGGCAAATCACGGTGTTCATCGTGTATTTCCTCTGGATACTCTAATCTACTTCTGCAATGTATCCGCAACATCTGAATCAGGTGACCTGCATTGTAGAAGGGATGGATTAGACTCAAAATATCCCATGAACTTGTCCAACTGGCAATACTGGCACCATGCCCATCCATTACAGATATTTATATCAAAATATAAGAGTGTTTAGTCTTTTCTTTCTATCATTATGAAGCTCCCATGTATGGATTGTTTGACTTGGCGTATCTATACAACATTGCCTTATTCCTCTCAGAATGCCTGAATTCAATAAACAATAAACTGTCAATATCTGTCAAAGTTTCCAATTCAACCTTTGTCATTTTGAGAGCGCTGAAAACGTTACGTCCTGGCGTTGTGTAAAAATGTGCAGGACACCATCCATAAGCTGTTGAGAGATGGTTTCTCGAAACTTTCAAATACATGAGGCAGCAGTAACACATCTGTTTTAGCTAAAGATCTGAATACTCGCTAATGATTTACATCAAATGTATTCCAGACTTGACAGCATGTGATAGGCTTCTTCAGAAACGTGAGACTCAGTGAGTTTATTGTAAAACTCATTCTTTTCAGGCAGTTTTGTAAATGAAAGTTTCTCTAATCCATCTAAACAGTCATAAGGAAATATACCTTTCCGTCTAAGAAGATTTATCTTTTCATCGGTGTATCAATCTAATTTAAACTCTTTTACTGCTACAGGCACATTTTGCAGATATGACGAGAGCTTGTCTAATGACGAAGGTAGAAATCGCCAAGAATCTATGAATCTAAAACTTATATCGCAATCATCTATGTGTTTTGTAAATGAAATATATTTTTCCTTATTATGTGGTATAAGAGAAACTCGTCCTTTCAGTAACGATGAAGTGGCAATCTCTTTCAGAATAAAGTGTGTATCGTAATTGAGATTGTGAAAAANTGCAATCATCTAAATAGTTCTTTGAAATAGTTCAAAGAAATCGATAGAAATCGATTAAATTTTTAATCGAATTTGAAGCTAAATCTTAATCCCATTTTTTGCATTAGAGCTCGATTAAAATCGATAGAATCGATAGGAGTCGATAGAATTATATACGAAAAATGACTATTAAAGTGAATAAGGGTCAATCATTGGTATGAAACAACGGTTTTAATTGTTTTTTTTCGTATTGAAATTAATCGACTCCTATCGATTCTATCGATTTCAATCGATTTCTAATACAAAAAGTGGGATTAAGATATAGCTTCAAAATCGATTCAAAATTTAATCGATCTCTATCGAGTATTTTTAGCAGGGAAGCTCGTCCTTTCAGTAATGATGAAGTGGCAATCTCTTTCAGAATAAAGTGTGTATCGTAATTGAGATTGTGAAAAACAACAGGAACAAATCTTGAATCTTTATAATTCAAATTGCATGAATTATGAGCTGCACCTCTGAAACTGAAGAAAAAATATTTTAATTTGTATACATATTAATATCAATATTAATATTGGTCATTTTCACACACAATAAAGCGTTAACATACCGTCCTGTGAGGTGACAATGATCTCTTACTGCAAGTTCTTCGCCGCGAATAGGTTTTTTACATATGTGACAATCCTTTGCATTACGAAATGATAATTCTTCCAGATCTGTAAGTCTCATTGGCTTTGGTTTCTTATAGAGATTATCTATCTTCTCACTAATGGATTTTAACTCTTTAACAAACCACTCTGCAGGTGATTCTTCATTTTCATTATTTTTTCTATACGATTTATAGCCGCATAGTTTATCATCAAAGCTGCATTGCAGATAATATCCAATACTGAATGCTTCATGAATTTGAAAAGCTTTCTCATTCTCTGTAGGTTTTAGTAAACATTCGAAATCTGCGTAAATTACAAAAGGTACTTTTTCACTTTTACTATAATCTTCGAATTTTAGAACATTATTTTTATTATCAGGTAAATTGATTCGACAGTTATTTGAATTTTTACAATCATTTTCATGAATTTTCAATCTTTCTTCACAATAGAAGATCTGCAAACACCTTTCACAGTGATGAGATTTTACGTGCGATTTGGTTAATTGGCTACATAAAAGACGAGACATATTTTTAATCCATACATAATGATATTTAGGTAGACTTCCATCATCAGCACAATTATTTTCTTCGTGTTCATCTATGTAGTAATCTTGAATGATAAGCACATTTACATGTTTTTCCTTCTTTTCTACCGTAACGTGACAAGGTGATACTTCATACTTTGGGCCATATTTTCTTATCATATATGCATTTACCGAAATGTTATTAAGTTTTTCAAATTTTGGAATATCTTTCAATTTCACTGGAAATTCAATATTATCAAACTTCAATTCATTCTCATATTTCTGATACTGATTCACTCTGTTGGCATTATTTTTACAAGGATGCAGTGCCGAGAGAATAGCATATTTGAAACACTGATTGTTGCGCATTGTTGCGTCATTGTTGCGCACGTTTATGTATGCTCTTTTCCTCTCTATAAACGGTGGAAGTGGAATGTATGAACTGCCTTTAATTGGCGAATATTTTTTCATATTTACACACAAACTTATAATGCTCTTCAGAGTCCAGCCAGAATCCTTTTCTTGAAATTCTTCTAGTGGCGCCTGTATAGGATCTTCGATGTGCCCTTTGAACCATTCTTTCAAATTTGATGACATGAAAATGGTGCCACTTTCACTTGTAAAATATTTTATGTCTAACGTTTCTTCACCACTCTTCTGTATCACGAATTCTGCAATGAAATCTGAATCTACGTTTAAAGGATTATATTCTTCTAAACATGCTCTAACCTTTTCATCAAAGAGCTTCTGAGCATCATGCATAAAGCTTGAAATATCCACATGATTTATATTTATAATCACACCCGACCTAATCCGATTTTGAAAAGCAGACTCTACATCTCGCCACTCAACTCTAACTTCTGTTTCTTCAGCTTGTATACTACCGCCTCTTTGCAGTAGCTGTTCAAATTCGACTTGCATGCATGTAAGACGTGTCATACAAGTTTGACACTTTTGTTTTTCTCCTCTTGTAGATCAGATTTTTTTTTTTAATTTTTTCGTTTAATTCTTTAATTGCATTATTGCACATATCTAACCAATAATGAATATCATTATTGGCTAATTCATTTGCACTTTGTAAAGTATCATGAAGAAGTTGAACGAGACGTTCGAAGAATCCCATTGAAGCCATCTTGATTCTTTTTCACTAAACTTTCACGTTACAAATACACTTTTCACGTTTCACGTTACACTCTTAGTGTAAGACCGGTCGAGAACTAAGGTGAGAGGTAAAGTGCTCCCTTTTAAAGAGGAAATCTGTGTGAGAAGAGGTGGATAAACAAATTTAGCTATTCAATCAAGAAAAGCGCAGTTAGCTGTCCAATCGGGAAACTATTTTCTTGAAAGGAGAGGGAAAACTTACTTTGGAATGGATGAAAAGCTTGTTCTTGAGTAGAGAGGGAAAGCTTTTTCTCTGGAAGGGATGAATTTTAATCAATAGTGAAGGGAAAAATCACTACTTTCTATCCACCCAATCAGGTCTAAGATATTCCCACCCCCATCTAAAAACGAGGTGGAGTCTCTTGCTTTAAAACATTTTTGTGTTAGTTTTTCCTTCAGTCTCTAAGTTTGCTTCTTCAGCAAATAAACAGGATGGACAGAACTATTGACTACCAAGTTTTATTTAAAAATTACGTAATGCATTGTCTTGAAGAAAATGCGTACATATGCGATGTGCAAGGTTTTCAAAGAATTTGCGAAGATTCTTTTATCTTTAAAGAAATTAGTTTTCTAAATATGAAGAAAACTGCTTTACCGACTGCCTATCTGTTCCAACCGCCAATAACGTGGGATGAACTCTCTGCCGAGGAAAAATGCATGAGCCAATGGATGGAAAGATCATACCATGGAATTGCATGGGACGCTGGAGATATTCCTTATGATCGCCTTCAACGCATTTTACAAATATGTACGCAAGGCGTGGAGCAGTTGTTTGTTAAAGGAGAGCAAAAAGTACAATGGTTGACAAAACTTATACCAAATGTGTAAGTCTCTATAATCATTTTTTTTTTACTTGTTATTTTTATGCTTAATATTAATCTATTATTTTTAATTTTTCAGTACTATTTGCAATATAGAAAAATATGGATGCCCATCACTAAATGACTTGAGTTACAACGCACAATATTATTGCATTAACCACGATTTGTGCAATCGTAAAAAACCGATGTGCGCGATGCAAAATGTTTTGTCAATACGTTCGTGGTTACATAATTTAATATACAATACAAAAGGAGAGGATGTGGTGGATATGAAAAGGGAGTGTAATTGCTTATATTTTTAATAAATAAAAAAAAAACAAGCAATCAAAACCGCTGCCAAATTATTGACACTTAGCTTCCTCCTAATCCCGTTATTGATATAATATAAAATATTTTATTAATCTAGTTTTTTAAATTTCTTTTGTGAATAAAAATATATTTGAGAATTAATTTCACACTTTCTATTTAAATAATCAAATTTTTATTTATACATAAATTTATAAATTACATTAAAAAAAAAGTACATTAGTTTAAAATATCAGTCTAAAATTGTAACATCTTCTATTATTCGCGGCCTGCTTCTACTGCTACCACTGCTGCTACTGCCGCTGCTGCTGCTACTATCGCTGCTGCTACTACCGCTGCTACTACCGTTGCTGTTACCGCTGCCGTGCGGTGGTATAGCAGCAGTCTTTTTTTTATTTGATAGGGATAATCGCCCCACCTTCCTCTGTAAAATTCTATCTGGTTCAACTGTAACAAATACAAAAAAAATAAATTAAATAAATTATGTTTAAAAAACTGATAGATAAATAATAAAAAATAAATAAATAAATAAATGCAAACTTACACAAATCAGACATTCTTGTCGACGACGTCGCTCTTGGCGTAGGTGGTTTTGGCATCGTTTCTGATACCTCTGGTGATGCCCTTGGCGAGGGTGGTTTTGTCGTCGTTTCTGGCGATGCCCTTGGCGAGGGTGGTTTTGTCTTCGTTTCTGGTACCTCTAACGGTGGCGATTTCCTTGGCGACGGTGGATATGTCATAGTTTCTGTTACCTCTGGCGATACGCTTGGCGAGGGTGGTTTAGACGATGCTCCTGTCAGCTCAGCTTCCTTCGACGGTCCAGATGCTGTCCTAGGTTCAACTTTAACAAATAATGATAAATAAAATCATTCATAAAGAAAAAAATATGCATTTTTTAAAATATTATTTTGTTTACCTGACGATTTTCTTGTGATCTTGAGAATCGGTCCAAGATCTTTCAATAATTTTTTTTCTATGCTCGAGCTGCTGTCCGAGCTAACTGAGCAGACACTTGAGCTGCGAAATCCTCTTTACAACTGCTGCATCGCAGCATTTGACGGTAATGGAGGTACTGAATAAAAATAATATTATATTACAAATTTTTTAATTTCAAAAATAGTAGTTTTAAATTTGTTATAAATTTACTTACTTGAATCTATGGCCCTCCTGGCCCAGTCAAGATGATCCAGCAACATTATTATTAATGGAGCATTGTCAGCTAACCAATTAATGCGATCTCGCATTTTTGATATGCTGCTTTTGCTACTCCTGCTGCTTCTGCTTCTTCTGCTGCGGCTGCTGCTGCTGCGGCTGCTGCTGCTACTGCTCGTTTTAGCGTTGTTCATTTTTCGGATACGAATTTTGAACTGACGATCCACGATTTCCCTCAAGTATTTATAGGGAAACCTTCCCTCCCTCGAACGCTTTCCACCACCATGCGAAAATTTTAAGAGTATTTTACCTACTCTTTCAAACCCGCACCCCATTCCGAGATGGGTAGGAATTTATCTTCTTTAAAAAGGATAAATATTACGTTTCCTTTACCTGCTGCGCACCATCTCTGCTTATTATTTCGAACAGGACTTCTAAAATGAGAGAAAAGAAATTTCTCTTTTTTCCCGCATACATCAGCAGGTAGAAGGATAGTCGCTCTTTTTCACCCAAACGTAAAGGTGTGTTGACTTTTTGACATCTTCAAGGCTTAGCAGTCGTATTGAACGATGGGAAAAATTCTTTAGGCTTGACCATTTAAAGCGCCAAAGAAAATATTTACCGATGCAACGCACTATGCGATCCACCTAACGCTCGCTTAAAGTTCGCTTTAACGCCGTAGTGAAGAAAGGGCATAAGCAGCTGTGATGCTCGCTCTAGAGAGAGAACGCTATACATATATTAGAACGAGACAGAGAGTCCCTTTCCCCTCCCACTCTTGCCTTCTTAGAGAGAGCGCGCAGCATATTAGAAAGAGAGCGAGAGGTAATACTACTATAGAGGTAAGGAGCCGTATGCTGGCCTGTAAGCGGCGGTGATGCTCGCTCTAGAGAGAGAACGCAATATATTAGAAAGAGACAGAGAGTCCCTTTCCTCCACTTTCATCCAAGGACATTTCGCTTACCTCAATGAACACACTACGGTTGCTTGGAGAGAGGGATTATGGAGGAGAGGCATAAGCTCACCAAAAATTTTTTTTTTTTTGGCTCAAGAAGGGAAGATTGGGACTTATACACACTACGGTTACTGGCTCACTTTGAGAGTGGGATGAATTCTCGATCGCTTAGAAGGGGGGGGGGGGAGGGATCAAAAAAAAAATTCCTGTATCTAAAATACATACGACATTCTAGATCATTCGTGGGAAGGGAGTTTCTCCTCCTTTTCGTCCCCCTCTTCGACATTTTAGTCACGGAGGAGGGAGGATCCCTATTCTTATACACACATGACATTCTAGATCACTGGGAGCAGGGAGGGGGTGATCTAGAATGCCTATGATCTGGTATGCCTATAGCCTATCTACTAATACGTGTTTCAACTTCACGACCTGTGTATACATGAGAACGTGTTGGCTACGTACATCGCGGGGCGATATTTAACAGGTAGCGGCAGACTCATGCCTGCCCAGCACGCCCACCCTCTTATTGAGAGGTATCACGTGTTGCGTAAGTACATCTCTTATTTATTTTTAGTCCGCAGTATAAAATGAATATGTTTCATAATTTTCATATTTTTACAGGGGAGCTGCGTGATTTGGGCATGCAATACAATGATTCGAAGAGGCTCGTAAAGATTGTCAGACGCAGGTTGTCGAAACAGCTTGACGAAGTTTTTGAGACTAGTCAGACCGCTACTAGCCCGGACGATGAAATTTATGATGATGACGATGATAATGATATACCACCGCCCAGGGTACAGAGGCACGACGATATTATTGTTGAAGTGGAAGTACATAACGGTAAGAAGTTGAAATTATTTGTATTTTTTAATATTTTGTTATCATTTGACACTTAAAAGTTTTTCGATTAATTCTTTTTAATTAATGCTGACTGTTTTTTGTGTTTATTCCAGACGACAACGCACAGAAAAAAAGGCGGTTAGAAGACGAAGCCGTGGCGGTTGATATAAGAGAAGATCAGCAACAGCATCAGCAAAAGCGACCTCGTGTGGAGTTGGATAATGTGTCAGAGGCGGGTGGCGAGCACTTCAGGAGCAGCGAACAATAGAGGTGCGGTGAGTGCCGATTGTGACATTGTGTCCATAGCGCCCAGTGAAGATGGTGTAAACGAGCCGTCAACGTCGAACGGTCAACAGCAGCAGTCGTCGGCGCAGGTAGCCGTACCGCCAGAACCCAAGAAAGCCACCGAGGGATCAACGACCCAATGAGGAAGCGGGCTTCGCGACGAGGGTGTGATGCACGCCGTACTGAGTGGGGGCAATTTAAAAGCCTATTATATTTTAAACGAATACGATAGAATGAGTGCAAGTTTGAAAGTCAATGAACATGTGACGAGATTTAAAATAGTCGCTAGGCCCGCGGATAAAGATTCGGAAACTTGGACTAGTCTGGCATTCCGGCAAATAACGGAAAAAATAAAAGAGGGGCGTAAACCAGTAGATTTGATTAATATAACTGTTAGCTGCGATCAATTTGTAGATGGTAAAATGTGGATGCCCGCTACTACTATTGGCGAATTAGATTACAAACCCGTGCTCGAAATGTTTAGAAAAATTCAACAAAGCAAAAGGATAGTTGATATAGACGATACATTTACATTGATAGCCACGTATATCGACATGCCAGATGCGGACGAGTGGGAGAAGGCATTTGAGGGGCTGGGTGGAACGACGACTGTGGAGAGCATGCTCGACAAACGGAGCATATTAAACATTAAAAACGAGGATAATTTATGTTTACCGCGCGCGTTAGCTTGCGGGTTAGTTTATGTAAATAAAAACGCGAGTAGGGAGTGGGGGAAAGAGTGGCACGACATGCGCGGGAGCCCGTCTTTTCAGAAGGCCCGGGCCTTAGAATTAATGCGCGAAGCGGGTGTAGTGCTCAAAAATGGTAGGGGGTGCGGCATTCAAGAGTTTGAAAAATTTCAGCGCTTTCTCGTAGAGAAAAAAATTGCGATTCGCGCGTATGTAAACGAAACGTTTGGGAGGAAAGACGAGCCCTTATTTTTTGACGGTTCAAAGGTTGTGCGGGGGGAATACGAAAAAACCATAAATATTATGGTTTATCGCGAGCAAAGGCACTATGATTTAATTTTAAACCTCGTTGGCGTGCGAAGTGGTATGTACTTTTGCGAGCCATGTAATTATGCTTATTCCGCGATTAACCAACATACATGTGCGGCCTTATGTGATGCGTGTTTCGGTACACCAAGATGTAGTCAGCAACCGGAAAAACCGATTAGCTGTAACGATTGCAAGCGGGATTTTTATAACGAAAACTGTTTGCTTAAGCACCGTAAACTTGGATCGGTATCGCGAAATAAAGAGCGTATTCATTTTCGATTTGCGCGATCTTTACGACGAGGAAGAAGTAAAAGATGATAGACAACGGCTGATCTTTGAAATGAGTGACGAGATTTTTTTTAAATTTATTTATTTAAAGTCGCATCTCCCAGAGGGTATTAGCGACACTTGTAGATACATTTCTAGAGAATATTACATAATATCACATTTCTTGTTTTGCTTATATACATATATATACATAATATACCTTAATATTTTGATACAATACATATATTTAAATCTTAATGTCTGTTTCTTCTAAAAATTTGATTACTTTCAAACAGTCTTTTTTATTATTCAACATTTCACTTAAGTTGGATTTCAGTTTGTACTTAAATAGGTATAATCTCTCACCTACAAACTTTTACTCACTAACTCAAAATAATGTGTGTTGCTGGAGATCCACAGAAAATCTAAACCGCTTCAAAAAAGTAGGGAAAGTAGAAGGGGACTTCGATAATTTCATAAACCACCACTCGGATTATCAGCACATCTATACATCATCGTACACCAACCTCCGTGCTATTGGTGCAGCGGCAAGGCTACCGAATGGAGAATGCTTTCTATTGAAATTCCCTAAATGGTACGGAGTACAATCAGCTTTACAATCATTAATCTTACATGCGATTGAAAATATCGACACAACCCGGAAAACAATAATACATGTCCAATCACTAAAACTCATAAATAAACTAAACAACAATCCAAAAAACTCACACATAAGCCAAATAATAAACTATTTAAACAAGCAGAACAACAAAATAGCTATATATTTATCTACTACACCGCGGAAGATATCAAAAGAAACGGAGCATCTAGCAAAAGCTACCGGCAACCTAACTTACCACCAAAAAGTACAGAAAATTAGCAAGGAAGACGGAATACGCATAATTAAAAACAAAGTGCGTGAGGAATGGAACCTTCAATGGATCAAAGACACCAACAAAAGCCATCTCAAAAAAATAAAGCCGATCGTATTCATGAAAAACCCAGCAGAAAAATTAAGAAGAAGAGATCAGGTTACTATTTCAAGAGTCAGAATCGGACACACAATAACCACTCACGAACACCTCCTAAAAAAAGAGAAGCCGCCAGAATGCGATACATGCAAGTCACCTCAGCATCGAACACATTTTTCTTAATTGTCCAAAATATCATAGTGAACGTCTCAAGAATGACGAGGTTGTATATGAAATTATCCATACCGACAACCAAGGTAATGTGATTTTCATGAGATATGTCCCTAGAGGTGAGGAAGAAGCCGATCGTTTTCAACGGGCGTACGAAGGAGACGAAATGAACGACGAGGGCGATGAAGAGTATAGCTTTCCGCTGCATTAGCCGCGGATGAGGCTGGAACCTGCTGAAGATCAAGTTCACCTTCAAGGTGAGCCATGCAAACTTGACCAGCATCTGCGCTTCTAGATGAGAATCGGTTGGATAGATCCGTACGCGTACGAAAGTGGCCACGACCAGTCTCTAGGCAAAAGCGAAGAATACGAACCCTTGCAAGAGAAGATCGAGGAAGATTTGCTTAAGATGGAAGAGTATGCTAAATGGATTATTCAAGCTGGCGTACAACGATGGAACGAATATCGAACGAATAACGAATATCGAGCGGCTCTCGCTGTCGAGGCTGTGGTTGCCAATGCTCTTTAGGCTGAGAATCATTATGAAGAAGACTAGTGAACGGTGGGAGTATTTCTAGCGGATCAGATCCCGGTTGTGTGGGAGAAGTATCTTGTATTCAACATAGACGAAAGCAGCAAGCAAGGCCCACACTGGGTAGCCGTATACGCCGACACAGATGCCACCGAAATCTTCTTTGACGGCTATGGACTCCCGCCAGCCATACCGTATCATATTGATAGACTGGGAAGAAACTGTAACATCTACGACTGGAACATACAACAACTGTAAAGTATCGACACCAGTGTGTGCGGTCACTATTGTGTCGATTTTTGTTTTATATGTCTAGTGGTTATTTTATTGAGCACTTTTGTACTCTTTTTTCCTCCAACGCCGTAAAAAACGACAAGCTCTGCGTAACTGTGTACAAGCGTATACTTAAAATTTTTAAGAATAAGAAAATTATATGTATACTCAATGCGAACAATCATGTAAACCAAAAACACATGCGTACTCATCACTAACACGTATTCAATATATAATCTGTTAAATAATGTATACATCTTGCTTATATCAGCATTAAATAAATGTAAATATACACACACGTTAAATTTTCTACAAACCTACTCCCACATACATCCCTTAGAAGACATGCGCATCACTAATATTTAAGAGGGTTCTAAGGATTTTTACTCTCAGTCACTTTTCTACTCAAGATGGATGGAAACATCAGAGCAGCAACAGTAATCAAAAAAACGGGGGTTATACCCGTTTTGATCAACCGAAAAAAGAAGACAAAAAATCAACTGAAACAAATAACTGAAAAATTTTCAACCAACACCAACTCTTTTCCACAAAACAAAAATTATAAAAGATTTTAAATAAATAAAGTATTTATATACATCTAAATTATGATTGTTTTACGTTTTATTTACTTATCCCATAATCCATTCCGTATCCATGCATGTATACCACATACCCACACTAGATATAATTATAAAAAAATAAATATTGTGTATTCTTAGTTATAAGTTTAAATAAATTTTTAATGAAAATTAAAATAAATAAAATTATATTTATTTGTGTCCTTATTACAAGTTTTTATTTAAATATTTATTATCATTATAGCAATATGCAAAATTACATGTTTTTTAATAAATAGTAGTTTGCGGTTGTTTTATAACTTTACCAGGTTTATCGTACATTAATATCCGATGTCTCAGTCCCGACTCTGCATACACCACGACGTTAACAAATACGAGTGCCGTATTAACATGAATTACATTCTCTTTAGGACCGAAACTCTTGAGATAGACATAGGCCAAGTTTTTCAGAAGACACTTGTTTGTAAAATTTCCGCGAATATTGCAGCCTAACGTCTCGAGTCTAAAATAGCTACATGCCATTTATGTCCAATAGCAGCCGTCCGGACGTTGGTGTAGGGTAATGTAGTCTAAACCACATACGATTGATCGCGGTGGTAACACCCGAAAATTGGCCTCCAAAACGTAGATTCTACGGTCTTCGTGCTCTTCTGTCAATTTGTACCGCACCCCAGTATCCAGATCTTGACACGCTCGCCGATACAGCCTATAACCTGCGTACCGATTTTCCGTGACGACGCATCGTGTACGTTTACGTCGCTCAAACAGAGAAATGACTGTGCCTGGCTGCAATAAAAAAAATAAATATAGTTTTACATACATCATGTTTTTAGAAAAAATTTACTGTTTTCAGTATTACCTGTAGCTCCTTTAGAAGTAATTTTGTGCCAGAAGCTGTTTTATAATAATCCAGCATGGCTTTTTCGAGCTGCTTGTATAAAACATCCTCCTCAACTAGTTGTACATAAAACGATGAGGGGGTGTTGAAGCGGGTGATGCGTAAATCCTTGGTTTGCGATAGGAGCGCATCGATATCTCGAGGCCAAATACCAACACTCATTTTGAAATATTACACTTTATAACGGATATTTTCACTTTACTGCTTCTCACTCGCAATACAGCTAGCAACGCACTGCTGGTCCACTGTGACAAATGCGGGGGTTCGAGTCAAGTGGCGCAGTCTAGGGAGGGGGGAGTCTTTCGACTAGAAACACACACACACACACATTTCTGCGCAAGGGGGGGAAAGCTATTAGGCTAGAACGGCGCAAGTGCGGGGCCCCGTAGCTAACAGCGCTGCATTGGGGACTAGCGGTCGTTGTTGTAAGCTAACTACCCCCGCCGATACAAGCTCTTGTAAGCAGCCGGTAAATTAGCTTACCACCGCGCCGCCGCCGCCGCCGCCGCCGCCGCCACCCGCAGCTGAATAATATGCTCGTTTTTTTTTAAACAAGTTTAGTTGTTATTGTGTGCTTATCCCGTCAGCATCATCATCATCATCATGGATACTCGTTGGACACATCCTTGGACAAGCATGATATGCGGACCAACATCGTGTGGAAAATCTTCGTTTATAAAGCGCTTTTTACATTTTATCGATGAAATGGCAGATGTGACATTTGACCGAATCTTATTTTATTACGCCGAGTGGCAGGATGGCTACAAAAGTGAGAAATTGCTAAGAAACGGCAAGACTATAGAGTTTCGAGAAGGTTTGCCTAAAGCCGAGGATTACTCAAACGATCCGCACCTGAAAAAACTCTTAATAATCGACGATATGATGCGCGAAGCCTCGAATCACGTTATTGTCGATCTCTTTACTAAAGGCTCTTATCACAAGAACATATCTGTCTTTTTCATCACACAAAATCTGTTCCACAAAGGCGCATATGCTCGAGACATTAGCCTCAATGCATCGTATATTGTCTTATTCAAAAATCCACGCGATCGTGCACAGATTCAACATCTAGCCCGACAAATCTATCCTGAAGATCCAAAATTTGTCAAAGAAGCGTATCAGGATGCTACAACAAAACCGTTTGGCTACTTGATGATTGACTGTAAACAGAGCACAGCAGATGAGTTTAGATTTAGAACGTGTATTTTTCCAGACGATGAATATCAATATATTTACTTGCCAAAGTACACCACCAGCGCTTGGGAACACTCTATGTAATAAGCTCGTGGCTTTCGTCGTCGTCGTCGGTTAAAAAGAAGAATGCTGCTCTGGTATTCTTTAGTCGCCCCTCAGCCATGCCGAAGCACGCATCAGCTGGTTCGGATAGCACGAGTCGGAAAAAACTACCGTTTGAAAAAAAATATATCGCTCTCTTGGATGCTCTTAGACATTCTGACAAAAATCAGCGTATAGCTCTCTTAAAATCGGCTGACGAAAAATTAATCAAGTATATTTGCGAGTGTGCGTTAAACGTCCTTTACGGAACAGTCTCGTTAAAAAACCATCAAAAGAAGAAGCTTAAAAAACATAAACAAATTTTAAGAAAATTGGCTGCAAAGAGTCGTAAAAATTCTTGGAAAAGTAAAAAACGTGTCATTGTTCAAAAAGGCGGAAGTTTTCTACCGTTTCTTCTACAACCTATACTGGAGGGTGTATTATCAATTTCACGCTGAAAAAATAATGTCGAGCATCAAAAAAATGGTTCTTATATCCAAAGATCAGCTTGATAGAATGCAACGAGAGCCGCAACCAGCTACGAGCAGCAGCAGTAATGCTGTGACAAGAGGCCTCGACAATGCACCAATCTCAGTCGTCTGGATGGAGAGATGAAAAAAATTCTCGACTCAACAACATATACAAATGATCAAGATCGTTTAACACAGTACCTTAGTGCTTTGCGTCGATACTTATTCTTTATGGAAGAAAAACGTAAACCACAGACAACATCTAGTGAACAAAATCTTCTACACTCGGAACCCATGCAAGACGATTTAATTGTACAAAGCGTTCCAAAACTTTTCAAAAAAAGCACACAGCTATTATTAAACCATTTAAAATCACACACTCAGCGTATATTTTGGGATGCCCGCGGTACAGTATACATTGACGGTGAAAAAATTCACAATTCAAACATTCTAGATTTGGTCAACGAAGCCGCACGATCTAGAAAAAAATACAAAGCCACTGGAAGAAAAGAATTTGCAGGATTGCTCCGTGCTCTCAACATGCCTAAAGAGTTTATTGGCAATACGGAACTCTGGAGCATCGGTGGTGCTGCATCTACGAGTAAAGACTGGAGTAAATTAGACAATTACAGTAATCAAACAATCGCTAATCTCGGAAAGTCAAAGTCTGAATTTGCATCAGCCATCGACGGCGACGAGGACGAGCATGATAGCGGAGGTTTTGATTCTACCAAGGACGATACTGCATTACTTGGCTCTAGTAAAATTACAAGGAGAAGGCGCGCCACTACCGTGTATACCTCGACACCTTTCCTAAAAAATGGCTAAAAGCACTGTGAATCAACGTTTGGAAAAACAATACTTTGACCCCCGACATGCAGCCAGCTATTCCGGAGCTAGGAATCTTATTCGTGAAAATAAAGATAAATTTTCTGCAGACAAGATCAAAAAGTGGCTCACAAAACACGATACCTACACTCTTCACAAAGCTATTCGACGAAAATTTCCGCGATTATTCTACAACGTGAATGGCATAGATCATGTTTAGGAAGCCGATCTCATCCAGCTCACATCTTTAAAGTCGTACAATGACAATTTTGGCTATATTTTAGTGGTGATTGACGTTCTATCCAAGTTTGTCTGGGTTCAGCCCCTACGCGATAAAACAACACACGCAGTTTCAACAGCGTTTAAAAAAATTCTCGACACCAGTCTCCGGAAACCACACATACTACAGACAGACCGTGGAAAGGAATTTGTCGGTAGCACTTTTCAAAAGTTACTCAAAGATAACGATATTTATTTTCGTGTTGTAAGCAACCCTGATGTGAAAGCCGCTGTTGTTGAACGATTCAACAGAACGCTCAAAGAACGCATGTACAGATATTTTACACATAAAAATACAAAACGATACATTGACGTTTTACAGCTATTGGTTGACGCTTACAATAAAACACCGCACTCTACGATTAAAATGGAGCCAGCAAGTGTGACCATATATAACGCGCACAAAGCGCGAAAAAATTTAGTTAAACGCGCTATGCGGAGACAGCCTCTTCGTAAAAGACCGAAATACAAGACTGGCATGTATGTGCGCATTAGTCGAGAAAAGAATATTTTTGAAAAAGGTGCTGAAAAATCATGGAGTGAAGAAGTGTTTAAAATTACAAATGTTTTAAAAAGACAAGCTCTATTTATCTACAAACTGTGCGACCTACAAGGTGAAGAAATTGAGGGGTTTTTCTATCCCGAAGAACTGTCTGCTGTGCACAAGAAACGAGTCAAAGAGCAAGAATTTAAAATTGATAAAATTTTACGCACCAAAGGCAAAGGCAAGAAAAAACAGTATCTCGTCAGCTGGGTCGGTTATCCCGAAAAATTCAACTCTTGGATATCAGCTGCAGATTTGAAGAATATTTAAAAACAATGAATCAAACGCAATTTACCATCTTTCTCTCGAGCAACAGCAGTGCAAAGTACTATCCTAATAACACAACTACAAGCTTTTCGACAGGACTCCCCAAAGAAATTGAACTTTACGGGCGATGGTTAGTTGGTATTTCAGAAATACACATTCCATGCACAACATTTCATCTACGTCACGAGGACTGCATTCTCAAGTATGGCAATGATGATGAAACACCCCGATACTTTCAACATGGTACATACACTACTATGCAATGTCTCGTTGACACAATAAACGACGCATTGACACTACCCGGTAGAAAGGAACTATGCATGAAATTGTTCTACAACGAACGAGGCGGCTTTGTATCTATAGGCTTTCTCGCGAAAAATAATCTTGTAAAGCTGTGCAGATCACCCGATTTGTCGCCTGCTGTCCAGCGCATACTCGGCTTTGAGTTTGGTGTAAATCCCACAGAGACGCGCGAACAAATAGATAATTATCAACTACGTCTCGTAGGCACACAGCCTGCAAGTTTTGCAAGAGCCGTGCCAGATCAACTATTTGTCTACTCTAATCTCTGCGAGCCCAGTATCGTCGGTGACACACACGCACCACTTTTGCGGATAGTCAATCTAGAAGCCCGAAAATTCGATTTTGGAACCACCGTCGTGAAAAATTTTGCGCCAGTTCACCATGTGCCTATGCTCGTAAATAGATTTCAAACAATCGACATAGATATAAGAGATCAACTCGGCAAACCCATACCATTCGAGTTTGGAACGCTGACCATAGCACTGCATTTTAAGAGAGCAGACTAAGTGATTTTTCTACAAAATGAGTTTTTACACCGTTTACGATTATCAAACGGGCCGCGGGGGCCGTGGTGTAAATCACGTCTACGTCGGCTCGCCTCGGATGCGTGGTCATGGTTTGGGCTCGTGGTTTTCTGGAATATTCCGCAGTGCTTTACCGTTTCTTGCAAAAGGCGCTCGAGCCGTTGGTAAGGAAGCTTTACGGGCTGGTGTTAATATACTCGAAGACGTCGGTGAAAACAACATGACGTTTAAGGACTCACTCAAAACACGTCTCAACGAATCAGGACATAACCTCAAGAGAAAAGCAACAGAGAAGCTGTCAAAAATCATGGAAGGCTCTGGCTATAATCATCTGCACGCTAAACGATCTGCTCAGTCTCGTCTCGCGCTTGGGCCTCGACACACATTGTCACGGAAAAAGAAACGCCGTTCATCTACTGGCGGTACAAAATCCAAGAAACGCAAGACAAAGAAGAAGAGTCTACGTAGACGTCGTGCAAAGCCAGTTAAACGCTTGAAGAAAAAACTGTCAAAGAAAAGAAAGTCTAAGAAGAAGGCAAGAAAAAGTAAAAAATCACGAGATATTTTTGGCTAACATTCTAACGTTAAAATGTCGTTTTTGCACAGTCACTCGGAAGCGTGCCTCAAAACAGAGCTCGACTTGTTTTCCCTACCTCCTACACAAACGGCCATAGAATCGAGCAGATGTGTACCTTACAAACCCGTGTCGTCGTTGAGCGACGAGAGTCCCATAGAGTTTTGCATAAATTCTCAAAACGATGATTATTTAGATCTCGCACATACTATGATAAAAGTCAATGTGCAAATAACACCGCTGACAGAGGCGACCGACAAATTTGTGGCTCCAGTAAACAACTTTTTGCACTCGATATTCAACCAAGTTGATGTTTATTTAAATCAAAAACTTGTCTCACCGCCCAATAACGCATATCCCTATAGAGCATACTTGGAAACTCTTCTTAATTACGGCCCCGCTGCCAAAAATTCTCATCTAACCACCGCACTATGGGCGGGCGATGTGGCGGGCTCTATGGACGAACAGCCCGGCGGTGATAATAAGAAAAATACAGGCCTCGTGGAAAGACAGGCATGTCTAGCGGGCGGTAAACAATATGATCTTCTCGGACATCTTCACTGCGATATAATGAATCAAGATAGATTTCTTATAAACGGTGTAGAAGTTCGTCTAAGACTCGTACGGTCGAAAGACGCATTCTGTCTCATGAACGCATCAACCACAGAGTATTCTGTGCATATAGCCGAAGCTACACTCCTCGTACGCCGTGTAAAAATTTCACCAGCCGTTCTCATAGCACACGCCAAGACATTGTCAACGGCCACAGCCAAATACCCCATCACGCGTGTAGAAGTAAAAACCTTCACCATGCACAGTGGCATAATCGGAGATTCTTTAGAAAATGTCATACTCGGCCAATTACCCAAGAGAATCATTCTTGGCTTTGTCGACAACAAAGCTTTCAACGGAGACAAGACAAAAAACCCATTCAATTTTCAAAACTTTTCCATCAATTTTCTATCCCTCTATGTCGACGGCACTCAAATACCGAGCAAGCCACTGCAGCCAAAATTTGACAAGAACGCACCCATGTACGTCGAAGCCTATCACACGTTATTCTCAGGCACTGGCATTCATTACATGAACGAAGGCAACGATATCGATCGCAATGAATACGCCGACGGTTATTGTCTTTTTGCATTCGATCTCACACCTGATCTATCAGCTCATTACGCCGGACACTGGAATCTCGTGAAAAACGGATCCATCAGAATCGAAGTTCGCTTCGAAAAAGCATTAACTAAAACTATAAACTGCATACTATATTCAGAATTTGACAACGTTTTAGAAATAGATGCAGCAAGGCAAGTCGTCATAGACTATAACTCGTAAACTCACTCACACACACACACACACACACACACACACACACACACACACACACACAAACACAGCGGCACCCCAGAAAGAGGGAGAGGGAGATAGCCCTCGAAAGAGAGAGAGAAGTGGAAAAAAACGGAAGGGCCTGCAGCCTCCGCAACACCATACGACAGTCCGCTCGCAACTCTCGCCCCCAGCGCACTCGCACTCTAGTCATCATGGAGAAAACAGACTATGTAATAGATATACAAGCATTTCACGACAAAAACGGAAGCTTTCTACCCAAGGAGGTTGCCGTATTGGGACTTGACTGCAATTTCATCGCACACTGGATCATAAAACCACCGTCATACGATTGTGACATTATACAAAAAGGCATACTCGCCACAAACACATATCTGTCGTGCTACCACCATGGCATCGAATGGTTCGACGGTGAGGCGGACATGGATCGTGTATACAAAGTGCTTCGTGAAGTGGCTAGTAATGCACTACGAATATATGTGCGCGGTGCTCAAAAACAAAAGCTACTAGAAAACGTTCTCGGCCGACACATAATCAACTTGGAAGATTTCAGCTGCCCATCTTTCAAAAATCTACCACGCGTAAACGAACACTACTGCTTCTTTCACGGAAAAAAACGCGAATATTTCACTTGTGCTCTCGGCTACGTATACAAACTACGCCTGTGGATCATGAAGACTCTACATGTCCCCGTCGAAGTTCATACCAATACCCATCAATACTCAAAAGACATTCCAGATAGTAAAAAGAAATACACGGGCCTAGATAAAGTAGACGAAGCTTGTGAAAAATTAAAAACTCTAAACATATCCGGTGAATCCACGGCACCAGTGTCCCCCGCCACCACGACTGTCAGCGGCGCTAGTAGTGGGGAATACAGACCAGCTGAGGAGAATCACTACGACAACGTCAGCGATGAACTCTCTGCAGATTCTACGCGCACTCAAAAACCTTCCAGCGACGACAGTGGGTGTTTTCCCAGCAGACCAAATACCATTCGTCCTGGAGAAGCCGTGTGCAATTGTGGTTAACACAGATGACAGCACAAAGCCTGGCTCACATTGGGTTGCGATTTTCATCGACACTATAGGACAAGGAGTTTACTTTGACAGCTATGGACTACCCCACTCACACCCGGATCACATCGATCGACTTAGACGAAATTGCAGTCTCTACCATTGGAACATCCAACAGCTGCAGAGCATCAATTCTGACGTCTGCGGTCATTATTGTATTAGTTTTTTGTTTCATCTTTCTCGTGGTAGTTCTCTTTCTAATTTTCTTACAATATTTTCAACAGATACCCGCCTCAATGACATTCTAATTGTAAATATTACCAACGAATTCAAAAAACGCAAACATAATAACAAACATGTAAATAAAAGAATTATCTGTACCAACTGCAAACAAACCTGTAAACCAAAAAACCGACATTGTAAATAAAATATCAAGTGTGTGTGTGTGGTGGGGTTGATTGTGTCGACGTAATATACTTTTTTTTGGACTTATATATATGATATTTTATCTTTTCGTGGATACACTTTTCTTTTTTATGACTTATATTCATTTTTGTTATATTCCTTAATTAATTACTGTTTCTGGTCAATGAATTAAAAAAAAACACGGATCGAAACACGATTATGTCCTTTTTATGACAATTATTTTTTTTTTACAGACACCTTTTTTTTCTTGTTTCCACTGATTTAAAAAAACATTATGTTCTTCTTGTTTTTTTTTTTGGTTTTTTTTTTTTTTTTGTTTTTTTTTTGTTTTCTTTTTTTTTCCTCTTATTTCGCACTTACAATATTGGTTCATGTTTCAGACTTCGCTTCCGGTTGTTGCCTGCTCATGTGCGCATTTGCTCTCTTTCCGGGGTATTGTTTTTGTTTTTTCGCTCTCTATCTGGAATCTTGTTATTACCTTCTCGCGTGGCACAGCGGCGACATTTTCTCCTTAAATCACGAACGCCCTCTAGGTTATCACATATTCCGGATGAGTTCCGTTATACAAAATCAACTTTCGACAGATATTAAATTTTATATGTAAAGTTAATTTTTTAAATAAACATTTTCAATTTTGTCAGAACGGCTTACCTTGAGTAACAAAACACAATCTTCTTTCCATGATTGATTCATTTAGTTTTAAATAAAATAATTTTGTTCATCAAGACAAATTTTTACAATAAACCAGACACTTTTTTCTTTTTTGTCTTTTTTCCTGCGCGAATACCCATGACATGTCAGTTTTTTTTTTGTTTATTTTTGTTTTTTTTCTCTTCTGTTTCTTACGGCGCGCTATTTTACCTTTGTTTTTGTTTTTTTGGGGTCCTTCCGGACGAAAACTCCTTTTAGGCCTCTTCAACCTTCTCCCCAATTGGTCGGCTGTTTATACTATTTTGCGGTACTGCACTGTTCAAAACCCCGCCACAAACCCAGCTCCATTGACCGTCCGCAAGTCGGGCGGGTAACTTTTAAGCGTCTGACGCACTTCATAAAAATGTTCCCTTGCAAACCCCAACCACCGTTTCGTCCGTGTTTCCAATTTTTCGCTGGCGATATGTTGGCGCGGCCGCAGCCTCGCAAAATCTCTCTTCCACAGCCCCAGACTCACTCCTTCCCCCAGCTTTCTAAGGTCCGGCGTTGTGCCAGGCCGGCGGGACTACGGGGCGCAGCGAGAAAGTTCTTTGTTGCCACGCAAGACGCGGGCGCCAGACCTACCCTCCCGCCCCAACAGCGGGGCGACTTAACGGTGGACGCCCGAACGACTACGCCGGGCACGTTTACTTCGCACGTGTGGGAGGGGGGGCCTGCGTTGGGGTGCGGCACTGAGGCTACTATGCCTATGGTGGCGGCTGTGCGTATGGCGCAGCGGGTGCTTGTGTCTGGCTGATCAGACTGTTACGGTAGGAGCTTTCTTTGCAAGGCTTCGGGTTCGATCTCGTTTGTCGCTCGTTTCCATTTTCTTTGCGTGATGTCTTTCTTGTTTTTGCTATCTCGGCTGGTGCATACGCCGGAACTGGTGTTGACACGGCGGCCCCTGCTGGTGTCGGGCTGACGTGTGTGGTCCGGAGGGAGAAGGGATGAATGTAGTCATTCAGCGAATGCAGGGCAGTGCTGCCCGACTAGCCGCTGGTGTTCGCACGTGCTCAGGACTGTGCGGGTAGTGACGAGGAGAGGGTGGCGGTACGGCTTTCCTTGCTCGCTTGTTTGTTTTGCGTGGGTCCGCCGGGCTGGGCGCGCTGTGGTTTTTCGTCGGCGGCGGCGTTGTCGGATTTTTTGCGGTCTCCTCAGGGTTTTCTTTTGATACGTGGTTGGGCTCTCGTTTGGTCCGAGTTGCGGCTTTTCTTCTGATGGTATATTCTTTTAGGCTGCCTTTGCGTGCAAATGAGAAGTGTGTAACACATGTTCGCCTAATCTATCGTAAATTACATAAGGACGATGGTTATGGGCTGCGCTCAATGTTTGGGAGCGGATATTCTTTTGCGGCGGAGGAAAAATTTTATTCTTTTGCCAAAACCAATTGCCCGAATTTCGAAAATGTGTTCGCGTTTATATGTTTTATTGTAGTGGCATTCGTGCCGTGCTTGTTTGCTTATTTCTATTTTGAACTTGGCGCATTGTCGTGTACGTGATTCATATTTTCTCATTCCCAGACCATTCGCGTAATTTTTTAGCTATTGTATTATCGAGGTACAGTGTGGTCTTTCCGATTCGTTAATTGGATGGGGCTTTGATTTTAGCTGTCGGCGTTGTAGAAATATTGTTCTGTAGAGTTTACGACATTATCTCTCCGCGCGTTTCCTAGTTTTTGTTTCGTGGACGCGGTTTCTCGTGTGTTGTGTGATGCGCGTTGGATCCCGTGCGGAACACAACGCCGGAGCTATCGGAACATTTCTGGTGTTGCGTCAGTTACAGCAATCGTCCGGTGATGGGGACGGGTGATTTTCCGGGTATCTGATATCGGAATTGGCGCTTAGTCGCTAGGCCCGCGCCGATAATTTTGGTGATTGTTAACTCTCAGGCCGAAAACGTAAACAAGCAGGGGGTCAGTCCTGTCGTACTGTGTACGTTGGTGGTTATGGTGGAATGTGGGATGATATCTATCGGCCACTTCTATGATATATTGTGAAATATAGCGGTGATCGCGTGCTTTTTAAATCGCGGTTTATCGCGTTCTAACCGGGTATGCTTGGAGGATGGCTAACGGCCGGGGTTCTTAACGTGATTGGATTGAGTTTTCTTCTAAGAACTTATTTCACATCGTTTCGTTAATAAATTCGCGACCGTTAGGATCGGGATACGAAATCTGTACTAGCAGAGTCCATTTTTTTGAAAATGCCACTGAGGTCGCTAGGATCGTAGATTAAGAGTGAAGATAACTTCTCTACTATCGGGCCGGAATTTCTTCTCTATCAGCAATTTTATCGCTAAGGTCAACCGCGTGTCGATCTGTGCGTGTATATTGATTCGTTTTCCTTAATGCTGCTGCCGCGTATGCGATAGCTTTATCTCGTCGTAATAAGTCTGGGTGATAACGCTTTCCTAGTCAAGTATTGAATGCGATCGCAATGAAATATAATTCGCGTCTGGATCCGGTTATGTAAAGAGGGTGCCTCGGTGAGATTGTTTTTTATTATCCGAACGCGTTGTCATTGTCGCTCTTTCCAAAGCATGACGAGATTTGACGTCTTTGCGGTGGTAAGCTTTGTGAGCGATCTTGCTATTCGATCGAAACTTTAATAAATGTTCTATACCACGAGGTCATTGCGCGAGGGAAGCTGCGGCAGTTGCGCAAGAGTCCTTCGGTCTCGGGGTAATATTCTAGAACTAGCTTCGGTTTTGTCCGGGTCTATTCATTATCGCCGTTGTTTCGTTAACTAGAACCTGAACAAACTGACTTTTAGCAACAGAAATTTGCTTTGTCGCGTTTACGTTAACCGGCGCCGGGATAGCGATTTTATACAATTAAGCGGTAGCATAGCGCAAGTGGCTCTTCGAACGTTTCGTAGCGAGTAGATATCGTCGAGGTAATGATAGTAAGGGCACGAGGGTCGCCGATTAATCTCTAGCAGTTCCGCTTGGAGATAGTTTCTCCCGCTAAAGACGCTCAAAACCCATCGGTAACGCGTATAGTGGCATAACTGCGGCACAGGTATCGCATAATACGCCGGCTAAGCTCTTGGCGACGCTTGCGTCAGTCGTTATTTGGTGATAACGCGTGCTGAGGTCGGATGCGTCACGATGTATTATGCCTGTTTTAAATTTATTAAAAGTGACATCCATATATGGTAATAGGATATCGCACCTTTTTTGACATATGTTGTTTTAACGGACCTGCATATGTACGACAAAGACGAGGTGGCCGTCGCGACTTTGTTCACCATGTATTATGGCTGTGCCATCCGCTGTGCGATTTTTCAACTATTCTTCATGCTGAAATTGATGTGTCTATATAACGATCGCGACAATTGCGTTTTTGCAATTTTCCGAGACCGGGTGGGTATCTTGCTTATTTAAACTGGAGGTTTTGCATCTGGGTACAAACGGTAACTTCGTGTTCGACGAGAGTCGTTGATTTTAAGATTTGTCGTGTGTCCATCCGCATTGGCAGTAATCTTTCTCTACAGATTGGTTATTTTGTTGTTGCTTTTCGCATAGTGGATATTGGGGATAACCCGCAACTAGCAACATTTACGCATGGACTGTCACTTGTGTCGAACTGACACACTTCGAAAGCAATTCTTTTCGTGTGTTTGTCTTTTCGGTCGGGGAGGTTTAAAATGAACACGGCATGCATTCTCATTTTCATACCGAACAAAACAGTACTAAGTCCAGTTCCGCAGAATGGAAAGCGTCGGATTCCAGGATCAACGAAGGATTACAGTACTTTTTGCTAATTTCCCGCAATTTGCGCAATGGGCACGGTATTTACCAGCCGAATTGGCTCGGGATGATGGCCGTTCGGCCATTACGATGGCATTTTAAAATCGTCGGCTTGATCACCTGCGCCTAACCTTCGTCTCGCTATTTCTCTGCGCGTGTTTTCCATTAATCGTACGTGGCAGGCCCCTAAAGTCGACCTAGGGCTTATAAATTCCGTGTTGCCGCGACTCATAATTTTTTGAGACAAGGTCGGTGGATGTTCTGATGCTTCCCTGGCGCCGTAACCAATGGGCAGTTGCATTCTGCCTGCTGTAATTACTGGCAGTGGGTCTGCGAGGTGATATGCGTTTTTTGGCCCTCCCTTACGTATTTTTCGAGATCCCTCGCCCACCCTAAGACTTCGGAGTCATAGTGTCCGCCGCTTACGGCGACCGAGTTCGTCGTTTCCGCATTTCCGCGGGTTCGATCGCGTTAGTGGGTGTGGCGCGGTATCTAGAATTTCGGGTCTGTTGCGTATTACGGTTGTACCGGTCCTCCCTGTTATCAGCCGGCTCTCGTAAGCCGATATTGATTAACCCGCAACGGTGTGAAACCTCCTCTATGTTCTGTGAAATTATTATCGGCTGATGGTCGCGCAATTATTTGTCGGAGTCGGGTCATATCTGTCGCATCATTGGCATTGTGTTTGTTGAATAATTCTAGCGGCTCGTTAGCGACCTCGTAGCGTTATTGTACCGTCTTTGTCCTCGAAGAATAATATTGCCAGTCGTTTCCGGGTAAACGGTGCTGGATGCGTATTCTAGTCCGCGTTTTGTTGTATTCGCGTGGTGTGTAGAGGATCCGTTAGAGTTGTTTATTCGGATTTATTGGTCGGTTACCGGCTTTAATGTGATTCCTCGGAACTTCGTAGCTCTTTGGCCTTAGGAACGTCGTCCACCCTCGTCATTGTCGGACCGATCGGACGTGCTTATCTAGTTTCGGTGTCTCGGCGTAGCCGATATGTTGTTTTTGCACGGAATCGGCTTTGGCGGGTACAATTGAGCGTTGGTCTATTCATTTCATTTACTCGTTTGCCTGTTTCTGGAGGTTGACCATACTGTGTTCGCTCGATGTTATATAAACCTATCGAGTTTCGGATTTGTAATCGGGCGTAGTAGTGTGAAAAAATTCCCGCGCATTGTACTAAATAAATATATAATGTTATAAATTGACTTCTATCTTCTTTTGATCGGGCCATTGGTCTGGCAACTTCGTTAAACATTGTAGCATCGCGTCATCGGCATTTGTTGTGTTCGCCGCGATTTAAGTTCTTCGAAGCATTCCGGATAGGCCTTCCGAATCTGAATTGATTTCGCATTGTCCGGCTTCGAAACGCCTTGCCAACGTGAAGCTGCATGTCTTTCCTGATTTCGCGAGGTGCAATCGATCGCTGGTTCGTTTAACATATAATGGAAACTTCTCAGAAGCTCTGCGTCGGTGAGAGCTCTGTTATTCGGTCAGCTCCTTGTACTTCAGGTGTAGGGACATTGATCGATGATAACATGCCTTCGCGCGTCTCGCGCCAAACCTTAAATAATCGCAAGATACGACGGATCTTTCTACGTCTCTCGGTTGTGTTCTCGGGATCTGCGTGGCGGTGGGGTTATTTCGATTCTATGGCGGGAAAGTAACGCGGTTGCGCGAAGTTGCGGGATTCTAATTGCAGTGTTTCGCGGCGAGCTGTTCATTTTGGACCGCAACTCTCGCGTAGTTCTTTTCTAATTTCGTCTTGCGCGCTGTCTAATTCTTTGCATGCGCGGCTAAGTGGTATTATCGAGGTTAGTGGGGGGGGGGTAACTGGACGCGTTTTTCTCTGCGGCGTACTATTGCTCGGGCTGCGCGTTGCGTCGTACTGACTCTCGACTAGTTCTTGTATTAGAATGTTATGCACTATCGGTTCTTTTCCAAAAGGTCCGTGATTTCACGTCACGGGATACATGATTAGTGCTCCGGAGTTCGCAGCGAAACTGACGTGGAATTTAATTCGATATAACTATTTTATCCAAATTTGTGTCGCTTCAATAAGAATCTGTAGATTCGCTCGGAATGGTTTTCGCGCATTTAGTGACTTCTGTCGGTGACTTTGATAGCTCCATCCCGTTGCTTCTCCTCGGCGAATCGGATTCCTAAATTTATCCAGAAATTCGAAGCAACAGCTTTCAATCGCGCATTGTATTTGGCTTCTTCCACCGTGAGAGGCACAGAGGGATAATCCCGGGTATGGGATTCGCAACCTGGATTCGTCTAACGAGTCTCGCAGAGTCTGCTGTCGTCGGCGCCGGTGGGTCGAGTGTTTAAGCCGATATTACGCGTCCTCTATCTCGTTTTCGTAACGATTGCGCTGGAGAGAAAATCGTCGAGTTTGTGGCGCGAATAAGTCGAGCCGTCGAACTGACATCTTTAGAACTCGGGAAAATATGCTTTATTTTAATGACGAAACTTCCGTAGGCGTTTACTGATCGAATTCTGTAAGGCGTTCGGCGGCCATGTACGCAGTAACGAATAGGATTTATTTATTTAGTCTGAAACGATGTCACTGAGAGCGAGAAAAAGGTCGATCGTGTTGGAACGGGAGAGGGAGAATGGACTTTTGCTCGGCGCTGTTTG
>CM053170.1:43665000-43688234 GCA_012977825.3 Pteromalus puparum
AGAAAGAGAGAGAGAGAGAGAACGAGTATGAGACAGGAGAGAGTCTGAAAAAGAAGAAGTGTAATCGAGAGTCTGAGCTACAGAGGGAGAGAGAGAGGGGGGTGAAAGAGAGTCAGAGACGGAGACTTAGAGATAAAGATAGAGAAGGATAGAATGAGATTCAGAGAGAGAAAAAAGTTGGAGATGAAGAGTTGGTCTAAACGAGATGAAGAGAGTTTCAGATAGACTGGAAGAGAGGGAGAGTCTCAGAGAGAAAGAAAGAGACGGAGAGTCTCAGAGAGACTAGAAGAGAGGGAGAGTCTCAGAGAGAAAGAAAGAGACGGAGAGTCTCAGAGAGACTGGAAGAGAGGGAGAGTCTCAGAGAGAGAGAGAGAGAAAGAGAGAGGGGGGCGGAGAGAAGTAAAGAGAGAGAGAGAGAGAGGTTGACAGAGAGAAATATACAGAGAGAGAGGGTGGGAGAGAGAAGGGGTAAAAAGAGAGAGAGAGAGAGAGAGGGAGAGAGAGAGACGGAGTGCGTGAAAAAGAGTCAGAGCCGGAGGGAGTATGGGTGAGAGATAAAGATGGAGTGGTAGAGTCTCTGAAAGATAGAGTCTGAGGGAGAGGGAGAGAGTCTGAGACCAAGAAAGTCAAAGCAAGAGTCTGAGAGAGGCTGACATAGTGAGCGAGAGAGAGAGTGCAAGAAGGAGAAAAACAGAGTTTGAGAATGGGAGAGTCAACGCGGAAGTGCCTCAGAGCAAGAGGTACAGAAAGAGAGGAGTCTGAGAGAAAGGGAGCGTTAGAGAGAGAGAGAGAGAGAGAGAGAGAGAGCGAGAGAGAGAGAGAGAGAGAGAGAGAGACAGAGAAAGTCTCAGAGAGAAGAAGCAAGAGAAAGATCGTCCGGAAGAAAGTCTGAGAGAGATGAAGAGAAAAACAGGGGGAAAAAGTGTCTGAGAGAGAGAGTGCGTTAGAGAGGGAGTGTTTAAGAGAAAGAGAGGGAGAGAAAGTCTGAGAAAGGGAGCGTTAGAGATTCAGAGAGAGAAAACAGATCGAGGCAGAGAAAGAGAGTCTAAGAAAGAAGAAGCGTAAGAGAAAGAAAGTCCAGTCCATGTAAGAGCTTTAGCTACAGAGAGAGATGGTGAAAAAGCGTAGACGGAGATTAAGAGATAAAGATAGAGAAGGATAGAACGAGATTCAGAGGGAAAAAAAAGTCTGAGACGAAGAGTAATATCAAGAGACAGAAAAAGGTCTGAGACGAAGAGTAAGAGAGGGAGAGAGAGTCTAAGCGAGATGAAGAGAGAAAGAGGAAGTGTCTGAGAGAGAGAGGGAGCGTTAGAGAGAGAGAGAGAGAGAGACTCAGAGATACTGGGAGAAAGAGGGAGAGAGAGAGAGAGAGAAAGAGTAAGAGGAAGAGAAAGAGTCTGAGAGAAAGGGAAAGGGAAGATGAAAGGTGGGGTGGTTATTAGTGAATATTAAAGAGAGTTCTTCAAATAAAATAATTTTCATTTAAAAAGTTGCCTATGAATTATTAATAAACATTTTATACAATAAAAATGTTATACATATTTCTAAAAAATGTTTATTATGTCTCTACACGACTTTTTTCAACGAAAATTGTATATAATCTCTACATTAACGTACAAACTATACTCTAAAGCATCTACAAGTGTGAAAGCGTTCTTCGAAGCCCAGAAACAAACAAAGCCTGCTGTAGCTGAAAATTTAAATCCTGAATGTTGGCCTTTGAATACGTTAGCACATAAAAACATTGTTTTTTACAATATGCCTGAATATATTTAATAGATTAATTCTTTTTTAAACAATGTAGAAAAACTATAAACATAAAATTGAATTTTTAATATATCGATGAGTTATTCGCATATCACATTTTGAATTTATTATGTGTTTGATAAAAATTGATATAGACGAACAAAATGCATTTATGAAAGCAAAATAAATAAATAAAATCATACAAATGTTGGTAGATATTTTCTCATTATTGCAGCAAAATAAATACAGCTAAGCGTATACTAAATCTTAAGTGTAGATTTCATAATGTGAATTAATACTACACTTTTTAGAATGATTAAAGTTTCCTGAATATTAAACAACTTACAAATTGTTCTCAACAAACTTGATGGAAAGTTATGCAGTTGAACAAAAATTATTCTAATAGAAAGAAATTTTATACAAATTATTTATCACAACCAAACTGTCTATTCAAATTAGCGTATGTAGTTAATTTATATTTCAAAGTGAATGTGCAGCATTGATTAACAATTTTTGTTGATGTTTAATGCATGACAAGACCTGCGTAGGTGCCATAAATGTTTCAAAACATTAACTATATTATGACGAGGAACAATGTTAACTCGTCATAACCTCCCCAACCAATATAACGGGGCTGCTCTGCTTGGTGTCGGTAGCCGCGCAGACGTTAGCTGCGTGCAGTGCAGCTACCGGAGCGGAGAGACAACCGCGTAATAATCGAGACCAAGTTTCGTTTCCTCGGGTGTTATCGAGTTCGTAGGTGGACCTGCCAAGGTCGTATTTTGGCTAGCTGCAGTTTGTTCGCACGTGCACCGTGAAGCGATGCGCGTGCCCGCGGAGGCGGCGGGGAACTTAATAGGATTACGGACCGGTGTACAATCAAAACACGCTGGGTAGCGTAGAAAATGTAAAGTATATTGTTCAGTGAAAAAGTAGGTACACGAGCACACACGCGGGTGTGCGAGACGCAGACGAACGAAGCAGTTAGAGACCGGGAGGGCACTGGTGAGAGAGAGAGATGCAGAGCTGACACTTACAGTAGACGAGAGTCGGCTCAGCCCCAGGACGTCTCCTTCGCAGTCGAGTGGTTGGAATCGCTCGGAAGCCTCGGACGTAGCGGAGTCGCACGGAGACCTCGAGCAAGGCGCAGTCGTTGTCGGACCCTCTGGGTTGCAGTCGTAAACCAGGAGCCTTCGCACGTCGTTCTCACAAAGTTATCGGGGAGTCAAGATACCTTTGATATAAGGCACATAGAACCTAATGCCCACAGCATACGTAATTCGGGATTAAACCCAGGGGCGAATGTCGTTGTACAACCCGCACGAGTAACCAACGATACAACACAAACCGGAGTTCAGCAACAACGGCAGCGACTGCCGGGGGACTCTAGGAGGGGGGGAGGGTCACCTTGGGGTTATCCAAACCCATACTTTGCAGATGCGCAGACGCAAGCCCCCTTACCAACTGGGAGCTTATATCCATTTTCGTACCCAACGATGGCAGCCTGGGGCGGGTCACGCCGAGACATTGGTAAAATTGCGAGAGAGTGGAATATTAAATTCGATGGACACAAGGACAGCTGCATCGAAGAGTTCATACAACGAGTCAACGAGTGCAGAACGTCCTCCCATCTCGACGAAGAAGATTCGCTCAACGCATTACTACACGTGCTGACAGGACCAGCGCTAGTCTGGTGCAGACAACTGCGACCCGCATGGTCAACTTGGAGTGATTTTTGCCAAGCCGCCAGAAGAAGTTACGGGGTTAACCAAGATATCCAGATGCAACTCCTAGCAGAAGCACAAGCTCGCACACAGGGTAAAAAGGAAGCGGTCAGAGACCATATCTTCGCAGTATTAACCATTCTGAGCCGCTTAGACGTGCAACCCCCTGTAGAGGCTCAACTCAGCATGATTTACGACAACATGCTGGCTGAGATCAAGATGCTTGTGCCAAAGAAAGAAGTCACCGACTTGGATGCGCTGATAACCCTCGCTAGGGCAGCAGAGAAACTGATCCATGACAGGGATCACTACAAGCCTCCGCCGCTACCAGATAACTGCCTGTTACCTCGAGTGGCTTATAAGGAGCCAATGGAGGAGACAACGGGAAAAGCTACGCCCCCGCGCACTGCAGCAGTGGCAGAAGTCACAGAAATGCCAACGATAGCTGCGTACTTTGCTACAGCTTTTAAGGAGGCGTTAGCGCAAATTAGCGTTCCTGGAAATGCGAGCTCGCAAGGCTCACAGCCTCCATCAGCAATAAAGGCCAAAGAGAACAGAAAGAATAGTCGGCGAAGCAAGCCGAAAGGCACGGCGTCCGTCACGATAGAAGAGGGGAAGGATGTCAAGAAGGAGCCGAAAAGCAGGGAGCCTGCCAGCAATCACAATGCAAACCAGGCAATCCCTGGTCCAGCCAAACCGCCTATTAAGTGCTATGGTTGTGCGTGGCCCGGGTATATTCAACGGTATTGCCCGGAGTGCTCGCAGAAGCCGGGAAAAGGCCAAGGGAAACAGTAGACGGGGTCTCTGCGTTTCCCGGAAAAACAGAAGGGACCTCAAATTCATCTTTAGGACAGCAGGAAGGTAACGAAATCATGCCGCTGAAAGGAGAATCCCCGGCCGATATAGATTGCAGTCGCTGGTGGACTCAAGTCGGAATAGGCGGATTTCAACTGCGCGCCCTTTATGATTCAGGGGCCGCACGCACCGCTATTGGTCCTATTGGCATACAAATAGCTTCAGCTTGTGGCCAGCCGATAATTCCGTACAAAGGACCCGGTGCGAAACTCGCAGATGGTCAGTTAGTGCCAATTTATGGGCATGTGGAACTGCCATTCGAGTTGCTTGGACAGCGCCGCCGCCTCAAAGTGATGATTATGAGCCAGTTGGACTCAGAATGCATCCTGGGCACAGATTTTATGCGGGCGTTCAACGCGATACTGCTGCCAAGAGAGAACCAGCTGAAGATTGAGGGAGCTGAGAGCTCGGTCCCTTTAGAATTGTCCACGCTTACAGACGGGGTGGCTAATGCTCTTGCGGCGATCGGATTAGCAGATGTAACTTCGACCCAGAGGACTCAGCTAGAACAAGTCCTGGATAGATGGCTGCCAGAAGGGGAGAGCATACTAGGATGCACCACCTTAATTCAACACGCCATCGATGTAGGATCTGCAAGGCCAATAAAGCAGCGATACTACCCCGTGTCAAGAAAATTGGAGGAAGAAATGCACGCTCAAGTACTGACTATGTTAGAAGCTGGAATAATACGACGATCTACGAGCGATTGGTCAAGCCCAGTAGTCATGGTGCGGAAATCTGACGGTACCTATAGATTCTGCATCGACTACCGAAAGCTCAATGCCGTCTCGAAGTCGAGTGCGTACCCGCTTCCATACATGGACGCTATACTTAATAAGCTGCAACACGCTCGATATATATCGACCATTGACCTCAGCTCGGCGTATCACCAGATACCGATGAAGGAAGAGGACATGCATTTGACTGCATTCACAGTGCCTGGACTAGGGCTGTTTGAGTTCACGCGACTTCCGTACGGGGTAGTCGGGGGACCGTCCACCTTCCAACAGCTGGCCGATAAAGTCATAGGGCCGGAGCTAGAGCCACATGCTTTCTCGTATTTGGACGATATTATCATCACGACGGACAGCTTCGAAGAACATCTGCACTGGCTCGAAGTAGTGCTGAAGAGGATTAAAGAAGCTGGGCTTACGATCAACAAAAAGAAGAGTAAATTTTGTTGTAGTGAGGTAAAATATTTAGGGGTTGTTGTGAATCGTGACGGCTTCCGTCCCGACCCCAGTAAAATCGAACCGATTATGACCTACCCAGCACCCAAGAATCTGAAGCAATTACGCCGATTCCTTGGGATGGCTTCGTGGTATCGGAAATTTTTAGATAATTTTGCGACAATCGCCGACCCTCTGACGTCGCTCACGAAGAAGAACGTCAAGTACCAGTGGGGCGATTCGCAACAAACAGCGTTCGAGCAGATAAAAGCACTGATTGCTTCTGCTCCTGTACTGCATCGGCCGTCTTTCGATGACTTATTTGTCATCCAAACCGATGCTAGCGACACTGGCATTGGGGCCGTACTGACTCAGACCATAGATGGAGACGAAAAGGTCGTAAGTTTTGCAAGTCGCACTCTCACTAACGCGGAGCGTAACTACTCCGTCACTGAGCGAGAATGCTTGGCTGTCCTATGGGCAATTCGAAAATTTCGCCCATATGTAGAGGGATACCACTTCCAAGTAATCACCGACCACAGCAGTTTGAAATGGCTATGCAATATGCGCAATCCTAATGGACGTCTTGCCAGATGGGCCCTCGAACTACAAGCCTATGATTTCGACATTGTGCACAGGAAAGGTTCGCTGAACCTTGTCCCTGATGCTCTATCGAGGATGTATGAGGACGACGCGAGTGACGCAGCACCGATCTCCGCCGTCCAGCCCAAAGATGTGCATGGCAAAGACGACTGGTACGACAGGCTAGCCGCACAAGTCTCAGAGAAACCTACCGAGCACCCCGAGTACAAGATCGTCGCGGGCCGCTTATACCGCTACCGTATCGATCCTACGCTCGAAGATATTATAGAAGATCAAGAGGCTTGGAAAATGGTCTTACGAGCAGATAAGATTCCTCAAGTTTTACGAGAATCGCACTGTGAACCCACAGCGGGACACCTGGGTCGACGTAAAACCTATGAGCGAATCGCGAGATACTTTTATTGGAAGAATATGTACAAGGACATCAGCGACTTTGTACGCTCCTGCGCCGTCTGCCAACAATGTAAAGTAGAGCAGCTACTACCAGCTGGACTAATGGGCAGACGCAGAAGTTATGGACCTTGGGAAGTTGTAGCCAGTGATATCATGGGCCCCTTCCCACGCTCTACTAGAGGATATTGCTATATTTTGATATTTATGGACACTTTCACCAGGTGGATTGAAGTGGTGCCGATTCGCAAGGCTGACGGTAACACACTCAAGAAAGAACTAAATGAGCGGGTTTTTCTACGCTTTGGGGTGCCCGATATATTTTTGTCTGACAACGGCACCGAATTCCGTAACAAACTGCTCGACCAGTTCCTACGGCAGCATGGCACGGAGCACCATACTATCCCACCGTATCACGCGCAAGCAAATCCTGTAGAGCGGGTCAACCGAACTTTTAAGACGATGGTAACGTCGTTTATAGAGAACGAACACAAAAGTTGGGATAAGTTCCTGCCGGAGCTCACCTTTGCCTATAACACCGCTACGCAAGAGTCAACGGGAGTGAGCCCCGCATTTCTGAACATGGGACGACATCCAACTCCTCCGCACAATACTAAACGAGCAGAAGAACAGGCCGCTCGGCAAGAAGCGGAACAGCTGGCGCTAAACAAGTGGGAAGAACGAATGCGTAACCTTTTCGATCTGCGACTTATTACGGCAAAAAGAACGCAGCGCGCTACAGAACGTCAGTCGAAATATTATAACGCGAAGCACAGACAAGTCGAATTCAAAATAAATGACTTGGTCTGGAAGCGTAATCGCATTCTGTCATCAGCTGTCCAAGGAATTAACGCCAAGCTGGCTCCCAAGTACGCCGGACCTTTTAAAATCACCGCTCGTTTGGGCCAGAATGTGTACCGACTCGAAAACGAAGCAGGAGAGGTGTTCGAGAAAATCCATGTCGTCGATCTGAAACGCTACCTGGCCGGAGAAGAACCACCCACCGAAGGAGATCAACAGGAAGAAGTCGCGAGCGACACTGCGCCACCGGTAGAAAACCATGTAAACGTGGATGCGCCACGTAAACGCGGCAGACCGAGAAAGACGCGTGTAGTCGTTGCTCGCCACTCGATTAAAGTTACGCGAGCGAAGAAGCTTAGTAGCCCTCCGACGGCTAACGCTCCTCCGACGGCTAACACCCCTCCGGTGGAAACAGGGAAAGCGAAACGCGGACGACCCAAAGGGTCTACGAAAAAACCGGTACCGCCAGTACACGTTTCACCGCGACGCATGCGACCACGCGCAAAAGAAAATTAGAATCGAAAAATTTTTTTTTTTCTCTTTTTCTTTCTTCTTTTCCTTTTTCACATTATACTTTTGCAAAACTCCACTTTTAAAGTGCAGGATAGGCAGGTCCCTAATGAGTTGTTTCTTTCCCCCGGGGCCTTCTTTCCCCAAATAGATCAGACACTCTAGAAGATGAGCAGCACACCAAGGGAAGACGCACCATGGGTAGCCAGAATGGACGGTTCTCAGGCCCTGATCTGGGACAAAACGACCGACCAACAGGGCCGAATCAAATGGAAGCTAGCCTACGTGGACGTCCCTCAACAGGAAACCGAGGCTCCTCCAACCATGGTACCACAAGTGAAGGCAGCAGCAACCGCAGCAGAGAAATGGGCAGAGGTTGAGGCGCGCCTGGCTAAAGCCCGAGCGCAAAAACAAGAATACCTCCGAGCTCAGGAGGAGGCGTTCGGCGAGCTCGACCAGTTCCTGAAAACCTACGGCGAGGAAGGGAAAGCCCTTGCGGGGAACTACCCACAACTCGTCGCGGGCGAACGGGAGCTGCAAGAGCTCGTCGACGCCGAAAAGAAGCGCCGGGCGGAGGCCAGACGTGCCAAAGCCGCCGTCGCCTAGGCCGAAGAAGGCACGGCAAGGAAACAACAGAACTCCTAGAGCAGATGAGGTGCGCCAAGATCGATGCCGTGCGCGCAGAGGGCTCGAAGATGCCACGGTGCTTTGTCTGTAAGCTCGAAGGGGTTATGCGTGGACGAGAGTGTCCCCGTAGAGAATTCCACGGGAAACACTAATTGCGTAGTCGCCCTGTAGGCAACCACCGAGGCTCGCCCTAAAAAGCTTATATAATACATACACCTTGTAAAGAGACCTGGAGAGTGTTTGCAAAATTATTTCTTTTTCCCTACCAACTTTAAATTTCAGAAAGCAGGACTTGAATGATCGTTCACTGCACAGTTCCAGAAATTAGTTTTTTTTGAGTTTTCATAAATTTAAATTTATTTTCTTTTTCTTCTTTTTTCTATTTTATTTTTCCCACATAAAGATATGCATGCTGGTGAGAGATAATTGATGGAGAGCTGATACACCGTTCGGGTATCCAGCGTCTGGAAGGGGGGAATATGACGAGGAACAATGTTAACTCGTCATAACCTCCCCAGCATAAATACCATAATGTATAATAATGTATTACAGCTCTGTTACAGGCGAACGGCGGAGAGTGAAACGGGAGTAAGCACGGTAAGTGGAGAGAGAGAGAGAGAGAGAGAGAGAGAGAGAGAGAGAGAGAGAGAGCCTCGCGCGCGTACCGCGTCTCGCGGAAAGAGAGATTCGTTAGACTCGCAGAGAGTAAGCATCGTGCGCGCGACTCCTCGATTCGTAAAGACCGATAACTTTGTGAGAACGACGTGCGAAGGCTCCTGGTTCACGACTGCAACCCAGAGGGTCCGACATCGACTGCGCCTTGCCCGAGGTCTCCGTGCGACTCCGCTACGTCCGAGGCTTCCGAGCAATTCCAACCACTCGCCTGCGAAGGAGACGTCCTGGGGCTGAGCCGACTCTCGTCTACTGTAAGTGTCAGCTCTGCATCTCTCTCTCTCACCAGTGCCCTCCCGGTCTCTAACTGCTTCGTTCGTCTGCGTCTCGCACACCCGCGTGTGTGCTCGTGTACCTACTTTTTCACTGAACAATATACTTTACATTTTCTACGCTACCCAGCGTGTTTTGATTGTACACCGGTCCGTAATCCTATTAAGTTCCCCGCCGCCTCCGCGGGCACGCGCATCGCTTCACGGTGCACGTGCGAACAAACTGCAGCTAGCCAAAATACGACCTTGGCAGGTCCACCTACGAACTCGATAACACCCGAGGAAACGAGACTTGGTCTCGATTATTACGCGGTTGTCTCTCCGCTCCGGTAGCTGCACTGTACGCAGCTAACGTCTGCGCGGCTACCGACACCAAGCAGAGCAGCCCCGTTATAATATTTAGATTTTTCACAATATTTAGGCTAGATTTAATGGAATCTAACAAGTGAAAAGCAAGGTTCCACAAAAAAAGAGATTCTTTGATTGCTTTAAAATAATAATTCATGAACCAGTCCCTGACAGATTTTACGTCGACTCCATTTATGCAAAATGATTTGTGAACTGTTTAATATTCAGGAAACTTTTAGCCTTCCACAAGGTATTGTTTCAATTGATATTATACAATCAACACTCAAAGTTTAGTGTACAACTAATTGAATCTTACTTAGTGTACGACTGCGGCTTACAATTTCCACTATTGTATCGAGCAGTCTATATTTCAAATCAGCACAATAAAAGTAGACTTGTTTGAACAATAGTAATTGCTCGGCTAAATACATTTTTATATTTGAAGAGAATTTATTAGATTAGTCAATATTTCATCTTTAAATTTCAATAAGCATGTTTGTTTACAAACTTTTAGTATAGCATAACCTACTGCTCAATAGTATGACAAGCTTCTATAAACATTTTATATATTTATAATCACAACATTTTGTTATAAATAGATTAAATATATTCATAATTGTTTTTATTTATTAAGAAAAATCTAAAGGAAACTAATGTTATTGTATGCAGAGAAGATTTTGACTGTGCTATATTTATTCCTTTACAATTTATGCACAAATATTCATAAAATTTCAAAAAAATTATATCACTTACTCGTACAGATGTCTTTTCAACCTTTCTTTATTAATTTTTGCAATAAACAAATCGAATAACTGGTCTCACTTTTAAGCTCCATCCGCTCAGCTGTGTCACGAAAAATACACTATTACACGTTTAATACACGTGTAATACACGTGTAATACACGTGTACTACACCCGTGCAAGGTGTGTTAACAACCCTGTGATGTGGCCAAAACTTGTTGCAATTAAAGCACTTGAGCTCTTCATGAGAACAGTCGGACGTGACGTGGCTTTGATTGCCACACCTTTTGCAGCGTTTAGTTGGTCTTTTACGGCTTCTGGATCGTCTCTCGGTTGAGCGACTTCTCCTGTCCTCTTTGATGGCCCCGAACAGAGCAGACGTTCCAGTGTTCTTCTGGCATGAGTTGTCGATGTCCATATCTTCAGGCAATCTTACATCGTTAAACGTGGTACCCAGGCGTTCAGCAGATTCTTTGCGCCAATCTTTATATGGAGGCAGATCGTGAGTCGCGTTGACATCTACGTCGTCGTTCCAATCATAAGGGTTGAAGGCAGGTGCCCCAGGCATGAAGGTGGAGGAGCCTCTGAAATCCATGCTCGTGAATTCCCTGGGTCTAGGTGTCTGGAACGTTGACTGCTTGGTGTTCGCAGGCCGGAAGCCACGTCCTCGTCCTCTCGGGAACAGCTTGAGCGGCTAGTCCAGGTTTACTTCGCTGGTGACCTAGGGTTTGCTGATCGGATTCGGTCCAGTGAGCTTCAAGTCGTCTATGGACTTGGTCAGGGTGCTCATGTTCGACTTCAGCGTCTTGTGAAGTGTCTCCAGGTTTATGTTCATCCTGACATTTTCCTTAGCTACTGAGTCGAGTCCATCAACCACTTTGCTGCTATGTGGCCGAAGTTGTTGCAGTTGAAATATTTCATATTATTGGGTGGACAGTCTGCGGTCACATGGCTCTGACTGCCGCACGACTCGTATAGCTTGTGCTGCCTGTCCTTGCTTTTGCAGCATCTCTTCAAATATTGCAGGCTTCTCTGGAACTTTCTGGTGTGCGTTGCCAAACTGAAAAGTTAAGTATTTTAGTTGGTTATATAAGTAACTTCTTTACCCATACCGTGAACTGCTAAATTTTCTGCCGTGACTATTTCCGGAAAAGCTTGCATTACTGCTTTGTAGAGCAGCCTTTTCTTCTCTACTTCTGTCAGCTTGGAGATTCTTTTATCGTTCTCATATTTTCTGACTAGATTTTCAAATCTTAGACAGAACTCAAACAATGATTCTTTATCTTTATACTACCTTACGTTGAACAATCGTTTTGAGGTCCATATCGGCAGTCTCGGATCGTCAAATTCGATCCCGAGGCTTTCTGCATTTTCCTTCAATCTTTCCATGGAGACATGTCTTTATCGCTGTTCGTACCGTGTTTTTTATGAGAAGCAGACGTTCCATTCGTACCGATTAAAGCCTTCAAACGACCTTGCGGCATTTCTATCTTCTGTCTCCAGAAATAGAGAATGGCTACAAATCGTCGCATGTTGAAATTGTTTTTTCGATGGCGGATAATACATTTCCTTGGTACGTATCTCACTCATCACCTTAGGTTTAACTAAGTTGGTAGTGACCATAGCAGATTTGTCTGGAGCAAGAAAACTTGTCTTTTAGATCAGCTTTCACGTGTGATCATGCCCTGATCCTTTAGCTTTAAGTTGTCGACTGACCTCGTTATCTTGTTCAGATTCTCTTTAATGATTTAAATCATCGTTCGTTTTTCCTTGGTCTTCAACTTAAAGCGTACTCATGGACATGGGCTTAAAATGTATTCGTGGACACGAACGTAATACGTGTTCTTGGACATCGACATATTACGTATTCATGGACTTGAACGTAAGGCATACACATGAGCATGGACCTCGAGCGTACTCTTGGACGTGGGCGTAGTGGCTCCTGTTCTCTCTATGTCGCTACAGTGGCTTATGGGTCCTCTCAACCCTGCCACTCGTTTCTTAGCTGTAATAAATACACGTGGGCGTTAGTCTGCGATTGAAAGGATACCCGTACAAGGCTCCCGATACTTTGTGCAAAAGCAGCGGGCTACCTTGAAGTCAGTCGAGGCACTTTTAAGAGAAAAGCTCTCTAACCAACCTAGTCTCTTTTTGCAGAATGTGTGCTGAAGCACGGCTCCTGCCATCCGAGACCCACTGAGCACGAGAACAGGTTTTGCAGATCCGTGTGAGGGTCTAGTTTTTGAGCGTGGAACACTGACTAAGTGTCTGTACGTGTCCACGTACCAAGTCATAAACGTGGGTTCGTGTTAAACCTCTCACAGATCCGCACAGACTCTTACATACATATAATCATCATACATTATACTTAAATAAGACTTCATTACCTAGCATTATCTTCTTACTATGCTGCTGGTTACTACCCAGATGTTTCCACTGTAAAGTGTCGGCCAGATTTCCTCGTCAGGACGGTCGTGGTACAGATCGTAGTGTTCCAGAATCTTTTCTCGAACTTCTTCCCAGTTCGAGCTTGGACTTGGATCTGTTGAAACATTTTTTAATTAATATTTAGCATTTCAACCATCTTTTCCCTTTCCCACATTTTAGGCTTGTAATTATTTGAGTTTTTATTGAGTTTTTACACACCAGCAGCCCCATGGCCCCAGCTACGCAGTGTCTGCAACCAGCGCAGAACGCAGGCAGACTTACACTAGATGAGTAAGCTTTCGTTCACTTGGATTGCGTCTTTCTTAATCAATCAACTTATCAGATAAATTTATTACTTTCTGAGTATGCCCATGTGCCAGCGGCCCCAACTGCGCGGTGTCTGCTAGCAGCGCAGCACGCAGACAGACTCACGCTAGACACAAAAGGCATGCGTAATAAATTTTAAACTTTGCCGCGTATACTGAGAGTGATCACGTGACCTGCGCGTCTGTGCACAGTCCGTTTACGTCTTTCTCTTTATACATGAGTCGCCCTTATTTAATCAACTTACGGCAGAGTTTGCTTACATACCAGCAGCCCCACGGCCCTACCTACGCGGTGTCTGCAAGCAGTGCAGCACGCAGGCAGACTTACACTAGATGTGTAAGCTTTCGTTCACTTGGATGGCGTCTTTCTTAATCAATAAACTTATCAGATAAATTAATTAATTTCTGAGTATGCTCATGTGCCAGCGGCCCCAACTGCGCGGTGTCTGCTAGCAGCGCAGCACGCAGGCAGACTCACGCTAGACACAAAAGGCATGCGTAATAAATTTTAAACTTTGCCGCGTATACTGAGAGTGATCACGTGACCTGCGCGTCTGTGCACAGTCCGTTTACGTCTTTCTCTTTATACATGAGTCGCCCTTATTTAATCAACTTACGGCAGAGTTTGCTTACATACCAGCAGCCCCACGGCCCTACCTACGCGGTGTCTGCAAGCAGTGCAGCACGCAGGCAGACTTACACTAGATGTGTAAGCTTTCGTTCACTTGGATGGCGTCTTTCTTAATCAATAAACTTATCAGATAAATTAATTAATTTCTGAGTATGCTCATGTGCCAGCGGCCCCAACTGCGCGGTGTCTGCTAGCAGCGCAGCACGCAGGCAGACTCACGCTAGACACAAAAGGCATGCGTAATACATTTTAAACATTGCCGCGTACACTGAGAGTGATCACGTGATCTGCGCGTCTGTGCACAGTCCGTTTGCAGCTCTCGCTTTATCATGCGTGTCTAAATTTTTACGTTTACCGTGCGTATTCTTACAACATGTTTAGAGATATATTGCGTACGTAAGCTATCGGTCGTGTAACCCAATCGTAGCAACAGCAACTCTCCCTCCGTTCTTATGCACTCGCGCGTGGGCACAGCATGCGTTTCTCGCAGTGACGTATAGCGACGTCTTTTCACTCTTCTCTCTCTCTCTCTCTTCCTCCGTTCCATACAGCTTACATGCGAGAGAGAAATGTGGCGGCCATGTTGGCTAGTAGTATATATACTGGTCAGTGACGTCATCGCCATACCAGTATATGTAGGGAGAGGGATAGGTAATTAAAAAGGGGGCATGGTAATAAAATTGTGTGCGTGTGTGTGTATGTGTGTGTGTGTGTGTGAATGCGTGTGTGTGTGGTGTGTGTGTGTGCATGCGTGTGTGTATGTGTGCCCAGCGTGTGTGTATGTAGGTTGCAGTGCGTCGTGTGTGTGTGTGTGTGAACAGGGGAGAAGGAGAATAAAAGAGAGAGTAGAGAGAGAGAGTGAAAGAGACGAGAGGATAGAGACGATTTAGATTTTAGATTTATATATGTTTATTACTGTAGCATTGTGTTGTAAATAAGAGTATACGAAAATAATTGCGGTAGTGAAGAGGTGAGAGATTTAAGATATGAAGAGTAAATGGTGGTGAGATCGAGAAAGCGAGAAGATTGTGTAATGAGGTGTATGTGCTAATTGCTTATTAGTTGCGGAGGTATGTTACAAATTTAATGGTGCTGATTATTGGTCTTTCAGAGAGTAAAGAGTGTTGGCCTAGCCTGGTTTGAAGCTAAGAAAGTTGAAGACTATTGTGGCGTAGGATGAAATGGTAGGGAATTCGCAGGAGATATGAGGCGCTGATGTGGAATGATTTCGCTCAGTGTCTCCGTGCGAAGGGGGCGATGTCTAGTGGAGTCACCTCACCCCTCACTTGGGCCGAGGGCGACGTGGAAAGTTAAAATACGGCCATGAGTGTAGGATGGTAAGCAGTCATTAAACAGTTTTCCTGTATGAAAAGCAGGCCATAAAATACTTTCCTAACATCCGGCGGTGGTGAGGACCAGCCAAGCTGCGCGTCTCTGTAAGGAGTGCAGTGTGGCTCATCCCTGAACTCTACACCATTAGATATAGGATTCTTATATGCGCAGATCTACTGCTAGTTTAGGTCATATTCTTTAAGTCAGATCACAGTATACCAGTGAACAGTATCAGATGGGAAAACGGGAGAGGCCTGCCGGATCCGTTGCGCAATCGTAAGGGTCAGTGCTTTTCCTAGAAAAAGTAGGAAGAGATACATTTAAAGAGTGAGCCCGCTTGCATAGATGCTTGACGTGCTCTTTCCAGGGATAGCTTTGAGTCTAGCACTAGCCCGAGACGTCGCACGAGATGATTGATACCTCGACGGGCTCCTCCTATGTTTATGTAGGTGTAGCTACAGTGGCAACAGCATTTATAGTAGTAAGGAGGAGGCCCAAGATGATCGCCTGAGTTTGCTAACGTTTAACTAGGCGAATTTTGTGCTGCCCAGCCTGAAATCCTCTCGGCGTTAGCTGTCATCCTCACGGAACAGGAATCTAGTCCTCGAGGGGGCATTGTGGCAGTAGATCTGGAGGTCATCCGCATAAATGAGATGATAAGTGTCTGAGTCGAGCAGAAGCTGATATCATTGATGTATAATGTTAGGTCTAGGAATAAAAGAAAACGCAGCTGGGCGATCAAAAAAAAAAAAAAATATTTGCGTTAAGACTTAGGATAGAATAGAGGCGAGGCGAGCGTCTGGACTGAGTAATTAGGCGTGTCTGGGCGCATTGTCATTAACGAGCGTGCGGATCGAGCGATCGAGGAATCCATAGGGCGACGGGCAGCGGCTATCGTAAAAGTTTGTGCGTAGCGCGGTAAAATCCCCGACAGAAATTCTCCGGAAAATGAAAAAATTTAACGACCTTGTTGTCTGAACTCGGCGACAGGGAGATAATGAGGTGCGACGAGTTTTTGGGTTCTGCGACGCAGATGCGCAGATTGAACGCAGGTATAGGAATCTTATCGAACGTGAAATATTATAGTAGAAGCATTTATTATGTATAAGAAATTTCACGTAAAGTATGGACAGTAGTGAGCTAACATGCTACAACTGTGCATATTTTATTTATAACATAAAGACTAGAACTCGCATCGTGGCGTGAAGATTAATAAAGAAAAATACTCGTACAGATTTTACAATACTTTGGTAGAATAGTTAAATATTAGAAAGCATAGTAATTCATTAAAAATAATAATGTTAGGATTGAATTAATTATAAAATATTAGAATACGTAAAGGCGAAAATGTAAAACAGTACAGGGAGAGCCATCTAAGGAAATTCGCCAAGACTAAGAAGGTTAGCGTGGGTGGGCGGAGAGGAAGAAGATCGGTAAGGGCGGCGACGAAGCGGAAAGAAGCAACGCAATAGGTCAATGACCGATGTACGAGGGCGCAGTTTGCGGCCCAAAGTGGGGCCTATGGAAGAACCGACGGAAGAGTGGGAAATTGCGAAAGCGTCGTGCGGAAAAGTTGCGATTCGGAAGGAGTCTTGAAGCGGAGTTCAACCGAGTGGTTGCTCCTAAGTTTATTCTTTGTTTTTCGTAGAGGAGTTCAGTCGGAGGTGGCTGCTCCGTTTTGTCAAAACTTTGTGAAAAGCTTATGTTATAACTTCGGTACTTTTCGTTTTAGGCAATTTGGGTTAAGAGGAATTAATAAAAGTTTTTTTTGTTAGCTTAAAATCTCTTTGTGTTCGGGAAAAATTTATTCTTTGTATTTTGAATAAGTTCAAGTTATTATTTACTTTGATCAACATCTTCCGAAGGAAGGAGTTTAACGCACAAGTTAACTCAGAGTTGCCGTCTTCAAAAAAGAGAACACGTAATGTTCACATTATTTAAATAAATATTATAATTCAAGGGTGGAGAACTTGTGTATGAGTCGGCTTTCGAACGCTGCCGCTCATATTCAAGTTTATTTTTGGGTGAACTTGCGTAGTTGACTGGAGGGTTGACTGGACTTCGCTTGTCGGAGGCCTTTTGACCTACAGTTCAATGAAGCTTGTTCGTTAGTGTGGGTTGGTTTGTAAGTCTATATTCAGGATAACGCGTTTTTATAAAAATATTAAATTCGGAACGTCTCCATCCCGAGCTCAGCGGAAGCTGACTCAAAACGGAGGAAAGTACAAGTGCGTCGTTCGGACGTAACAATAACGAGAATAGCAAGGGGCCCAGGACGGACTCCTGTGGGACTCCCATGTTGAGAGGGCGAAAAGTGGGAGCTCGCCCTTTTCATCAATGACAGCCTTCTCTCTGCCTGTAAGATATAAACCGAAAGAGGTTAGTTTGGTGAGAAGTTTGACGTGACAAACAGTGTCGAACGCCTTACTAAAGTCGAAGAGGAGGAGAAGTGTAACCATCTTTTTGTTTATCCCTAGCCTGATATCGTCGGTCAAGAGAGAGAGAGAGAGAGAGGGAGAGAGAGAGAGAGAGAGAGAGAGAGCGAGAGAGAGAGAGAGAGAGAGATACTTACCGGCGATCTGCACACGCCTACGTCCCGTAGCAGACAGACCTTTCTGGTGTTCTGCGCCTCAGTATATTAAAAATCCCTACTACACGGTGCCGCGGAGCCTACTCTAAATTTTGGCTCCGGGGATATTATGAAAGAGGGAGCATATGCAATATTTATATTTAAAAAAATATATTTTACTGTTTTATTTTATAATAATTCGTCCACGTTATGAAATATATTGTGGTCCTGAAAAGGACCGATTGGATATATGAAGATAATATTATTTTTAATTATCGCAATGTTATTTTTTTAATTGTTTATAGCCATCCTTTGTTGGAAAAGAAAAACTATTTGTAGAGAAGCTGTGAGAGCTACTCTTTTTATCCGAATCTTTTGATGATTGCTTCGAATCTAACAATTTGTCACGACTACTGTCGTACCCATTTGATTTAGATGCATTTATCGGTTTGCTGAATGGCGGACCCATCTTGAGCTCCGATCCGTCTACATTGACGTCACGTAGAGAAATGATTCAAATCATAGCGCATTACGAATATACAGGGTGGCCCATTTTAATCTATAATGGGGAATATCTTAGAACTACGGTCGGATACAAAAAAATGTTTCAGACAAAAGTTGTAGAGGTCAAAGGGGGTCAACCAATGGCATCAAGGAGTTTGACCTTAAACATGTCTTTGAAGGTTATTTCAAGGTCAAGACCATTTTTTTAAATGGGAAGGCCTATTTCTGACCTCGGATTTGAAAATAGCGGAAAATTTTACGTTCAGACTGACATTTTAAACAAGGTCATCAAATGTCATTTGAAGGTCAAATCAACGAAAATGGTTAAAAAATGGGTTTTTGCTTCCAGTAATGGTTAGAGACATGAAAATTTCATCACGGGTGAAGGGTATCACCTCCTGGTTCCTATAACCTTGACCTTTAGTGTTGCTCTCAAGGTTATGTCAAGGTTGAAATGATTTTCCAACGGAAAAACCCTCGCTTTTGATCTTTGATGCTATGTACTTCCTATTTTTAGCGCTACCCAGAAACAACGACGTGGACGTAATAGGATTATGTTTCCGTTGGGGTGCTGGTTTAACGTGAGTTCCCCTTGCCTCTCACTGGGGTGCTTTTTTAACGTGAGTCCCCTTGCCTCTCACTTTTTGTTCTTGAACTAACCATTGAGTATGTGCTCAAATTGACGGCCATTTGTTTCGAAACAGACTTGAACTCTTCTCAAAAAATGTCTCACTGTCTAAAGTAAGACATTTCTCGGAATGGCTGCACAAGTTCTTCGTATGCGATCCATCATGTCTTCTCGTGTAGTTGGCTGCTCCTCGTAACAAATGTTTTTTAAGTACCCCCAAAGGTAAAAATCTGGCGAAGTCAGGTCAGGCGAGTTAGGAGGCCATGCAACTGGACCTCCACGTCCAATCCATCGGTTTGGGTACCGATCGTTGAGAAAGGTTCTCACAATCCGTGCAAAATGTGGTGGTGCACCATCCAATTGCACCCACATTCTGCGTCTGGTTTCCAAATCGACGTCTTCAAGCAAGCCAGGTAAATGGCCTCTCAAGAATGTTAGAAAATTGTTTTGGTTAACATTGTCGTTAAAAAAATAAGGACCAATTAGGTATCCATTTACAATTCCACACCAAACGTTCAAACTCCAACGATGTTGGTTATCAACTGTTCTAAACCAGTGTGGATTGACATCTGACCAGTAATGACTGTTATGCCTGTTGAGTTCTCCAGTGTTTTTAAAAGTTGCTTCATCTGAAAACATGACAAATTCGAACAATTCTGGATGCTGTAACGCCCATTCACAAAACTAACGACGTAATGCGAAATGTCGTTGCGTTAGTTCTTGTGTCAATGTTATGTGATAAGCATGATACCTTTGAGATTGAAGAATCCTCAGAAATGTTGATCTGGGTATTCCATGCTGTCTTTCAAATTGTCGACAACTTATGTGGGGATTAAGGTGAATCGCTGCTAGAACTGTGACAACTCGATTGTCATTTCCTCCGTACTCGTGGTGGCGTCGTCCACGATGTAATCGTCCTTCTCGAGCTCTAGTTGTAAGAGTTTGAATGGTAACGTTAGTTGGATGTCGCCTATTTGGATAACGTTCAGCGTATAGTGCAGCTGCATGACACGGCTCTCACCTAAAATCATAATCATATCTACAATTTCATTTGGGGGATAATCAGCCATTTTGTATCTTACAAATATTAACTATTGCAAAAATTAATTAATGTCGTATGAAATAAATATCGTATAAAGTTACTTTACATAAATATCTCAATAAATATCGTCAATAAAGATCTGATGAAATTATTAACGAGATTATAATGTCAGGCCCCAAATTTAAAAAATTTACTTTCATTATTGTGCAAGTGCAACTTGTACGAATATTACTATCCGTGTTAGAGATCGTGTTTGAGCGACGGGCTAACGGATAAGTATCCAAAGTAGCGAGATTGAGAACATTAATTAATTTTTGCAATAGTTAATATTTGTAAGATATAAAATGGCTGATTATCCCCCAAATGAAATTGTAGATATGATTATGATTTTAGGTGAGAGCCGTGTCATGCAGCTGCACTATACGCTGAACGTTATCCAAATAGGCGACATCCAACTAACGTTACCATTCAATCTCTTACAACTAGAGCTCGAGAAGGACGATTACATCGTGGACGACGCCACCACGAGTACGGAGGAAATGACAATCGAGTTGTAACAGTTCTAGCAGCGATTCACCTTAATCCTCACATAAGTTGTCGACAATTTGAAAGACAGCATGGAATACCCAGATCAACATTCCTGAGGATTCTTCAATCTCAAAGGTATCATGCTTATCACATAACATTGACACAAGAACTAACGCAACGACATTTCGCATTACGTTGTCAGTTTTGTGAATGGGCGTTACAGCATCCAGAATTGTTCGAATTTGTCATGTTTTCAGATGAAGCAACTTTTAAAAACACTGGAGAACTCAACAGGCATAACAGTCATTACTGGTCAGATGTCAATCCACACTGGTTTAGAACAGTTGATAACCAACATCGTTGGAGTTTGAACGTTTGGTGTGGAATTGTAAATGGATACCTAATTGGTCCTTATTTTTTTAACGACAATGTTAACCAAAACAATTTTCTAACATTCTTGAGAGGCCATTTACCTGGCTTGCTTGAAGACGTCGATTTGGAAACCAGACGCAGAATGTGGGTGCAATTGGATGGTGCACCACCACATTTTGCACGGATTGTGAGAACCTTTCTCAACGATCGGTACCCAAACCGATGGATTGGACGTGGAGGTCCAGTTGCATGGCCTCCTAACTCGCCTGACCTGACTTCGCCAGATTTTTACCTTTGGGGGTACTTAAAAAACATTTGTTACGAGGAGCAGCCAACTACACGAGAAGACATGATGGATCGCATACGAAGAACTTGTGCAGCCATTCCGAGAAATGTCTTACTTTAGACAGTGAGACATTTTTTGAGAAGAGTTCAAGTCTGTTTCGAAACAAATGGCCGTCAATTTGAGCACATACTCAATGGTTAGTTCAAGAACAAAAAGTGAGAGGCAAGGGGACTCACGTTAAAAAAGCACCCCAGTGAGAGGCAAGGGGAACTCACGTTAAACCAGCACCCCAACGGAAACATAATCCTATTACGTCCACGTCGTTGTTTCTGGGTAGCGCTAAAAATAGGAAGTACATAGCATCAAAGATCAAAAGCGAGGGTTTTTCCGTTGGAAAATCATTTCAACCTTGACATAACCTTGAGAGCAACACTAAAGGTCAAGGTTATAGGAACCAGGAGGTGATACCCTTCACCCGTGATGAAATTTTCATGTCTCTAACCATTACTGGAAGCAAAAACCCATTTTTTAACCATTTTCGTTGATTTGACCTTCAAATGACATTTGATGACCTTGTTTAAAATGTCAGTCTGAACGTAAAATTTTCCGCTATTTTCAAATCCGAGGTCAGAAATAGGCCTTCCCATTTAAAAAAATGGTCTTGACCTTGAAATAACCTTCAAAGACATGTTTAAGGTCAAACTCCTTGATGCCATTGGTTGACCCCCTTTGACCTCTACAACTTTTGTCTGAAACATTTTTTTGTATCCGACCGTAGTTCTAAGATATTCCCCATTATAGATTAAAATGGGCCACCCTGTATAATAAAATCAGAAGTAACGCCAAAGGTAAAAAGAGTGGTGGAGGGGGTACATAAAAAACATACAAGAGTTCAGTATATCAATTTTATAAAATATATTTATAAAAATATTAAGCAAAGTACATTTTAAAAAAATTTTTAAATAACTAATAGCATAATTGTACGAACACCATACGTGTCACTTATTAACTTAACTAGAAACAAACACATGTAAGCAAATTAATAGAAATAATTATAATGAATAAACGGAGTAAAAAATTAGAAATGTTTCAAGCTAATTCCATTATAGATAATAAATGTAGTGACATTTGAGGCAAACAATAAGCAAATAATTCCATTGATACAATATCTAATGAATAAAAATTAAAAGTTGTTGATTTCGTGTCGATTTTAATTTTATTTTCAATTTCTGCTTTTCGTGGAGCACAATAATATACAAACGTTGTAATATCTTTAAGCATATTTTTAATTTCAGCTTTATTTTCTTCTTTATCGAGTTCGTCTTTTAAATAACCCAAAAGCAATTCTACTACTTTGTTAACCATAGACGCACATTCTTGTATCATTTTAATTCTTTCGTTGATACACTCACGCACTTGTAACAATCCCTCGAATGTCGATGAACATCGCATTAACGATCGTTGAGTTCAGTTCTAATTTTCTTTTTTTTTAGTAGCTGAAGTAGATGATGATCCTTCCCTCCCTCAGAGTGCTGGTGACCTCCACCCGCACCCATTATCCATAGGATTGCGAGTCGTGCGATAATCCGATGATTATTAAGTTCACAGCCTGGTTCTCTCTGCGATGGGATATTCGCCGCTCGACCCGATAGGACACAGTGAAAATTAGTGTGGTGATTAGGTAGTAGTATTTGTTGTCGTGTTTTTCCGTAGAAACTGGCAATAACGTATAGCGAAGTTTTTAGTACGACGTATTTCGCCGACTGGTTTCGTCAAAAGCTGCAGCCTATTTATATCGAATGTTAGCACATCTTGACCCGAACCACAAACGTTTTAGGGGACGGTTTGTATTCAATCACTAGCTACCACTGTTTCTAAGGGACCAATGACTGAATTTTTTGAGGGCTTGATTTATTAAGGAGCGGCGTAATGTGTGTTGGTAAGGCATCAAGATGTTGGAAGAAACTTTGAAATACTCCCTTTGAAACGCGAGATGATGTTGCTTGATCTCTCTAACAAAACATTTTAGGCGTTGTTATGTAATCGTCAGATACGAATAGTGGCGGTGACTGACTGGCAACGGTATATGCATAAGGACTAAAGAATGCCTTATAGAACCTGTTGTTCCTAC
>CM053170.1:43688334-43706127 GCA_012977825.3 Pteromalus puparum
AGTGAGTACATATGTTCACTTAAAACTAATTACATACTTATATTCAGGATACAAATTTAATAATAGGTATACATATTTGATTACAAATAAAACCAGCACCGATTGAACTATCTCTCGGATACATATTAACTCGACTACGACGTCGACGGGTATCTTGTAATTTTTTCAAAACAAATTTATAAAATTTGGCTGCTAAGACATCGTTACTACGTGTATTTCGCGTAAAGATGTTACAAAACGAACGTAAATTATAAACGCTAGACAAATTATAAAGAAACATAATACAATATTCTCCACACACTGGCGAATCCATGCTCTGTAATTGTTTCTTATTGCAACGATATCGGACGCAATTATTTCTGAGTCGATCGACTGGTTCTCCGCCGTAACTGTCGAAGTAGTTTCCATAGCCATTTTTATCGATGTATATAGCGATCCAATGCGATCCTGGTTTATTCGATGTGTCGATGTTAGATACTATGGCAGCAGGGAGGCTTAATTTTTTTTGGCACGTGGTCTGCAGCATAAACGCCAATTGAGTTAGCATTTAAGCCACTTATGGCTTTAATTATCTGTCCCGTATTCATTTTTTATTTGAAATCTATTGTGTCATACTCGCTACTGCTTTCATTGGCAGGAGCATGAGTTGCAGATCCTTCGTTGATTTGGACTTTTTTTTTATTACTGTAGCCATCGGAGCGGAGGTAGAGGCGGGGCCATTTTTTGACGAAGCTTAAGAATCGGACGACGATGTTGAACCCTCCACCTTTTCTTGATTCGTTTTACGCCAACCGCAATTCGTCGTTAGTACGTAGATGTTCATTCGCTGGCCGTCGACTGTGTTCTAATAGAGCCGCGTAAAATGTCTCTGTATGTATATAGTGAGGATTGGCGAGGATTTCCTTAGAAACCAATGACCATAACCATTTGCGCAGTTGATTAGCTCTATTCATTGCGAAAAAATATTTTCGATCTTCGTACTTTTTTATACCATGAGCGATACACGTAAATGTTGTAGGACATAATGATTGGGGAGCCGCATAATTTTCAAGATTAATTACGCGACGTGCCATCATCTGTTCTAGGTAGAGTGCTTTTTCTTCTCCTCGTACATAAATTCTGCGCGCATTCCTCGCCATGTTCCACAAATTCATACGCAGCTGTCGTAGAGATATGTCTCCATCTAACCATTGCAATCCATGCACTTCAATAGAGCAGTAGTTATTAGTTGGCGCACATCCATAGGTAAATCACTGAATTCACAATGCGGGCGTATTATCCAATGTCCAATAACGTATTTTTGCAATGCTATTGCGCAAACTTCCTTCGGTATATATTTTTTATATTCGTCACGAAACCCATGCATATTCAATAACAAAACCATTTTTTTCGTTGAAAATAGCTACGTCGATAATCTATTGGCACGACTGGAGGTTCTATGGTGCGGGTAGCAACGCTTTAGTGGACTGTATTTTATAAACTTATGCCCAAGCCTTATTATACTCAATATCCGTCCACGGAGATTTTTTTCTCTCGCATCAAGCACTAAATCAGTTATGAATTTGCCTACTGGAGTCTATTTAAAACGTTATCGTATTCAAGGCTGTAACACCCCACACCGCCCGCAGAGTCATCAATAAAAAAACACTAATACAAAAAAATTAAAGTCTGCGACTTGTTTTTAGAAAAAAAGCACGCAAAAAATAAGCGTACTCTTCCACTCTTGCAAGAGCTACGGGCCACAGCTGAGCAGCCCAGCCAACAACAACAGCAGCGCCATCAGGCAGTAGGCGGCGCAGGCGGGGACCTAACGACGCGGCAGCAGAAGCAGCAAGCAGCGTATATCTATATTACAGCGCAGCGAGCGGTGGCGGCGTGCACAGTGTAAGAGTTGGGAGCTACGAACAGCTAGCGAGCGCGGCGTCGGCGCAGACTTCCGTACGCTTGGTGTGACATGGGTTTTGTACATAGGTGTGAATGTGAGTGTGATATTTTAATGTAAGCCGTTTTTTCGGCGGTGCGATCCCCGCTCTCTCCGTATCCTTTTATAAGACCCTGCGCGGCCTAAAGCCAGTCACTAAGCTCCAGCGGCAATTATCAAGCGCACTAGTCCTACAGAGCAACATCACAAAGCCTTGGTAGTAAAAAAGAACTAGCTCCAAGACGCAATTATCAGGCACGTAGTTCCTACAGAGCAACCAGTAGCCTTGGTAGTAAAAAGAACTTTAGCTCGCAGCGCAACTTAAAGCGAGGACTAGTCGCTACCAAGAGCAACTATTACGCTTGGTAATAAAACTTAGAATATTTTCTCACTTTGAAGGACTTATAACAATTTTCTAGTCATAGCAAAGATACAGCAAGTTAAAGCGTATCAGTCTTGGAACTTCGAAAAAAATTTCAAGTTCGCTTTCAAAAGACTTAGAAGAAATTTTCGAAATTCTTATATTTTTTGGTAAATTATCATAGTCAGGCAAGATAACCAATTTAACGGCGTAATCTGCTTAGACTATAAATAGCAAATTCGTTTATTACCAACACTTTGTAACTCGAATACAAGATTAACGCAAAAGTGAAGCGTATCGTGCGTAAACTGTCCGTATGTCAAAAATAAGACTTCGATCACCGATATATATTATATAGATATATATAATATAATATCTACCGGTATATTAATATAAGTTGTTGGTGAGAGATACTCCCCCCCGCACCCCCGCCAGCCTACCCCCAGCACGTCCCCCCCGCAAAAACAGGCAAAAATTCTTCATCATTTTCATGTGATTTGGATAATGTGGAAAAGACCCCCCCCGCAGCCACCGACACCGCAGCCCCCCCGCACGCCCCCCGCAAGCCCCGCAGCCGCACAGCCCCACCCCCCCGCGCACCCCCCCCACCCATGCAGCCCCCGCACCCCACCCCCCACCTCCTATTAGCAGCTTTTCCTAAATTTATTATTGTTAGTACAATTTTTTTTTATTTAAAGTTTTTTATAGCCAAAAAATTTACCTAACACAATTGTAATAGTAACATCGGATAAAATCGGATCAATTTATGACACACTTTTTGAATCATCTTTAAACAGACATTTTAGTCCGTGTACTTCGGACGCGTATAATTATTGTCATTTCATAAAAATTTTTAGGCTATAAAGCGTTGAGCAGCTATATTAAGATGATGTATAAGACTTTTGCCTCCGGCAACTCTACCCAACCGAAGTACGACTCGCAGCCAATAACAATACATTTTGGGCAGTAAATAATGTCTTTAAGGCCTACGGGAAGATCCTACATCCTTTGTAGAAAACTTTCCAAGCCCTCTATAACCAAGCTCAGAGCACATCAGTATCAAAATTATATATAACAGTAGAGATAAACTATATAAGAGATATAACTTAAATTAATTTTTCTATTTTTTCCACACGCACCTATGAGGTAAATAGACAGGAGCGTTTTTTATATTTTTGTTTAAAGTTTGACTTAAAAGTTGACTTTAGTTTGAAAGTAAATAATTCTTATTAAGGTTTTTAATTTTGCTTTTGTATTGTTAAACATTTGATGAGGGGTGAATCTTAGCATTGACTTTGGCTTTGTATTGTTGACACTTTGATGTGTTTATACTTAGCACTTGTCTTTTGCTTGTTGTATAGATATCACTTCTGCGGTGTTTATCTTAGCATTGTAAAACTTATATAGATCAATAAATGTGAAGTATATATCAAAGTCTAACAAAAAATAAAGTGGTAATCACCGATAGGCCAATCGATATATAACTAAAGCGATTGTTCGAGGGCCCTAATATTATTGGAGTAAAAATTTGTAACCATGTACTTAGGGTCGCAAGATGTTAAAACTTTAGTTCTCGAGAAAAACTGTTGACACCAAAATATAATTTAATAAAGCTAATGAGCCGTTACAAGTAAAGATTTAAGAAGTATATTTAACTTTGCAGGAGACTGAATAAATTCGTAATAGAATAGAGATTGAGAATAACAAGAAAAATCGTCCGGATCCAGAATTTTATATGATTTTGTGCCTTATTTCTTTACTTAACTTGGTCTGTAAAATGCAAAGCTTCCCTAGGTAGGAACAAAAATTTTATTTTTTCAAATAATTTGAGTTTTTAGAGAACTAAAACGATTAATAAAATGAAAAAACATATTTGTTCCTCATATATGCTAACGTAAAAACGAAGATCGGATCGATCAAAACTATATTTGAGGCCACAGGTCATTCAACAACAGCAGCATGGTTATTATAAGAAAAAGTAGTGGACCCAGATTTCTGTAATATGTAAACATATAATATGAAAGTGGGAAGAAATGCAAAATTAATTCAAAACAATTTCCAAAAAAATGAAAACAAAAACTAATATAATTAAACTGCCATAAGCAGTAGAAGTTTCGGCGTTAATTCAGTACTTTTCCTTTTTTTTTACTATTTCCGCAACAGTAAATTCATTGACCTGTTTTATGATCTACAAATTTTATATAATACAATAAGATTGTTTCTTGGCCAACTAGAACTTAATCATCAGATAACGAAAATAAAGTTAAAAATAAAAATCAAACAAAACTAAAATGGGGGGTTGGCGAGGCGAAGCGAGCAGGGGGGGAAGCCCCACTAGTATATATATATATACGTTTGTAAAAATCAAAAGAGAGATATTTTATTAATTTTGTGATAGAAAAATATAATGCAACATTACACGCAATATTTCGCATTTAATATCTATTGAATATATTTATTTTTGTTAAAATGAACTAAAGTATTTATTGTGATGAATACACTCAACTACCTCGTATCCGGACCTGTAATATATTTATTATTATATTTATTTAATTTATTAATGATATTTAAAACATAATAAAATCACTTTATTTGGCCTGCCGTCACAATTACGGACGCAAGAGCAGTAAATGTGCACGGACTTTAGAAATAAAAATCAATAACTTCTATTTCAATAGAAGCGCCCCAGGACCAAGAAAAGTCGTGACCGTTCAATGGCGATCTTGCCAGGATACGAGGTTTAAAAGTGGAATACATATATATAAGTAAAATAAAATCTTCCTGAATATACTCAAACAGTCCACAACAATCATACACAAAAATAGATTTGCATTTATTAAGCAATCTAGTCAGACGTGCATTTATGCAGTCACCTCTCTATATTACAATCAACAAAAACAAACCTGACAAACAAATGGCAGAGAGCCAAACAACATCTTCTCGAGCACGCACAGACAGAGTGCAATACACTCTCGGGTTGTCTCTGCAGCTGCTCTAAAAGAACAACTAAACATTTCTTTGGCATTAAATACGCAGAGTGATGACGCGAATCAAACAATGATCGACGATCCATCTAAAAATATATCAATGGATTCAGGCTGCTCAATGAGGCAATAGATCACTATTAGACAGAATCTGAAGGAAATTACCGAGACATTAGAAAATTTAGAAAAAAATTCATCTGATTTATCTGAAAGGTTTGATAGAAATGATCAAAGATACGAAGTATTACATGAGGATTATATTAGAATCAAATCTAAATTAAATGAATTCGAAGTAGCTTTATCAAATAGAATTACTAATAATGACTTAAAGGCCTTGGAAGATAGAATCATGCAAGCAATCGATGAAAGGATACGGGCGGTAGAACCTCAAATCCAGCTGCATACGGACGAAACATCACTCGATGATATTCGGTCTACTTGTTCAAATCTTATAAGGCAGATAACCCCACAGATTAAAGAATTAGTTCAAATAGAGTCCGCATCCATAACTAAAAATATAGATCAAAAAATAGAATTTACGAACACTTTCTTTTTATATTTCACTGTTAAATTATTATTTAAATTTCTTACCTTCTGATTGTTGTGTGGATATCTCTGGAATAACCTCTGCTTGCTTGGACGTGCTTGGAGGGTTATTATCGTATCGAGTCAAATAAAGGATTTCAAAATCTATTTTTATTGGTCCAGCCGATAATTAATTTTATTCAATTACTTTTTAACTTTCTCTTTAAATTAAATTGTCGCAAAATCTTCTATCTGTAGTAAGTTAAATACTTATAAATCTCTATATTTCAAATCTGAATCTATATCTACTCAACTGAAATATTATGTCCGTTTGGCACCTTGGCACGACACGGAGTGACGAGAGAGCTTGGCTTGGGGACGCTCGGAAGTCTTCCGGACCTCCCACGCTGTCCCAAGCTTCACTTCCCCTCCGCTACGTCACAGCGTCGGCGCTTGTTGCACTCATTAGGCCTTACGGGGCCTGGCAACGATCGAGCGCTGAAACTGCAAGCGCAGCATCGCACGCGCGCAAGTAGCCGTCGGCGGGGAAGGTGTTTAGCTTAGCGAGATTCTTGGCTACTTGATACTTTTGTGGCCTTGAATGCTCGCTATGCTTTTACTATGTGGAACTATCTCGAAGCTATATTCGAAATAAAATGTCGAATATTAGCCACGGGAAAGTTGTCACATAACATCCTCCCCCCCTTGAGAACATTTGACGTCCTCGGCAAACCGCGTTACTCCTAAGGATCCGGGTATCGAATGGTCCAGTAGGTAACAGCTTCTTCAGTGATACTGTTGAAAAATAAAATTAGCCGAAATGATACGAAAGTGGTGGATTCAATTTTGGAAAGGTGCAATATTTGTTTTGATGTCTTTGCATTGACATTGTCCATTCTTTCTCTCTCTTTGCTTTTATTTTTTTTATTTTTTTTATTTATTTTTTTTTTATTTTTTTTTTTTAGGAGTCGCTGCTTTGTACATGATCTATGTGATGTTTATCATGTACTTAGCTTCGTTCTCGTTTCATGTTCCATTTTTGCACTGAGTGTAATGCGTGTGAATATGCAAGAGAGTGTCTAGAAAGAGATGAAACATGATATACCTCACATTGTTGTGATTTCGGGTGGGAATGTGGGTGGGTTTTTGATTTCGTATCATTTTGGTTGATTCCATTTAAAAATGAATTTACTCGGCTATCTATTCACCTTTGTTTGTTGGTCGTACCTACTCTGTTGTTTTGGGTCCGTGGTCCATGGGTCAGATACATTTTATCTTATGTACTAAATTCACATACTCTATTCTGTTCATTAGATTGTTAGTGCTGTAATTAACCTATCCTATTTGATTCTAAATGTTTCTATGTAGCCTTAAATAATCCATTTTGTTAGTGTTCTTAAGATTACTTATTGCTAAATGTATATCGGTGAGAGGGGTCCATAATTAAAGAAAAGGTCCGGGTTCTTTAAAAAAGTATAAAAATGTATTTATTGGGGTTCATTATATTGGTCCGGGTATATTATGAAAGGTATAAAATCTATATATGTTTTTTTATGGTAACATTATTTATAAATGTGAAAAAAAGCTATTTGAAAGTTAACTGATTTGATTTTAGAAGCTAGCGGTGGTGGACGGCTAATTTGGCTTAGTCTGTCAAAGATGTCGTCCTCTTCTTCTCGTGGGTCCATAGGTACTAAAGGATTGACCAAGTATTCGTTTCCAGTGATAGATTGGTCCAATAACGATATTAGTTCTTGTTTTCCTTGGTCCTTCTCATTGTATGTGGTTTCTTGCTCAGGTTTTCTTATTGTAGTCCTTTTATTGCAAAATGTGAGATGTAGGTCCCAGTTTTTGTATTCGACTAAATTCTTGCATAATTCGTGTTCAAGTTTGAGGTCCCCATTTTGTATTTTACAGTTTTTCAGGTGTTCGTTCCATTTTCGAACATCTACATTTTTCTTGCAGATACTGTGTTCTCGTCTTTGATGTGTTGTTCCTTCTCCCAATCTTCTTGGAGTAGCCCATGCTGGAGCATATCTTCTGTCGCAGCTTTTCATGGCTTTTTTGGCATCTTCTTCCGTGATGAATGTCACAAAACCCATGTGCTTTGGGTTTTCTTCACTCTCTTGGTTCTTCATTGGTACAGCAATTATGTTATCCATTGGTCAAAATTGTATGAATTCATTGACATATTCATCCTGTGTGACTTCTATGGGTATTTGTACGCACAGTCTCAATCCTGCCATATCATCGTACCTTTGATTTGCATTTGGGACATATGGTCTTGATTGTTCTGATGAAATGGTCCTAACATTTGATGGTATTGGAATTGCAAAATTCAGTTGGTAGAATTTGTATTCCTTTATCTCCAGGGCCTTTTCTGCTTCCTTTGGTGTCCTGTATTTTATTTGTGCTTCCGCTAGACCTGATGTGCTTGATAATTCTTCAAATGTACAAGGTCCTATTTTGTGGAAATATGGCGCCAATTTATGACCTGGTCCAATGTACTTTACCATCAGTGTCGTTTCGTCAATCAGTTCTAATTTAGTCATTACATTATGCTGCAATTCACTATTCTTCAGACTCTTTTGCGTCCTATGAATTTTTGGTTTTGCGGGTATGTAACGATCCTTTGATGATATTTTATTCTGTTCGGGTCCTTTGGGTTTCTTGATATTGTCTATGTTGCCTTCTTCATATTTTATCTACAGAGACGTGCTCACAATCATTAATGCTTTTTGCGCGTGTCTCATCATTTGATATTCTATTGTGAAGCTATTTTCACTTTTTTCTATGATGTTTGCTGGTCCTATCCCTCTGAAGCTGCTTTCTGCGAGCTCTGCATCTCCTTGATATTGTACGCATACTCTGCGATCTGGTTGGTAGTTAATTTTTGTCACCTTGAATGGACCTTCTCCTAAGATTGATTTTTTGATCTCTCCTTTCTTTTCCTTCTGTCCTTCTGTTGTTTGAGATATGTTGTTGGTAGGTATCTCATCTTCTTCAGGGGTCCTTACGAATTTTTGTAGTTCCAAGGCCTTTTTTGCGTGTTCTGCCTCTTCATAGTGTATTGCGATTAATTGCGCATTTTCCAGATCAGTTTGCTGGGCAATCGTGCATGGTCCTATATTCTTGAAGATTCGGCTTGCTTTTCGTTCATTTCCTTTGAATTGTACCAGCAAATGATTGGTCCCTACTGGATTAACCAGTAGTAATGTAATGCTGTTCAACAGGTCCATTATTTCGGGATTCATTCTGTAACAATTCAAGTTGGTTTGAATTAATATGGTCCGGGTATTGCAAATTTTGGGATTGCTTATTGTCTAGCATGCTTGGTTATGTTATATTTATGTGGTTCTAAGGTCCATGCAATCATTGTTTCTGTTTAAATTATTATTTTAATTTGGGTCCGGGTGTTTGATGAAACGCATTTTGGTATGCGAGGGCTACAAGATATCATTCATTCTCATTGTTGTTTGGTGAGATATCAGTCCGGCTGTATGCTGGTCATCACTTATCTCTAGTTTTTGTGTGGTGGGGGGTGCCCTATTTAACGGGTTAAAAATTTGTTGGGGGTACTACCCAAAAGCTATTGCTGTTCATACTCAGAAGCTACTGCTGTTTATGGTTTAACAAGACTGGTGGCTTCGTAAGGTCGATGATATTTGTGGTGGTAGTGTTACGTCGTACGACGTATCCTTATTAAACCAAACTGCTGAATCACAATTTTTGAGCATTCATTGCAAGCTAAAATGTTTTAGTGTGTCAGTGTCGCTTATGAGTCGAGTTCACAAAATGCAAACTAATTAATTTTGTAATATGACTTCGATTTGCGAAAAGATGCGATGGTTTAAATAAGCCTTGCACGGCCTACTTCAGTTAGTTTTTTGTCGTCAGTCACGAGCTCCGTATCGCGCCGGTCCGACAATCGGTGTCAATTCAACGAAACTTCGCTACAACGTGAATAAGATTTTCCATTACTTTAAATCCGCCTATTTAGAAAGCTCGACTTTATTCATTTATTATATACAATATTCTAATCATCGCGAAGAATCTGAATAAATTCTTATTCTTCTATCTCAATTTCGTGTGTGTTCAATTTATTTATTGCGGAAATTCCTCTCCATGCGAGTGCAACCCATTTCAATAGATAGAGGTAGAGTACCTTTATTTATTCATACTAACAGCGATAGAGGTAGAGTACTAGGCGCGTACTAACATTGTTTCCAGCCTCGCCCTACCCATAGCATTACGTCTCTGCATATTCGTGTGTGGATAGTCAGGACGTAACAGTAGTATCTAAATGTATGCTGCAAATTCATAAGGGGTGATGATTTGCAAGTAGCATATGGATGGGAGTATGCGCAATGGACGCACTAGATATATTGGTGTCTTTCTGTGAGGTAGGGTTTAATAATGAAGATTAAGTGATTTAATATGAGACCACTGTCTCATAGAATGTGGGAGGGTGCATTATGGGTGCATGGAGAGTGCTTCTCCAAGAAATGGTCTTTGGACCTAGATGTTGTAAGAATACTACCAAATCAAGTATTGTTTGGTTTTGTGATTTAGATTTATAGAAGAATGGATTTTTATGTTGTTTGTAAGTTTTAGTATCGTGCCATTTTCACTGATCATGGAGTTATTAGAAACATTTCAGCTTAAGTGGTCTTTTGTGACTCACACTTGTCATCATTAACGTTTCTTTCCATGTTTTCTTTGCAATGATCTTTTGTCTTATGGTGATAGTGTACTTGTTCTGTTGCGGTGTGTTGTGTGAGTGTTTGGGTGTATATTATTGAAGATATGGGGTACAGATACAGTATTGGGGTCGATGAGGACACGTGAAAAAGGGTAGTTATTCATTCAAGGATATCGTTTATTCTGATCATACTCATTCATCTACACTCATAACTTCGCAGGTATCTTCGGTGCCATCTCTATTTTGTATACGACTTATAAAATATGTGTTGGTTTGGTCCATTTCTAGGGTCAATTCTTTCTGATCATCAGTGATCGCACTTGCTGCAACTGGGTCCTCGGTGATTGGTGCATGTTCGGTTTTGGGTTCTTTTTCTTGGTTTGACTTTGCTTTTTCTAAGCTTTCTAGATACGCAAGAGTGTTTTTTAGTTCATCCAAAGTTGGTGTTTGGATATTCTGGTATTCGAGTTCGGGGTCCTTGGTGTTGGTCCACATGGTCTGTTTCTTACATGTTATGTCGTGTAAATTGTAGAGGGTCAGATCTGCTTCCTTTTTACAAAATGGATGGAATTTGGTCTCCATTCCATTTTCGAAGCGAGTTAACTTTCTTGGTTCTGCAAATGTCGCTGTGTATATAAGGTTACTTTTGGTCCTTGCTACTTCGGTATCTTTGTCTTTGAAGTATTGTACGTAGCCGTACGACAGACGTCCTTTCTTGTCTCGTACTGTCTCATAATACACCATTGGTCCAAATTGGGCGAAATGCCTAAAGAACATTTCGTCCTTCTCTTTGTCTTTGCCTTCCCAGGGTATCAGGCAGAATAATCTATTCTTACTCATATGGTCCTTGTGCTGCGTGTTGGTAACGACATGCACTTCTGATATTATGGTGTTAGTCTTTTTGGGTGACTTAGGTATGGTTTCCCTTATTGGTCCAGGCATCAACTTTGCACGTCTCTTGAACTTATTTTGCCTCATGATCGTGATTTTAAGTCATTGGCCTTCATGGCTTGTCTTTCGGTGTCGAAGGTCAGAGTAATTTTTCTACTCTTTGGGTCCGTTCTATGGTCCTCCACATGTACGGCATGTGGTGTGCCGATGGGTTTAAACTCTCTAATAATGGTCCAGAGGGGTATCTCAATGTCGCAGAACATTGATATACTGGTCCTTGTGGTCATCTTATTTTGTGCTGTGAACGAATATTATGTTTTCAGGGTACGATTGAAGTGACATGGTGGTACATAGGGTATATATATAGGGTCTTTAGATTTAATAATCGCCTTCTGCGGTATTATCGAATTGGATATTTGAGCAATTTGGCAAGGATTCTTTAATTCTATTCTTTTTTGATTTGGATTTGTTAGAGTTTCCTGGGGATTTGTTATGGATTGTTCGATTTTGAGTGGGGTACGGTTATCGTTAGTCATTTCGATGGATTGATCCACCTTATAGGTTCGGGTTTTCATTTTTGGACAAGGTAACATCATCCCACGCTTTACCCCCATGATGAGTGCTATTATTCCCACTATCATTATTAGCTGAAAGGTTAGAACACCATACAATATACTATTTGTGTGGTAATCTCGCCTCTTATGCTCTTTAATTTCATTCAATTCATTGATCATTTGGTCCAAGGGTTTTGCTTGGGTAAAATCTAATTTTGGTCCAAGTATTTCAATATTTTGGGGCATGGCGTTATCGAGATTTGGGTCTCTTTCGGTTAAATCTGGGTACATGTCCTGTATTTTCAGGTCGATTTCAGGCTTATATAGGTACGTGGTTTGGCTGTATTTGCTCTCTTGTCCAATGATCATGGTATCAGCTGTTCTTCCTACACATGTTAGTGAAATGCGTATGATTCCAGCATCTTTTAGGGTAACTTTAGTATCTTTTTGACCTTGGCATGAGAGTCTTAATTTTTCGGGGTTCATTGTCGAATACAGCCAAGACTGGTCAGTCTCTAGATACTTCCATTGGGTCTTAGTGTTGGTTCTGTATCTGATGTCGCAACTTCTCAAGGTTCGGGTACTGGGATTCAGTAGCATAGTTGCTTCACAGTCCTGCACAGTTAGTGTACTTTGAAGGGGTCTTAGCATAGGACAGATATGTCCATAATGGGTCTTCATGCATTTGGTTGCAGGATTTTCATCAAATTTTATGTACTTCTCTTCATCAGAACTTATAGCAATATATTTGTGTGAAGGTTCTATGAAGGCGAGTCCAGTGGTACCATTGGCTTTATGCTGTGGTACTGCCAAAGCGTGCAATTTATATATTTGGTACGGATCTCTCTCGACCAGAGGTACTTGTAGTACAGCTATCGTCCTCCCATTTTCATGAATGGCGTCGACTTTCGATATTTTGGTGACTTTTTCGATCCTCAGATGTTCTAGTGGTATAGCGAAATCAAAATTTCCGCTTGTCCTTTTTACATCAGTTGTAATTTGACGCAAAATGTTTGTCGTTAGAAGATCAGGATGCACTTTTCCTTCCTTCAAGTGTCTTAGTACTTTTAGAATCTTTTCATTTCCTCTTAAGTTGTTACTTCTATTAAGTATTTTAACTTTTCTTCTTCTTTTAAGACTGTGGTGATTGTTTTGGTCATGGTTGCTTCAAAACTTTGGTTGGCTTTTTGATGGTTCCTGGTTATATTGTATAGCTCTTCAAATTGAGCAGAGACAATGTGTGCATTTTTGTTTATTACTTGTACCATCTTCGCTTGGTCTTGAAATAGATTATCGATGTTTTTGTCAATGTCTTCCACGTCATCTGTGGTCACTAGTCCAAACAAACTTTTGCTTAAAGTGCCTACTATGCCTAGGGGTGCTAATCTTTTTATCCTGATACTTCTAGGATTTCTTGGTGTTCGGGAATTATAATGTCCCATGGTTCTTATTGTTTCATTGATGTCTTTCTGGAAGCTGGTCAAAGTATGATGCTTGAGTTCTATCAGGTCCAGTCCTAGAGCATTTCTGCATTTTGTCTCTTCAATCCTTGTTCTGCATTTGTCGTAAACAGTCTTATAGGAGTCCAAAGGTCCGTGCGTTTGCATGAATTCATCCACGTTGATGTAGATTTGTATCTTCCAATCAGCCTTCTTGATTTTTATTGGGTCCAATTTCTCGAAATATATTCTGGGATTCGGAGTCAAAGGGTCTATTTGGTAGGGGGTCGCATAGGGTCATAATTATAATATTTAAAATTGTAAAAGTAATTAAATTTGGAATATGCATCCTGCAAAATTAAGTCAATTAATTTGGGATTCATGTAAGATTAAAAACTTGAGAATTAAGATACATGATCATTATTCGGAATTCAGGTCAGAATTTTCTTCGACATGTTTTAATTTGTCAATGTGTTTCCTGACCCTCTTTCCATTGGGGTACTCGAGAATGACATTCTTTCTGCCAGTGAACTCGATAATTTTTAAAGGCTTATTTCTATAACCGTCAAACTTTCCGGTACGGGGTTCGTTAATTAATCGTGCATAACCTCCCACTTTTCCCTTGAATTTCTTAATCTTTTTATCGTAGGTTTCTTTAGACTTATTTTTATTGACGATTTTATTTTCTCCCGCCATTAATTTCATTTCATCAAGTCGCAATATGAGGTCCCTTATATAAGTGTTGTAGGTTCTCAACTTTTCGTCAGAGGGTATTTTAATTGGAAAACGCGCAACTCTGCCGTAAACTAATTCGAAAAGTGTAAAATTCGTGGCGGAATGCACACTAGTATTGTAGGTAAAGGTTGCAAAGGGTGCTAGTTTGTCCCAATCGTCGTATTTTTACGAGTAGATTCTGATGAACTCTACTAAGGGAGCATGACTTCTTTCTAAGGAACCGTTGGTTTGGGGTCTGTAACTTGATACTATTGCTCTTGGCGCGCCAAATTGGCATATTAAATGCCGGACCAAAGCATCTGCTATGGTGGTGGCATTCAAGTTTTTGATCGGTATGGCAATGAGATATTTATTTATTTATTTAATTATTATATATTATACGGGCTAAGGAACCCTTTACAAATTGTAGGCATGTGTACAAGTCTATCGGTCAAATTGCACTGCAGAGTTAGCAAATGACAATTTCCGCTTGGAGTCAGCCTGAGTTTGCCGACTGTGTCGATTGATACTTTATCGAACGCTTCTATAGGCGTATCGGTTATCAGCATAGGTTCTCGGGTTTTGAACCTTTCAATCTTCTTTTCTTGACAGCTGTCGCACCTCCTTATGTAATTTGATATGTCGTTCCTCATGCCGGGCCAATAATATCTTTCTCTTATCTTTTGGTAAGTCTGATTGATGCCCTTGTTATTGATGATTGATGTCCACCGGTTAAGCTGTCATGTAGAGTGGCTATTATTCCTTTTCTCTCATGTTCGTCATTAGTAGTTCACTGATGAGTCCAGGTTCCAGCTCATCCGTAAGATCTCCACGTCTGGATGTTCTGAAGCTTTTAATTTATCTGTCCATCATGATTCTTCTCAAGTTCAGTAAGGCTTCCTTCAAGTCTTCAATTTTTATGGTGTGGAAGTATTTTTCTTTCAATACTATGGAGAAAACCTCATAATTTTTTGTAAGGGGTTACCAAAATTTGTCCCATTTTCGGCTTTTTGTTCTTTAAATTGAAAGGGTCGATGGCTTCAATTTCCCTTAATAATCTGCTTATGGAGCTAGTGCATTCACAGTCTTTGGATACAAAGTGTACTATGTTGTCCTTTCGGTGTGTTAAACATTCTCTCACAGTGGTGACGTTTTTACGCACTGGTGCACAAATTTTGCTCCTTTCCATGAGAGATCCGTGATTGGTTTTGACACTGATTGCAGTTGACCCATATCTTTTGTTGATTGGTTCCATGATGCCGGGAATTGGCCAAATGAAAGGCATGTTTCCCTGTGGTGGTTTGGAGTATCTGATGTTCACTTTTGATTCCTCATCTTCTTCAATTTCTATTACAATTCTCTTGTTCTTCTTCCTGTTTCTGGTGCTATTCGCCATTGGTGAGCGGTCCTTTACTTTCGATGTATCGGAGATCCTTCCTTCACCTGGTATGATCATGATGTCACTGCTCATCTCGGATTCGTGATCTGGGTAATTGTGGTCGTTGTCCATTCTCCTTTGTAGTTTCATCTGGGTGTCTTCAATTAGTTCTCTCACTCTTTCTCCTAGAACTTGGTCCATCTGCTCTGTTCCGTAATGTGGATTTAATTCATGTATTCTGAAACGCATTACTGGAGTCAGTTCTTTTCCTTCTGAAAAACATGATGGTAACTCGGGTTCTTGTTCAAGATCCTCTTCAAGTTCTTTTCGATTCATGGTTTTCTCTTCATACCTTTTTATACTCTCTTCGAATTTCTTACTAGCCTCTTCCACTTCTTCCCGACTGAGGGTGGTTTTGATAGATGACTCTCTCACTGAATCATCATTTGAATTCATGTCTGACGTCGATGGTTCCACTGCGGTCACATTCACTTCTATGTTGCTGATGGTCCTGTTTTGGCTATCAGTGCTTGATGAGTTATCATCCGAATCTGCGTCTTCACTCTCAAGGTCATTGATTCTCAGGCCACTATACCTGGGGTCTGGTAAAGGTGGTTTTTCTATGTCACTTCCGGCTAGAGCCGTTGATGATAGCCACGATCTGCGTGTTGGCAAGAACTTGTTGCTCAACGGTGTCTCTGACTCAGTGTCACTCTGTGTGTCCTTGACGCTTTCATCTTCACTTGTCACAACTATGTCCGGCTCTGTCTTGGTTAGTAGAGGCCTCTCACTTGAGTGTGTTGTTCTAGGAGCGTTCACTGTTTTCAGGTTTTTGGATGTAGTACCTTGTTTGATGTACTGGACAATAGGGCTTTCCACTGTATTGGCCTTTCTTCGTGTTCTATGAGCTATCACACTATGATCCAATTTGGTGGCTTCTTTGTTCGTCTTTGCTCTTGGTCCAGCTGGTTTGTCGGGAGCTGATTTCATTCTGTCACGGACATTCATTTTCTTTGTTGGTGCTCTGCTTTTTGCCTTCTCTTGGTCCGATTTTTGCTTCTCCTCAATGACCATGACTTTGATCCTTGGTAGATTTTCATTTATCTCTTTTTCGGTCATACCTGGTGGGTTCCTTGATAAGGCATCTGCATTCTTGTTTAGTTTTCCTGGCTTGTATTTAAACGTATATTCATATCCCGTGAATCGGAACATCCACCTCATTAGTCTTTGTCCAGGGTCCTTTCAACTATGCATCCAGTTCAGCGGCTCATGATCACTCACCAAGGTGAACTTGCGGCACAACAGGGCCTGAATTGATGCAGCGCATACAGAACTGCAAGACACTCTGTAACACCCCACACCGCTCCGCAGAGTCATCAATAAAAAAACACTACAAAAAATTAAAGTCTCGCGACTTGTTTTTTAGAAAAAGCACGCAAAAATAAATGTACTCTCCCACTCTTGCAAGAGCTACGGGCCACAGCTGAGCAGCCAGCCAACAACAACAGCAGCGCCATCAGGCAGTAGCGGCGGCAGCGGGACCTACGACGCGGCAGCAGCAGCAGCAAACACGATATAGATATACACAGCGGCAGCAGCGAGCACGTATATCTATATATACAGCGTAGCGAGCGGTGCGGCGTGCACAGTGTGAGAGTGGGAGCTACGACGCAACAGCGGCGCGGCGCGCGCAGCTCCGTACGCTTGTGTGAATGGGTTTTGTACATAGGTGTGAATGTGAGTGTGATATTTTTATGTAAGCGTTTTTTCGGCGGTGCGATCCCCGCTCTCTCCGCAGCCTTTATAAGGACCCGCGCGGCCTAGAGCCAGTCACTAGCTCCAGCGCAATTATCAGCGCACTAGTCCTTCCAAGAGCAACCATAAAGCCTTGGTAGTCGTACGAACAAGCTATTAGCTCGGCGCAACTTAAGCGAGGACTTAGTCCGCTCAAGCGCAACCGTATTACGCCTGGTAGCGATGAAACTTAGCAATATTTTCTTCAGCTTTGTGACGCGACTATATACAAATTTTTAGTCAAAGCAAAGGAGTATCGCAAGCTCTAAGCGTACTCAGCTCTTGGACTTCGAAAATCGTTCCTTTTTCCCGATAAGATCTTAGAGACAGATTTTCGATACTTCTTTATATTTGCTTAAATGTATCTACGTCAGGCAAAGAGTACGCAATTTAACGGCTTATCTGCTTTAGACTCTAAAAATAGAAAATTTCGCTTTAGTTACCCACACACCTTGTAACTTCGAAGACATAAACCAGACTGAACGCAAGTTTAAGCGTATCTAGCGGTAGAGCTGTCCCTAGTGTCAAAA
>CM053170.1:43706369-43721162 GCA_012977825.3 Pteromalus puparum
ATTTTTGCTTCTCCTCAATGACCATGACTTTGATCCTTGGTAGATTTTCATTTATCTCTTTTTCGGTCATTTCTGGTGGGTTCCTTGATAAGGCATCTGCATTCTTGTTTAGTTTTCCTGGCTTGTGTTTAAACGTATATTCATATCCCGTGAATCGGAACATCCACCCCATTAGTCTTTGTCCAGGGTCCTTTCGACTATGCATCCAATTCGCGGCTCATGATCACTCACCAAGGTGAACTTGCGGCACAACAGGTATGGCCTGAATTGATGCAGCGCATACAGAACTGCAAGACACTCCTTTTCGGTAGTGGAGTAATTCCTTTCTGCTTTGTTCAGTGCCCTCGATAGATATTGAATGGGATGGTCAAATCCATCTTTCTCTTGACTTAGCACGGCTCCGATTGCGTAATCTGAAGCATCAGTGGTCAGCGTGAATTCTTTCTCAAAGTCTGGAAATTGTAATATGGGTTCTTCCATGAGGCACTGCTTTAGTTTTTTGAAGCTTTATTCACAGGTTGGGGTCCACTCAAATTTGACATTTTTCTTGAGTAAGTCATTCAGAGGTTTTGCTATTTTTGCGAAGTCCTTTATATACTTCCTATAATAGCCAAAAATGGTTATAGAAGAATCATTTAAACACGTGTAAGCTAGAATCTGCTGACTAGCAGTTATAAAAAGTAAAATGGTTGTATATTTCAAAATTATTACTTTAATGCTTACTTGCCGTCCCGCCCCCTTGTAGTTTACCATGTGCATAGAGTAAATCATAAGCATACTTACTAAAAACATCGTGAAGCAAAATTATTAAATTAAATGTAATAATACGATTCCAAAACTACTTACTATTTTTGCAAATTATTGAATTTAGATTTTAAGTTTTCGCTTTGCTACAAACATACGAACATTGAAAATTTGTACAATAACATACTACCAGTAAAGCCTCTTAGATTATAATTAACATTTAATTTTAATTAATATTAACCAAAAGATTCACACCTGGAAAGTAAATATTTGTGTGTCTATCGATAAACTACAAGGGGGTGGGGCGGCAAGTAAGCATTAAAGTAATAATTTTGAAATATACAACCATTTCACTTTTTATAACTGCTAGGCTGCAGATTCTAGTTTACACGTATTTAAATGATTCTTCTATAAGCAAGTGGAATTTGCTTGAGTTTTTTAAATGTATGATTTTGTTTATTTCTTTGCACAAGATGACTCGGATTAGTTTTAAAAGATTTAGATTAGCTGATGGAGATCATTAAACACAAAGTGGATTTTGATCTTGAAGCTATAGTAAAATTAAATCTTCTTGGAGAATAAATAAAAAAGATTTGTTTCAGTGTTGTGATTTGACACTTGACATTTTTAAAACTGATTTCACTACATTCATTTGCGTATACTGATGAAATGCAAACAAACTTTTTAAACTGTAAATATTTGTCAATTCTTTAACGATTTCAAAACTTTTTAGAGAAGAAGTCATAATTATAAGACTTAGATACAGGTTGGTGCGGATAAACACATAACTTATAGTTGCAAACATTTTACCTTGTAAAAGGTGTTTTTTGAACTGATTTCATAACCTTTTAAAGAGTTTCATTAAATAAACTTATAAAGAAACTTTCTTGACACAAACACTCTTGCAAGAGACCTTAATATTGTCGCAGTTCACGGAGACTAGTACAACTCAAAATTTCTATTTTTTTTTTTAGTAAAGTCCTCTTTGAGTTACACTAGTCTTCGTTGGAAATCTGAGTTATGCTATTCTTGGTAGGAAGCTGCGATATTGTACAGGTTGATGTTCTAATTATATCGACCAAGCAGCGTAGTAGGCTAGGACTTTTTTCGGTTGTGACGGGTATGCTAAGATTAAAGCTGCCGATCTCTGGGGCCATGTCGTTTCGTTGACGTCTACCTTCTCCTCATTCTCGAATTTGACAAGATGGTTGCCATAGTCGATTGCGTTTCAACTCGAACTTGTTCTTGGGTTCTGATTGTCTGACGCACAATTTGGCAGCTGCTGCAGCTTTTCGCGAACTACTCGACCGACTTGGAGTTGCAGCGAAGCAAGTGTCGTTTGTTTAGAACTGTGGAACATCTATACGGCGGTCATTGTTGCGGTGCTCGCTAACTGCGGCAAACTCTGCTGTACTGATAATATGTGAGCTGGAGGAGTCGACCATGATTGAGGTGGTGCTACAGTCACTCTCATGCCAAAGTAAAAACAGTTGTAACGAAAGAAGGGAGATATTGTCGTTTATTTTCGACTCCGTAAGAGTAATTAAATGTATAATGAGGTCTTGGAGTTAGAATATCTCATTGTCGGTGGGGAGTCTCTGGTATACGAGTCGAACGAACAGCCATGGAGATCGGCCTTGCAACCGACGTGTTCGTTGTCAAGGACGAGTAAAGAGAGCTCGTAAGGTTAAAGACGAGCTTAGAGTGACCACCGATCACACTATCGGTCTTGCTCTTAATGTCGCAGTCCAGAATGTTCACATTGAGGTTAGAATTGCAGCCAATAGAGGATCTTGGTCGAACTCTAATAGTGGAAACTAGGCATAGTTGAAGTCGAGCTTAGATTATCCGTGGATCATGCACGCTGTCGACTCGTTCTCTATATGTCGCAGTCCAGCAAGTCATAGAACGATTTCCCGGTACCTAGTTTGCAGTCCATTGATGTAAGCTCTTTTACATGTCGTTTGTGACGATCTAAGTATGATACAACTAAATGCTTAAGTCGCTAGCGAGCGCTCAGCACTTATACAGATATATGTATGGAGGGCTTGGACTTGTTGCGGGATGTCGTCGGTATGCTGAGATTGTGGGTGAACGGGCTCAGATAGTGCCGATCTCCTGGGGAAGCGTCGGCTCCTCGTTGAGATTTACCTCCTCCTTGTGCTAAACTCGATAAAATCGTTGCCTTAATCGCGTCCCATATCTCGCATTCTCGGGCAAGTTGTCTAACGCGCCGTCCAGGAGTCGATATATACAGCTGTCCTTTGAGCGCAGGCTTCTGATCCTCTTTAGGCTACGCTGCATCGATGGCATGTGAGGCTGATGACCGAGTTCAAGTTAAGATAAAATCTTTGTAACGGAAGATTAGGGAAAATCAGACCTTGTTTTCTACGACACATTTCGGAGGATTAAGCGAATGAGGTAATGCAGAAAGATAATCGCGACATAGGCATTGCAGCCAATGCCTATGAGGGATTGTCGGTGCCATCTCCAGTCTATCGATGCGAGCCGAGGGTCCCTAGATGATCCTCGATCCAGCACTGCTGTGTCCAAACTCTCTGTATCCAACATTTTTAATGGCGATCCACGCTATTGCTTGACTCGTCCTGACGAACGCTCGGCGCTTATACACAAAAATCCTGACAGGCGATTTATAAGCGGTGGTATGAGTATCTTCTTTGTATACTAAGTATATCGCCTGCCGTTGATACCACTTTCGCAGCCTCGATACTTTAAATTGAAATGCAACATCATTTATGCACCAGAGCGTGAATAATATCAAAAGAATTTTATACAAATTGATGCACATACGCGATGGACACATTGCACGTCAATCTCTTCTTGTTTTCCATTGTGGAAGACGTTGACAATAAATAACTTAAGCTGCAAAAGGATCTGCACTTTCAGTAACACTGCCTTTTGCTTGGTACGTTTCTGGGAAAAGGTTAGGTGCACCTGGGGAGTTTCAGCAAACTATAGTGCGGCTGAACCACAAGGAGCTCAATCGAGAGGATCTACGTACCCACGTCCTACACACTCAGCGTAGGTACGACTAACTTACAGATGCACTCCGTCTGCTCCGCGTGCACGGCTCTCAACTGCAACACAGCGATCTGATTCCCCAGGCTGTAGTTTGGTATAAAAAGCAGGCGCAGGCAGTGCTTCGTCTGCTCCGTGCGCCTGGTGGACACCTCTCTCTCTCTCTCTCTCTCTCTCTCTCTCTCTCTCTCTCTCTCTCTCTCTCTCTCTCTCTCTCTCTCTGTTGATCTTTTAGGTATAATATGCAGTGCTCTGTCTCCGTGCGCGATCGGTTCTCTGCAGCGTTGACGCAGCGGATAACTCGCTTGAGGTCTTTTATTTAATAATGACTTTTCGTATAAATTTAAATCAATAATTAGTTTGTATTAATGTTACCATACGCGCAAATCGATGGATTGATAAGATATAAAGCCTCATTTTAACTTTAATACATAAGAAAACTAATAACCTCTTATACACCTATTATTGTAACGGGTTATATTATGACATCTTGAACTTAAAAAAACGAGAATCGCATGGTCTAAAATTTAAGAAATCATCGCAAATTAATTTTCGATCTTAGTTATTTTTATGAAGGAGCGATTTCCTTAGAAAAATACTACGGTAATTAGAAAGAGCTGACTAAAATCTTCAAAATAGGATACTCACACATATGCGACAACAACTGATCAAATAAAATGTAGGCAGAATGAATAAAAAGTAAATAGGTTATCCAATAAATTCAAAGTATAATATTAACCAGTTTGTACTTTTCTTCAACTCCGATCTCAAGTGAGTCTTGTATTGAACTTGATGCATTTTGTAGGAGTTCGTTACTAATTTCTTCAGATTTGCTTAGTTTGATTTGCGCAATCAACAATCTCACTGGGTCGTTTAAGCTTTCCTCTTCTGTTAACATATCCATGTTTAAAATAAATAATGTGGAATCAAGATAATACTTTTATTGTGCACAATTCATCGTTACAAGATTCAATATGACGATTCAACTGCCAAAACTCGACTGACACTCAATAGCTTTTATAGCTGCTGCTCATTCACACTGTTTTGAAAATCAGCATTACTCACAGTTTGTTGCACTGCTTAGCTGCACTCCTTCTTATAGTGTCCACACCCATAGCAATTTTTATCTTTATTCTGTTCAGCTTGAAAAACACTAGTTTTTTTTTCTTTCCATTGTCATTATTTGCATTTCAACTCTCCCACATGCTGGAGATCCCAGATGTGTCGTTCTTCCGAGTTTATTGAACTGCTTAGTTGTGCTTTTACGTACGTTTGACGAAATGAATTTAATATTTCAACATCTAGCTGAATTGATGATAGTCCTATTGTACCTTTCAGCTGTTTTATTTAACTCATGTATATATGGAAGACAAGGTTCTAAAAAAATTCCCTTATCTCTTATAACTTTATAAACATCTCTATTTATATATTCCTTTCCGTTATCGCACCTCAATCTTTCAATCTTTTTTTCGGTAATATTTTCAACTTTATTTATGTAAGCGATAAAACATTCACAAACTTCTGATTTTAATTTTATTGTATAAATTAACGCGCATTTACAATAATCATCAATAAATGTTAGAAAATATTGCGAACCATCAAAACCTGTAGTTTTATGTGGCCCACTTAAATCTGTATGCACTAATTCTAAAATACCGGTAGCTCTAGTTGTTTTATTTTCAAAAGGTAGATTATGCATTTTATTTTGTATACACGTACCGCATTTCAAAATAACTGACTCTAAGTTTTCCGGCATACCTTCAACTAACTTATTTTTGCACATATTTTCTAAATATTTAAAATTGACATGACCTAACATTCTATGATATTTTTCCTTTTGTGTTTTATTTACTTTGTTTCCCTCTGATATGTAGCATTATTTTCTATCAATGAAACTTTTTAATTGAAATTGAAATTTTATATAATCCGTGCTGCTTGTGTTATGTCCTAAACCTATAATAGTTGTCACCGGACAGTAACTCTACGGGTTGATTAAGCTTTATAAGCACGGACGATGACAAAGCTTCAATACACAAAGTCTTAGCGCCGTCGGTGCTTGGCTACCTTAGCGATCTATTCGAGAACAGCCTCCAGTAGCCGCCGGTGAATTACTTTGGACCCACAATAAGCCGTTATGCATTTTAGTCTAAATTAACACCCTGAACTCTGAGACGAACTAACTTTCCCTTAACTGTCAGTAAAATAGGACGTCACTCCGATCGTTAAGACAGAACCACGGACTAATATCATTTTGGACTTTTGTAAGATGAGATCGACTATTTGTGCAATAGATTATGAAAGAAAGAAAGAGAATATGTATGGAGATATGCCGTCTGTTGATATGTATATCACTTACCTCGTCTTTATTCGCTTCTGACCTGTTCTGCTACCAGCGCGTCCTCTCAGTGGGCGTTGGCTCGATTTTCAAAACGGAATGATTATACGAATGCAAACAGTCGCGTCAGGAATTAGGAGTTAAAGGTTCCATTTCCTTGATGTAAAATACGTTGGATATTTTAATTCTATTTAAAATTCCATTCACGTTAAAATAAGTTCAAATGTTTCCGACCTTTGTACCTTTCAAAATTCTACCGTCACCGACTTTTACATTAATTGGTTTTTCTAGAATTATAGATTCGCTAAAATACGATTCATCATTTATTATGTGGTCTGAGCAACCACTGTCTAATATCCAATCTATTTTATTCGTATCGCAAGCATAAATTTCCGCATCGCTTTCATTGTCACGCTTTACCTCAGTTAAAAATGAATCCGTTGTAACTTGATCGCTGACGTAATAATACTTTCTCACAGGTTATGTTGCCACGCACCATAAACAGGACTCCGACACCTGGTCTGACACTCTTACAGAAACTACAAGGAAATCTGTGCCGAGAAGCTAAGGGATTTCCTTGTCACATGTTACTGGTCATCGTTCGCTATGTGATCACTCGACGAATGCATCACCATCCTCAACGCTAACTTAACGAACGCCATCAATCATCTCGCTCCATTGCGGACTATTACTCCAAGACCAAAACGTCACCCGTGGTTTATCACGGCTCTTCGTGACCTCTTGTCAGAACGAGATACCTTGGGATCTATATTTTTATAGATTAGCAAGAGACGACGCTTACAGACAGGTTAAGGAAGCCAGGCTGGATTATTATTATTCACGTCTGTCAACCCTGACTGATGTCGCTGAGATCTGAAGAGAGCTTCAAAACCTTGGAATCACCACATCTAAGGCAACATCACCTTCACGCCTTTCCACAGATGACCTCAACAAACACTTTAGTTTCATCTCTAATAACCCGCTAGCTCCTGTAGTTGAGATTTTTCTGCGCACCCTAGAGAGTCTTGACTACTCTGAGCATTTCAACTTCAGAACTATTACCGAATCGGACGTTTTGGCTGCCGTGTCGCACTTTTACACCCAGGCCAGAAGCAGCGATGGCATCATTTCTAAGGCACTGCCTGTGCTCGCTCCTTTACTATGTCGGATTTTCAACCAGTCCTTGAGCGAGTCACGCTTTCCTTCTAATTAAGCTGACTTATGATGTCAGTCTTGGCATAGACAAAAAGAAGGTGTGTTACGTCAGGCTCCTGGGAAAGCTATGCGGCTTCTCCAAGCAGGCTATCCGCTGGCTTGCATCTTACCTCACGGGAAGAAAACAGGCCGTTATTTGTAATAACGGCGAACTCTCCACCTTTCGGTCCCTGAACACCGCTGTCCCGCAAGGATCGGCGGTAGGTCCCCTGCTTTTTGCGTTGTACATCAATTACATCGGTTTTTGCCTGGATTCAGGTGTGTTTCATCTAATCTATGCGGATGACTTGCAGATATACAGCCAATGTCACATTGAGGAGCTCGATTCTTATTCTGAGAAGATGATTTAGCAATCCTAGTTGCGTGCAATTTAGTTAGCACGCCGAAAGGGTAATGAGCTGGGCTGCGCAAAATCATCTCAAACTTAATGTTTGCAAAACTAAAGCAATCGTCCCGGGCGCTCCCTACTATATTAATTCTTTACCAACTATAGCTAAGACCTACATCAACATAGAGGGAGCCCGGATCGACTATGCATCATCCGTGTGCAATCTGGGATCGGTGCTCGACTCCAAACTAACGTAGAAAGAGCATGTTACACAATTATGCAAGCGTGCTCACTTATTAATGTACAGACTATACTTTTCCAGAAAAAGTACCAACCTTGACTGCGCAAAATTCTTGTGCAAGCGCTCCTGTTTCCAGTCATTAATTACTGCTCATTAGTATACTGTGACCTCACCCAAGAACTTGACACTAAACTCCAGAGACTTGTAAACACGAGAATTCGACACATCCATGGTGTAAGGAGGGACGAGCACATCTCCCCTTACAGGCGTGAGCTGCGATGGCTTACAACTGCCGGACGTAGAAGGTACTTTGCAGCATGTTTTCTATGAAAATTGTTTAACACAGCTGTACTCTTTTACATCATGGCCTTTTTCGATTTTCACGTCGCGCTCAGGCCTGTAAGGGGGAAGGTGACCCCACTGGACATCCCGATTTTCAAGACAGAGACGCTGGAAGGTTCATTCCATATAAGCGCCTCATACCTCTAAAACTCTCTACCATCACGCCTTTGCAATACTTAATCCTCTTTACACTTCAAACAAATAGCTAAAGAATGCTTTTTTTCACTTGAAAACTCATAATTATCTCACAAATATCTACACTCCAACACTCTATATATATTATTTTTTACATGCAGCATCTCTTACACACATATATCATAACTAGATTTAACTATTACTGTAATTTGTTAATTGTACAACACAGTGTAGAGAAATCAAAGGGTGGCGCTTATTTCCCAAACTCCTTTAATCTGTGCTCTCAAGCCTGAAATAGATTTGTTACCACTAAAAACTATTAAATCGAGCTTTATATGTCCTTAAAAAGCCAATTAAACTGGCCCAGTTTGCAAAAAACATTATTTTTTCGCTCCTAGGTACTTATTGCTTTATCATTCATGGACAGTCAATCGTCAATTTCAAGCATGTTATACATGTTTTCGATGTATTATTTCACGTAGAATACGATATTGCTGTTGCTTTTATCATAAAACATGAGTTAAAAGCGCTAGGAGTAAAAAATCGTGTTTTTCAGTGTTTATTCAGTAATTTTTTGCACTTAGTGCTTTAATGTTATGTTTTATGATAAAAACAACAGCACCATTGTATTCTACGTGAAACAAATACATCGAAAATCTATACCGCATGTTTGGAAATAAAACTTTGTTGTCTTTGAATTCGAAATAAAATAAAATATATCGAATGTGATGATAGCTGGAGAGCCGGCTGGTGCAAAGTTCCGCGAACATCATTTTGTATATTCAATTCAATTTTTAACGGCATCAAAGTTTTATTTCCAAACATGCGGTACAGGTTTTGAAAGTATTTTTTCACGTAGTGAATATTAATGGAATTCCATTGTGGACAACACTTTTTCGATATCTCAAAAAATTAGCTTCTACGGTTCGGTTTCCCATTTGGTTATTTCGCAAAATTAATGGCATCCCCGTTTAGAATATCAAAGGGCCCTATAACAGCAAGCAAATCGTCTAGTTTGGGCGACTTTCACGGCCCTAATCGAAAGTTATAGTGAAATTAGCTAAGTCGTTCTATTCTGGGCGTATCTCCCCTATACGATGGCGCTATTTTGTTTATCGTAAAACATAACCTTAAAGTACAAGGGGCCAAAAATCACTGAATAAACACTGAAAAACACGATTTTTGGCTCCTAGCGCTTTTAGCTTATGTTTTATGATAAAAATAAAAAGCACCAGCACCATCATATTCTGCGTGAAGAAATACATCGAAAACATGTATTATATGTTTGAAATTGACGATTGACTGATCTTGAATGCTAAATCAATAAATACGTAGGAGCAAAAAAATAATGTTTTTTGCAAACTGGGCCGATTTAAATGGCTTTTTAAGGACATATAAAGATTGATTTAGTAGTTTTTAGTACTAACAAATCTATTTTAGGCTTAGAGGCACGGATTAAAGCAGTTTGGGAAATAAACGCCACCCTAATATATATATATATATATGTGTGTGTGTGTGTGTGTGTGTGTGTGTGTGTGTGTGTGTGTGCGTGCGTGTGCGTGTGTATGTATGTGTGTGTGTGTGTGTGTGTGTGTGTGTGTATATATATATATAAAAACTAAAGTGTTTTCAAAAAATCAATCAAAAGCTGTCAAAGGTGCAAAAGTTCAATTTATTCGTGCAAAAAACATAAAAAACCTAAAAATTGACAATTTTTTCATTTTTGGCTACCTAAAAACTTCGACATACAGTAATTTAAAATATAAAAAATACAAGGTACACAAAGGAACACTATTAGGAACATATTAACCAGAGCTTATGATAAAAAATAATTTTTTTCTGAATTTATAGAGAATCACTCATACAATCATATGTCTCTGTGTTAAAAAGTCTGAAAACATAAAGAATCGATAAAAGCATCGAAAAACATAGCATAGTGTATTTTAAGTTATTTTTCTAAAGAATAAACCACAATCTCCAAGTCTGAATGATTTTCAAAAAGTTTAAAATGATTATTGCAATATTCTTTAACTTCGCGTAATACAAATTTGTTTCCCTGTCCTCGGGGGTAAATAAGCGGTATCCTATCTTCAAGTAAATTATACAGGGATCATTTCCACCTAAAAAAAAATTATTTTCCGTGCAAAGCCTATCTAATCACGAATTTGTACAATTTTAAGGCATTTGGCCTCACTGTGTGGAGATGCGTCGGCACGTTTTCCTCTCGAGACGGTACCTCCAAAGTCTACAGCGTGGCTTTGAGTCCTTCTGGACCACTGCGTCGGGTTTGTGTGAGAGAAATCCGTGGAGGTGAACTCCCCGTATCGAGAATAGGCTCTTCGACCGGACTAGAGGGGTTCTCTCTTGTTTCCTCTCCTATCACTCGGCGCAGTTCCTCTACAGCTTCTTGAATCTCTCTCTCTCTCTCTCTCTCTCTTTCTCTCTCTTCACGGTTTTAGGGGGAAATTCGATTCGTAAGCGACGGTCCAGCGGGACGTCGTGGCGGAATTTTGGGAATCACTCAGGAACTGCTCCCAGTGTTCAATTTCGGTGTTGTATCGCTGGACTAGGCATTACTCTGGTCGACCGACTGCCCCTTCAGCGTAGATAGTGCGGCTGCTAGGATTAGACCAGGTATCGAGGTCCGATCTTCTTTTTTAATGATACTTTGTTCCGACAGACTCTCAACGGCCTCGTCGTCTAATCCGGTCCGTGGCAGTGCTTTTTCTTTCTTTAGAGTCATCTCTCCAGTCAGGACAAGGGCTGCGACCGTCTGTCCGCCCTCCATGCGACTTATCCAATTTTCTGCAGCTACGTCCATAGCCTGATCGCCCTCTTCGCCCTCTTGTCTTCTCTTCTTCCTCTCTTTCTCGACGATGCTACCTGGGCCAACAGCTCCCTACGAAACTGAGTTGCATCGTCCTTCTCTGGACTCTCGACTCGGCGATCCCTCTCATGGCGAGACGACAAGTTCAGCGGTACGAAGTCAGCGGGAACTACAGTGTGCTCTGGCGGCACAAACCCTTCCTCTGCGACATGTCGCTCTCGCGGCTCGGCTCGTTGAAGACGTCGTCGTCCAGGCATCTCAAAGTGGCTGTAAGTTTCAAAAGATCTTGGAACTTACTTAAACATACTTATAAAGACAACACAGGTTTTTTCATCACCAATACAAACCACATTGAGTTACGAAACTCCCTGGAGCATGCTAGCTACTACTCCTGGCGGAAACGGTTTCCGGGCTGTGATCACGGCCACGATCGAATAGAGCTCGATAGGCCACTCTCATTGAGTCCACTGGCAGAACATTCTCGTTGTTGATCGTTATGATAGTGGCTGGTTAGTCTGGCGGTAACGGCTTCAGGCTGTGATCTCGATCACGATCAAACGGGGCTCGATAAACTCCTCTCCTTATGTACACTGCCTTACGGCTGCTAAGTATGTCTCTTCGAATATCCTACCTCGGTCGAAGATTGTTCGGCAGTTGACCTCTATCCAAACAAAGAATTTTCTCTTCTCCTTGGCACGCACAATTTTCACTTGCAACTCAGATCTTTCTGGTTTCAATATGATTAGTGCTTCAGCACTGAGTATGTCTTCGGAAGACTCAGAATTTTTGTCACTTCTTACATGGATCGTCGACTTCACTAACTTCTTCTCCTCCTTCTGGTCGTCTATTTCTTCCTCCATGATCTTCCCCACGGTCATCGACTTCTCGGCCTTCTTCTCCTCCATCTGATCAACTGCATCTTTCTCCCAGATCTTCTCCTCCGTCTGATCATCCGTTTCTTCCTTCAAGATCTTCTCCATTTGAGACAACATTCTTTGTAACCCCCTGATATCGTGTACGGCTGTCAGTCGATCAATTATTCTGAGCTTTGCATCGCTGCGTCTTGATTCGTTCGGCGGTAATACGTCTTCAACGGGTGTCCTTCGAAGTATGGCTCTTTCTTCTAAACTCTTCTCAGGTGTAATGAAGCTCCGAACAGTATCGTCAGAAACTCCGTCGAGCATGGCTACATTCACCCTCAGTTCGGCAAACTTCCTAACCGTCACATCTTCCTCCATAACTTCAACTTCTCTGGCTTCCGTTCTACGTCGTTCTACTTCCTCCTCAACTTCAACTTTTCTCAAGAAAAAATTCAAGATTTTATTAAGATTTGATTTAGCAATAGGGCTTCATTTAAAAAATGGATTGTAATAGCATAGTTTAGAGGGACGTGTCAGGCTTCTAGGAGCAGGCTGAGGTATTGAATCTCAGACATTTTTCGCGCCGTGAGAGAATCTTATTTTGTGGCTAAATAATTTACGCGGTAAGAAATAAGATTCGGGAGTTCGATTGTGTTTTACGTTGAAATAATTTAATATAATTGTTAATTAATTATTAGAGACTTGTGGCGCAGATATAATTAGGAGTAGGTGAGGAGCAGCAGGTCAAATAAATTGTACACATATTTATAATTAACAAAAATGATTGTGGCTAGCAGCCTTTATTCACTTTATTTATCACCATGGACTTATTCGAAAAGACTATCAACCGCATCGATTAGCTAGAACTGATATAACCAAAATCAGAGCAAATCGCCACCTCGAAAATAGCCGAAATAAAATTAACAATAATTACGGAGACTCGACATATCCAATTTTTTATATACGATGATTATAATATTATTCGATGATATAAGAATATTCACTGCTTTCATGCGAAACTAGTTGAACCTACAAGGCAAGAAAATATTGTTTAAGACGAAGATTTAGTTGTATGAAAATGAGTTATTGGATGAGATGTGATGGCGTGAATTGATGTCGTGCATTAAACAAAATATCGGTTGTGAATTTTAAGCTATGAATTTTAGTTATTGATGCTATAAGACGCGAACACTATTACAAATTTTTGAATATATATTTAAATAGTTATATTGAGAAAAATTACTTATGTAAGAGATTACTTATTTGCTATCACCGTGTATTCAGACGCGAGATCCGGCGTTCAACGGAATAATTACACGGGAAATAAGCCTCGTGACGATCAAAGAATCAGCGTAATTGTTGAAAGAGAAATGAATAATATTATTGAAAAAAGAGAGGAATAAATTAGAATATATCACGCGGTGAAAATCGTACAGTCGTGGGATGGATGACCTGTAAATTGTTATACATAAAGATTGGAATGATGAAATGTGTAATCCTCGTAATTGTTGTTTTATTATTAGGTTAACTTTACGAGGGGTTATGATGATAATATTAGTTTACGAATATTTCGCGAAATGCGACCATAGACAACCGACTGGAACGTGACGTAATCACCACCAGCCGGACAGCGAAAGCTGTCTCTTTTGCGTCTGTCGGTGGCAAAGTTAATTTGTTAATTTAAATGCTGAGTCTTTCCCGAAGGAATAGACTCCCCGGATCAGTCTGGTGTAGAGATCCCCGGGTGCGAGAAATAAATCAATACAAATGTTAGCTTGTTAAACTAAAAGATTAAAATTAAGAATACATAGAATCCAGCGGCGAGGTGAAACGGCAACTCGAGCGGCTAGGACCTGGCTTCCTCTGGAACACTCTGGCACGTGGTTTCATCTGTAGAAGAATCGTGTGGAGTGTTGTAGTCTATTAGAGGAAGGAAATGTACTGAAACGCTGCTTCGCTCGAGCTGGTCAGCGAGGCGACGAGCGAAGCGGGACCGCTAGGAGAGGGGTATGCGCAGAGAGAGCGAGGCAGCCCTGTACCTGCCATTTTTTCTCTAACAGCTGTCTTATAGTAAACATTTGATTGCTCGTCGACCTGTTACGCCGGAATCTACACTGATAGTCTCCTATTATATTTTCCGCGAAGGGCGTGAGTCTGGCCTGTATTACGTTTGATAGAACTTTGTAGCAGGTAGCTAAAAGTGAGATTCCCCGGTAGTTATTGCAATCTGTCTTATCTCCCTTTTTGAAAATCGGTATAATGATAGATTCTTTCCAGTTTTCCGGTATCGTTTCATTTTTCCAAATAGCACGTACTAGTTCAAAAATTATAAATGTAAGCGCGGTGCCCCCGTATTTAAGTAGTTCAGCTGGTATAGAATCGTTTCCCGCGGCCTTACTGTTTTTTAGTTTTTTGATCGCGGCTTCTACTTCTTTGTAGGTCGGTTCTTCCATATGGAGTTCCGCAGTGTGGATTTCGTCTCCCGTTTCCTCGCAGTTTTCATGTACGTTTAGTAACTTATCAAAATATCCTTTCCACAGCTTTAGCAGTTCATTTTCGCGTTGTAACGAGATTCCCGCCTCATCATTTGCATTATGCGATCTACTCTGAAACCCTCCCTAATAGCGTTATTCTTTCGTAACATCTTCGCACCGGGGTTTTTTCCTTACTATAGTTCTATTTTCTAATCTGATTCTTTTGATACTTCGCGTTTTTGTTATCCTTCTG
>CM053170.1:43721187-43760182 GCA_012977825.3 Pteromalus puparum
TTCCACAGCTTTAGCAGTTCATTTTCGCGTGTAACGAGATTCCCGCCTCATCTTTCATTATTGCGATCTACTCTGAACCTTCCCTAATAGCGTTAATTCCTTTGTAACATCTCGCACGGTTATTTTCCTTACTATAGTTCTATTTTTTCAAGTCTGATTCTTTTGATACTTCGCAGTTTTTGTTATCCTTCTGTTTTTTGATCGTGGCTTCTACTTCTTTGTAGGTCGTTTCTTCCATATGGAGTTCCGCAGTGTGGATTTCGTCTCCCGTTTCCTCGCAGTTTTCATGTACGTTTAGTAACTTATCAAAATATCCTTTCCACAGCTTTAGCAGTTCATTTTCGCTTGTAACGAGATTCCCGCCCTCATCTTTCATTAATTGCGATCTACTCTGGAAACCCTTCCTAATAGCGTTAATTCCTTTGTACATCTCGCGCGGGTTATTTTCCTTACTATTAGTTTCTATTTTTCTAATCTGATTCTTTTGATACTCGCGCTTTTTGTTCCTGTAAATCGCCCCCACTTGCCTTCTTATTTCGTGGTACTCTTCTACGGCCCTATCGCCTCCATTGTGTACGCTGTCTAATTTGGCATTTTTGCGCCTTTCAAACCAGAGTTCGCACTTTTCGTCAAACCATAGTTTGCTCTTTGGCTTTTTTTTTCTACCTAGCACTTTATTCGCGGCCTCTTTTATCGCTTTTTCGATATCCCCCCAAGGACTGTTCGGGTCGTCATCTACCTCCGTCGGTGCATCCGTTTCTTTGAGTACCTGAAACCGATTTCTTATTTCTACTTGATACTTAATTTGTTCTATCCCGTTCCATAGCTTTTCAATATCGAACGTTTCTACTTTCTTTGCCCGTTTACTATTTTGCCCAGCTACTAATTTGGCTCTTAATTTGGCCACTACTAGAAAATAATCCGAGTCGCAATTCGCCTCCCTGTAGGTTCTTACGTCAAGTACGTTCGTGTGGCGCCTCTTATCGATAAGAAAGTGATCGATTTGATTTTTCGTGGCTCCGTCCGGCGATGTCCACGTTACTTTGTGTATATCCTTGTGCTTAAAGCACGTACTCTTTACTATAAGATCTTTTGCCGCCGCGAAATTTATGACTCTAATACCGTTATCGTTGCTGGTTTCGTTCAGACTTTCCTTGCCTATAGTGGGCCTAAACATTTCGTCTTTTCCTATTTTAGCGTTGAAATACCCCACTACTATTTTGGTGTCGTAAGACGCGAATTGGTCGATTAATTGCTCCAAGGCTTCGTAATAAAGATCCTTCACCTCTTCCTCTTTGTCCTCCGTAGGACAATGCACGTTAATAACCACGTAATTGTACCACGCTCCTTCGATGACGATATACGAGAGTCTGTCGTTTACAAATTTGAAACTTTTAAACGCGTGTATAATTCTTTTGTTAATTAGAAATCCGGTACCTAGGGAATGTCCGCTCGCACACGCTTAACATACCGCTACCTTGCCACCGAGTTTCTTGTATAGCTACTAAGTCCAGATTGTACCCGTCAGCTTCTTTTAGGATTCCCCGGTACGCGCCTGCTCTGTATAAACTGCGCTCATTCCACGTTCCTACCTTTAAGTCCCTATTGATTTTGGTTTGGTTTTGGGTTTTTTGAGCCATGATGGTAAGTGAAACCCACGCGTTTTGGATCCTGTTCCGATCACAGGTGAATCATCCGTTCTAGAGGTGATAACCCCCATACCTCTCTAGAACTAAGTATGAGAGCTATCCAACTTTAATGAGGACGGAGTCACCTCATCGTCGGACACACTACGGAATCAGGCTCGTATCCTAACGCCCCCCTGCAAGGCAGCGCGCCTTCGCTGGCTTCGTTGCCGTGTAAGACCAGGTGGCGAATCATTCTACACATCCCCTTTCGGGGCAGTTGTCATCGCTGCCGGATTCTCGACGACAGCAGAAATTTGTAATGTGTGCTAAGAGAGATAGATTATAGACATAGATAGGTATGAGAGAGAGTGAAATAAGAAATATTGTTGAGTGTTCGTTGTTGTGGTGCTTGCGTAGTGTTTCTAGATGAATGCGTTCGATCGCCAGTGTGGGCTCATCACACCCACGCCCGGGCCTATCGGCTGTCCGCGGCTGCTTATTCGATTTATTCGCAGCTAACCTCTTTCTCAGGGGCCGTTCCTCTATCCTTAACCTGAGGACGCGCTGTGTAGTGGTGATAGACACCCACCCATCCGCTCTGGACGCACAGCATCTTGAAACTATAGTGAGATTAATTCTTCTTGGAGTAAGAAATGATTTTTATCAGTGCAGGTAAGCTAGAATCTGTTGACTAATTTTTAAAAAATAAGATGGTTGTACTTTTCAAAATTATTCTTATTTAACGTCTAACGAACTATGTAGACGTTGGATCTTTGTTCAGGACTAAGGGAGGTGTTTATTAAAAAGAAACCCAATTTATAATCAAATAAAAGCTCGCAAGGGGCAAAATATATTATTAAAAGTGTGTAAGTACACTTGTGTAGAATAAGGAAAAATGAGTGGAAATATTCTGACTAAACTGTCGTTCTCCAAGTTAGAACGATACCAGTAGCTGACACTGCAGTGTGTTCAGCTCTGATTCTACAGCTCGACTGACTACAGTCGGGCCACAGGTACTCCTGAGAGAGCGAGAGAGAGAGAGAGAGAGAGAGAGAGAGAGAGAGAGAGAGAGAGAGAGCGCGAGCGCTCGAGCGTTTTCATAGCAACCCCCTATTTGATCGAGCTGACCACCAGCGTTCAGAAACTTACGTAACGGCTAGCTCCGACTCTGTCGCTTTCTCGGCGAATTCGCATTTAACGACTCTACTTGAATAATTCTTATAATGCTTACTTGCCGTCCCGTTGTCTTATAGTCTATCGATGAAATACTCGGATTATTACTTTTAAGGTGTGAATCTGTTAGATAATATTAATTCAAATTACAACAACTTTTATTATAATCTAAGAAGCTTTACTACTAGTATGTTGCTGCAAAAATCTTCAAATATACGTTGTTGCAAAGAAAAAATCTCAATACTCAATTTAATAATTTGAATAAATAGCAAGTAGTTTTGGAATCATAATATTATTTTTACTTTGATAATCTTGCTTTACGATCTGTCTTGATTGGACAGGCGATACATTTTCATATTTATGTGGGTATCGATCGTTAAGTAATCAATAAGTTGTTTTATGTAAGCCTATGATTTACTCAATGCACATCGTAGACTACAAGACAACGGACGGCAAGTAAGCATTATAAGAATAATTTTGAAAAGTACAACCATCTTATTTTTGATAAACTAGTCAACAGATTCTAGCTTACCTGCACTGACAAAAATCATTTCTTACTCCAAGAAGAATTAATCTCACTATAGTTTCAAGATGAAACTCTGTTTTGTGTTTAGATTATTCTTCTATAATTAAGAGGAACTTGCTTGTTTTTATTATATTTATGATTTTGCTCATTTGTTTGCACAAGATGATTCGGCTTGGTTTTCAGATTAATTCTTCTTCGAGTAAGAATTGATTTTTATTAGTGTGCTGATTTTTAACACTTGACATTTTTAAAACCGATTTCACTACATTCATTAGCGTATAATGATAAAAATACAGAAATACTTTTGTAAGCTGTAAACATTTGATAATTTCTTTAAGGATTTTATAACGTTGAAAAAAGGAATTATAATTATAATACTCAGATAGATTCGTTAGGATGGGCATATAACTTATAGTTGCCAACATTTTACCTTTTAAAAGGTTTTCTTTGAACTGATTTTACAACCTTTTAATGAGTTTAATTAAATAAACTTACAATGGAAATGTTTTTGACAGAAACAATCCCTCAAGGTGCTGTTGCTATATTGTCGATCTTTACGAAGTCTAGCAGAATTATGATTTCCAACAAAGACTAATACAACTCAAATTTTTTGCTCTTTTTTTAGTAATCATTTTTTGTAAGGAAAACGGCAAATATTGAGTTGCGCTAGTCTTCGTTGGAATTGTTAAATATTGATATCGGCCCAACAGCAGCAGCGTAGTAGGCTATAGGGCTTTTTATCGGGTGTTCCGGCGGGTATGCTAAGCTTGAAGCTGGTGGGGCTTTTGTCGCTGCCGATCTCCAGGACCATGTCGGTTCAATGACGTCCACCTCCTTCTCGTTCTTGAACTTGATGAGATTGTTGCCATAGTCGATCGCATTCCGACTCGAAGTTCTTAGGCCCTGCTTGGGCCTGACGCACCATTCGGCAGCTGCTGCAGCTTTTGCTTAAGCACGGACTTCTCCATCGAGTTGGCCTTGAGCGCGAAGTGTCGCTTGCTGGCCGTTAGAGCCGTGGCGCGTCTTCGGCGATTTTCGTTGCAGTGCTTGCCAGCTGCGGCAAACTCTGCTGCACCAATGACACGTGAGGCCTTATCGGGTTTAAGGAGTCGACCATGATTGAGGTGGCGTTATACAGTCACTCTCATGTCGAGGTTGAAACAACTGTAACGAAAGAAGCAAGATCTTGTCGTTAATTCTCGACTCCGGAGGAATAATTGAATATGAGGTCTTGGAGTTAGAGTATATGGTTGCCATTGAGCTAGGAGCCTCTGGTATACAACTTAAACGACCAGCTACGAAGGTCGTCCTTGCGACCGACAGGTTCGTCGTCGAGGACAAGTGGAAAGAGCTCCTGCAGTAGTTGAGGACCGCGCTAAGAGTGGCCACTGATCACACTATCGGTCTCGCTCTTGATGTGGCAGTCCAGCATGTTCTGATGATGCAATTTGTCGATGTCCAGTGTCTAGTCCATAGTTGTGAGCCAGGGGTCCTCTGCCCTGTACCGGTCCTCGATCCGGCGCGCTTGTGTAGCTATTCTCCATCTTCGTACAAAGACGATCTATATACGCAAGTTCTCGCTCATTGTCCTCGACGATCTCGTCATTTTCATCGTCCTCGGACTCGGTGAGATCGTTACCATAGTCGCATTTCTCGAACTCGTTCTCGGCCTGCTGAAGAACAAGAAGGCCTCGTAGTCTTCTGCTAATAATTTCGGTGAAACAAGCGCTGTAAGCCTGTGGAAGACGAGAACAGTCAAGATCTTACTTATTATATCAATTTGTGTTGCCTTTGTGTATGTTTCTGGTGCAAGGAAAAATGGTTGTTGAGGTTAGAATTGAAGCCAACGGGATCTTTGTAGAACTCCAGTAAGCAAAAACTTGGCGAAGTTACGGTCAAGCTTCGATCGATTATACGGGGATCACGCACGCTGTCGACTCGATCTCTATGTCGCACTTCGCAGTTTGCAATCCATCAATGTGAACTAGGGGTTCCGAGCACGTTGCTGTGTTTTACTATCTGTATCCAGCATTCATGTACACGTCGTGTCTGTGACGATCTGCTTGGACTTGTTGCGGAATATCGTGCGGGTATGGTAAGCTTGAGGCTAAACTGCTGATTTTCGCCTGGAGAAGCGTCGGCTCCTCGTTGATATCTAAGTACCTCCTCCTCCATGTGCTCAAACTCAATGAAATAGTTCTTGAGCTCGCTGTCATAATGCGCCGCCCAGGAGCCGCTATATAGCTGTTGAGAAATAGGACCGAGTTTAGGTTGACTGATAATTAAGACGGCGTGGGCGTCGCACCGCTCAGGTTAAGATTAAAGTTGTTGCTATAACGGAAGATTGAGGAATTAGACCTTGCAGTCTTCGACCCGTTATGGAAGTTTACGCAAAAATGAGGTTATGGAGAAGCGGATCAATCAAGATATAGGTATATTGCAGCTAACGGGGTCGTCGCCAAGCTCAAGCGGTGGGAGCGCTCGATGAAGTTGAAGCCGAGCTTGGAAGGGCTACCGATTACGCTGTCGATCTCGCTCTTGATCTCTGGCGATCCACGCTATAGTGCTTGAGTCGTCCTGGCCAGCGCTCGACGCTTTGATACAAAAATCTTGACGGGCGGTGCACGAGTATCTTCTTTGTATACTATCTCGACTGCCGTTGATACTTAAAATTTGAAAACACCAATTATGCGCCATTCGCAAAATTTTATATAAAAATCAAAACAACTTGTTGATTTCAAGTGGCACAGCAGCAGAAACCAAAATATCTGACTCGGACATGAACGAGTCCAAGTGCGTATTTATTCAGGATTTCCAAGTTATGAAGAATGCGAAGTAAACTCCAAAACGAAACGATGCTCTGGAAATTATTTATTTGCGGCGTAGTCGTAATCAAGAGGGTATTAACTTACAGATATTATAACCTTATAACCTATTATATTTTTTGACATATTCTTGTATTATTTTATTGTACTTAAAAAGAAGAGAATCGCATGGGCAGAAATTTTAAGAAATTATCGCAAATTAATTTTTGATTTTAGTTATTTTTATGAAGGAGCAATTGCCTTAGAAAAATACTACGGTCATTAGAAAGATCTGTTTAAAATCTTCAAAATAGGATACTCACACATATGAGTCAATAACGGATCAAATAAAATATAGACAGAATGAATAAAATGTAAATAGGTTAAAAAGCAAATTCAAAGTATAATAGGGTCGCCGGGCTCCCCGACGGCACACTGTATGTATAAAAACTTATACTTGCCATCGGGGCGCTACCGAGCCCCTTGATGTTGTTGCTGCTACACTATGTGTGCTGTGAAACCACAGGTCACGAGATGAGTTAGGCAATTGGCATTGTTCTTTTGATTGTCGTTCGTCAACTGAACATTTGCTTCATACAACATTGCCTCCTGTGATAAAATGCTATTCTTTTGATTGTCGTTCGTCAGAGGATTATGCATTTAATCGTGGAAAATCTAAGCAATCAGCATTGTTCTTTTAATTGTTGTTCGTTAACTGAACGTTTGCTCATAAAATTAAAATTGCTTAAGTATGATTTTTCCGTAAGGGAGTTAAAGCTGGAGTAAGTGTGAAAAGAAATTTACAGAAAAGGAGCCGAAGAGGTGGCTTCGGCTGAAGAGTTTTCTTTAAGCCAGTATAAAGAAACTTGGCCCAGTATGAGATATGATTGAGCCTGACGGTGTGCCGGCGGAACAGTTCGATGGTGTTGCAAACAATAAGTTCGAAATGTTGGAAAATTTGTATTGTAATTGCAAGGTGTGAAACCCACCCCAGTTAAGATTGCATAAAAATATAAAACTGGATTTGGATCTGTTTCATTAAAAATCCGTCTAAGGCTGAGGACACATAGTTGGAACCTTAGATAGAAAAGAACATGATGATAATAAGTTCTGTTAAAAAATAGCTTGAAAGTATAAGATAGAATGTGTGGACAAGGAACAAAATGATAGCAATCATTTGAATTTAGCAAATTTTGTTTTTAACAATTTTGTTCAAGATAAGTTCGAAAACGAAAACTCGATTATGTATCAAATAGGAATGATACTGATATTGAACATTCAATTTTTCACATTTTAATAATATTGTGAGGAAGAGACTGCTGATTTCAATGAATAGGTCAGCGTACGAATCCATTCAGCCCAAAATAACTTCCTTGAGTGACTGTCAAATGCTGGCTTTTTGGTGGAACAAAATGGTATTATGTCCTAAACTGATGAGAGTTGTCAACGGACAGTAACTCTACGGGTTAGTTACTATTATAAGTACGGGCAAGGACAAAGCTCCAACGCATGGAGTCTGAGCGCTGTCGGTACCTGACTAACTTCGCGATCTTAATAGAACAGCCTCTAGTAGCCGCCGGATAATACTTTGAAATCGCACTAAATTCCCTGATTTGCTATAAACACTCTAATCAACGACCCTTTAACAACACTTCTTATCAATCACTAAGGCGGGACGTTACTTTAGTCGTTATGCGAGAACCACGGACTAATTTGAATTTAAATTCTTGTAGAACAATATTAATTACATGCCCTGATCTATTAAAAGAGAAAGAGAGAAAGAGAGTGCAAATGGAGGCGCATAGCCTAGTGGTGTATATATATAAATCGCTTACCTTGCTCCTTTTCTGCTACCGAACTGTTCTGCTACCAGCACGTCCTCTCAGTAAGGGTATGGACTCAGCTTCCAAAGCGGAGTGAATGCGAAGTTGATTTGGGCTCGACAAGGATCGGGCATTGTCGGGTTTAAAGTAACTCGCGATATCAATTTAATTCGACTTATTCGCTTTTAAACAAATTTCAAAAAACGTTCGCTCGCAACTAGCTGAAATCTCGCGCTGATTATATTCTTTCAAGAAAAACGACAAACGACAACACGACTTCTGAGTCTTGATAATTAACAAGATCTGAGTTGATCGTAGCAAAAATTCTAAGTCTCGATGATGACAAAATCTTCAAGCGTTTATAAGAGCGAAAATTCTAAGTCTGAAAGTATTGAAATTTTTTAAGTCCAATGAAGCCGAAAAAATTCTAAGTCCCGAATGAACCGAGCTCCTACAGAGCTTACGCACGCGACGATTTTTTTGATCGGACTGGAGTCCTGCGAATTTGTTGCCGGGTCCTTATATACCTTTTGGACTATAGCGATCAGTTGCTTGCTTGGTTTTTACGGAATGGCTTTTTGGCCAACAGGAGGGCTCGGATGGATTACATCTCCTTATTTAGCATCTTCTATGACGCAATCGCGACTCTGTGGTCCAATGAGAAAATTCGATGGATAATCATTCCGTGTACGCACTCTAGGCATTTTGCGCTTGTTCGCTGTCAGAGCCATTGTAAATTATCATTTTATGGCGGGCTACTCTTGAATTTTTCCTGTTGATTTGAAGAGCTGCACCTTACTATCCGCCGCGCGGTGTCGATTCTAATGCCGGCTTGAATCGTTTTATTTGCCATGCGGCAACTTTTATCAGGCTTCGGAGTTTTATTATTCTTGTCTGTAATAGCCATCGCACATCCTCTAGGCAGTGTTTCTTCTTACGGCAGCATCGAGCTATGATCTAGCCGTGCTCGAGCGTTTCTCCAGATTTTAATAACCTCTGCACGCGTTGGTTCTAGGCAACCTTCGACTGGCAGCCCTTTCCCTTTTTTCATGTTGCCGAGCTGCGTTCACCTGCTAAAATGTGCGAATGATGATCTAGTTCACTTTTTCTTCTTCTTGCATTTCGTTGTCCTGCTATGCGTGATTTATATTCTTTCGTCGATGCTGCTGAGCAGTGCTTGATTCCTAGCATGTGTGTGTGCATATCGATGTGCCTGTTTCGCTTCTCCTTTCGCTCCACGGTTATAATATGTGTGGCGTATATGTGTGTCTCTTTGGTCGCGTGCCACTGCTGTAGCGCCGTGGTGTGCGTTCGTATAGATGTGCTTCCCTAGTGGTGTCCCTCTTCTGTAGCTCCATACTGTGCGTGCGTATAGGTGTGTCTCCTTAGTAGTGGTCCTCTGCTATGGCGCCGTAGTGTGTTTGCTTGGCCTTTCACTTTCTACGTCTATGCTCTATTGTTTCTATGAATCGATTTTTTTTTGGCATTGATTCTACTTTTATACTTTTTCGTGCTTTTAGTTATTCTACGCGTTTACGTTTATGTCTTGTTTAATCGTCATTATTATACGTGAGTCTATGATTATTATTAATCATTAGAAATGATTTTACTTATTAACTCTTGAATTATATTATAGTTTTACTCTTACTTCATATCACGTTGTCGTTTCTCGCTTTTATTTAATTAATCTTTACTGTCGTTAGAATCTTTTTAATTGTGAAATGGTAGCGTTCTGATGTCAAGTATAGCATTACTTTGTGCTGTAGGGCGCGTTTTAGGGCTTATGTGTTTTGAATTTCCTAAATCTCATTATACGCTGCATTCTAATGGGAAGGGAATTCTAAAGGGAAGGGTATTGTTTGGCTTATTTTATAACAAACAACTTTACTATTTTTAATATATCAAAGATGCGAAAGAAGTGAGCATTTCACAATGGCCTGTCGAGAGGACAACTGTAACAAAAATAGGAGCACAACGGATTGAACTGGTAACGAGCATTATTTCAAATTACAATGACGGATTGGATAACGTGAGTAGAAATTACATAGTTTAAAAATAGTTCAGGAAAATTAAATAAGAAACGTTCATGGGGATGTGTCTGTAAAGAGTAAAAATAAACAGTTAAGTTGGACGTGTTTCTCTTTCTTTCTTGAATTGTTTAATATTAAAATTGACTATTTGTAATTGGTTCTATGAAATTTGTTCGTCAATCGTATGTGCTCGAAAGTTCGACTAAATAAAGTTGGATTATGTTCGAAAAATTTATTATAAATAGAGTTGATGTAATGTTACTTTAAGTTTGTAGACATTCGTGGTTTGGTTAAGGGGACAAGACACTTTTAAACCCTGAAAAATAAAATTCTTATAAATAATTATAAAAATAAATTATAATTGTTACATAATTTTTATAGTAATATTAGGTTATATTGCTTGTATTTTTACCATGATAAATTCATAATAGCACTTACTTACTCATAGTGACTCTCCGTATACTGTTTTAAGCATCTTGGCACTGTCCGTAGGATTCCATGGGACCACATGGTTTGATTGGGCTAAAATTTTAGGAGCATGCTTTGTACACTTATACTTTTGGTATGAATAAAGGGGTTTTGATTTGAATGCTAAAAAAATCTTTTATGAAAGAAAATGTGACATGAATAGGCTAAAAAGGCCAAAAATTCAGTATTTTCATTGTTAAACATTTTCTAAGCACTCAAATTAAAATCCCTTCGTTCATACCAAAAGTAAAAGTGTACAAAGCATGCTCATAAAATTTTAGCCCAATCAAACCATGTGGTCACATGGAATCCTACGGACAGTGCCATAATGCTCAAAACAGTATACGGAGAGTCACTATGGGTAAGTAAGTGCTAATATGGATTGTAACGGGGTGGACTTGACAATGTCGTGCGGCCGCGGTAGTGCCGCACGTCAACACATAGTGAACGTCGTATGGCGTTTGGCTGATCCCTCGGTTCATCAAACTTCCGTTAATGCGTGGTACGCCCGGGGTACCACGCTTGTCCGCGTAACCGTGAGTCTACCAGCGGGAGGGTACTCGGGGAAACACCAATGAATACACTGGGGATAACGATTAAAGAAATGTATATTGTGACTCTAACGTGGAAGATAGTATAAAACGCAACTTACTCGGTCGCCGGTTCGCCGTTAGCTAACTCGCTCGCGCGTTCCTTACGGCACTCCACAGGATTCCGGGCCACTCGTACTCGGGTCTGGAGGCGTCCCTCCAGGTGCTGACGTGCTTGGTGAGTCCCGGTGTGCGCTGGGTGCAGTGAAAGATCCGCGGACTATTTGCGGTATATCGCCGATGTCGATCCGGCCAAAGCGAACTCGAGTCTCCCCTCGCTCGCTCTCTCACGCGCGTACCTAACCCCGCCGACGTCGTCTGCTAGCATACGCGCCGACAGCTCCGCATCGCGCGACTAACGAACGCGCGGGAAATTCAAGCGCTCGTTACAGGATTTACCATGGTAAAAATACAGGTAATATAACCTTATACTACTATAAAAATTATATAATAATTGCAATTTATTTTGCGACGGTTTTACCCCAAAATCCACATCGTTACAGTGGCGGCCCAACGTGTGAGGCACGGTCGTGGGAAATAGGAGAAATTTTAACAGTGCAGTGCGCGACATCTTTGCACGCCGGAAAGCCGAAGAGCGGCCATTTTGAATACTTGGCGTCGGCCACGTGCAAAATAATTTAGCTGGCATTTCTTGTGTTAGTCAGTCGATTGGTGATTATTATTTTTTTTTTTTTTTAAGTGGCATTTCGAACTCGAAAGTTCATCGCCTCATCTACGCAAGCCTTCCACGTATCCCTATTTTGTGCTAACCCTATCCATTTCGCGCCGTCCCGTCCGATTTCAGTTAAGTCCGCTTTTACATTGTCCTCCCACCTGCGTCTAGGTCTACCTAGAGGTCGCGATGTATTTGGCTTTCCTTTCATTATACGCGCTGCCGTGCGATCATTTCCCATTCTTGCAACGTGCCCTGCCCATCTTAGTCTTCGCGATTTAATTATTCTGTTTATATTCGGTGACGCGTATAGGTTATGTAGCTCGTCGTTGTGCAGTTTCCTCCACTCCCCGGTTTCCTCATCTTTCTTTGGCCCGTATATTTTTCGCAGAACCTTATTTTCGAACACCCTAAAACGGTTTTCTTCCGCTTTAGTAAGCGCCCAAGTTTCGCACCCGTACAGGATTACCGGCATTATTATAGTCCTATATATCCTTACTTTTACATTTCTAGACAGCAGTTTTGATTTTAGTAATCTATTCACGGCGTAGATGCAAGCATTACCCGAATGAAGTCTCTTGTTAATCTCGGCTTTAATTTCGTTTCGATCACTTATGGTTGTGCCTAAATATCTGAATTCGCTAACCTTTTCAAAAGTATAATTTCCGACTCTAAGATCACCCTCACCTTCGCAGATGCCCAATTTATCCATGATCATGTATTTCGTTTTCGATTCGCTCACCTCTAAACCCGTGTCCTCAGCCGCCTTTATGAGAATTTCCGCGTTTCTCGCTACCGCTGCACCGTTATCTCCTAGTGTGTCCAAGTCATCCGCATACCCTAGAATTTGTGTTTTTCCGTTAAGGGTTGCACCTAGCCCGCTAGTCTGCATTTTTCTAACAACATATTCTAAGCGTTAAGTAAGAGTACTGTAGAGAGACCGTCACCTGTTTCAAACCGTCGCGTATCATGAATGATTCGGATACGTTACGCCTACTCGACCTTTCCGTGCTTCCGTTCAGACATATTTGAATTAATTTCACGAGTTTTTTGGTACTCCGAGGAGCACCAGGATTTGATACATTTTTGCTTCGTTTGATAGAGTCATACGCTTTTTTAAAGTCTATAAATAGTTGGTGTATTGTTTCGCAATGTTCCATTTTTTCTCTAACAACTGTCTTATAGTAAACATTTGATCGCACGTCGACCTGTTACGCCGGAATCCACACTGATAGTCTCCTATTATATCTTCCGCGAAGGGCGTGAGTCTGGCCTGTATTACGTTTGATAGAACTTTGTAGCAGGTAGCTAAAGTGAGATTCCCGGTAGTTATTGCAATCTGTCTTATCTCCCTTTTTGAAAATCGGTATAATGATAGATTCTTTCCAGTTTTCCGGTATCGTTTCATTTTTCCAAATAGCACATACTAGTTCAAAATTTTGAATGTAAGCGCGGTGCCCCCGTATTTAAGTAGTTCAGCTGGTATAGAATCGTTTCCCGCGGCACCTTATTAGTTTTTTAGTTTTTTGATCGCGCTTCTACTTCTTTGTAGGTCGGCTTCGCTTCATATGGAGTTTCCACAGTGTGGATTTCGCCTCCCGTTTCCTGCGCAGTTTTCATGTACGTTTAGTAACTTAGCAAAATATCCTTTCACCAGCTTTAGCAGTTCAATTTCGCTTGTAACGAGATTCCCGCCTCATCTTTCATTAATTGCGATCTACTCGTGGAAACCCTTCCTAATAGCGTTAATTCCTTTGTACATCTCGCGCGGGTTATTTTCTTACTATTAGTTCTATTTTCTAATCTGATTCTTTTGATACTCGGCTTTTGTTCCTGTAAATCGCCCCCAGCTGCCTTCTTATTTCGTGGTACTCTTCTACGGCCCTTTCGCCTCATTGTGTACTGATGTCTAATTTGGACCTTTTTGCGCCTTTCAAAACCAGAGTTCGCTACATCTTCGTCAAACCATGGTTTTGCTCTTTGGCTTTTTCTTTCTACCTAGCACTTTATTCGCGGCCTGTTTTATCGCTTTTTCGATATCCCCCCAAAGAGACTGTTCGGCGTCGTCATCTACCTCCGTCGGTGCATCCGTTTCTTCGAGTACCTGAAACCGATTTTCTTATTTCTACTTGATAACTTAATTCGTTCTATCCCGTTCCGTGCTTTCAATATCGAACGTTTCTACTTCTGCTCGCCCGTTTACTATTTTGGCCCAGCTACGGCAAATTTGGCTCGTAATTGGGCCACTACTAGAAAATGATCCGAGTCGCAATCCGCCCCCCTATAGGTTCTTATGTCAAGCACGTTCGTGTGGCGTCTCTTATCGATAAGAAAGTGATCGATTTGATTTTTCGTGGCTCCGTCCGGCGATGTCCACGTTACTTTGTGTATATCCTTGTGCTTGAAGCACGTACTCTTTACTATAAGATCTTTTGCCGCCGCGAAATTTATGACTCTAATACCGTTATCGTTGCTGGTTTCGTGCAGACTTTCCTTGCCTATAGTGGGCCTAAACATTTCCTCTTTCCCTATTTTAGCGTTGAAATCCCCCACTACTATTTTGGTGTCGTAAGACGCGAACTGGTCGATTAATTGCTCCAAGGCATTAATTGCTCCAAGGCTTCGTAATAAAGATCCTTCACCTCTTCCTCTTTGCACGTTAATAACCACGTAATTGTACCACGCTCCTTCGATGACGATATACGAGAGTCTGTCGTTTACGAATTTGAAACTTTTAACCGCGTGTATAATTCTTTTGCTAATCAGAAATCCGGTACCTAGGGAATGTCCGCTCGCGCCCCCGTACATAAAGGTGAAGTTTTCGTTTCCTAACATACCGCTATCTTGCCACCGAGTTTCTTGTATAGCTACTAAGTCTAGATTGTACCCGCCAGCTTCTTTTAAGATTTCCCGGTACGCGCCTGCTCTGTATAAACTGCGCACATTCCACGTTCCTACCTTTAAGTCCCTATTGATTTTGGTTTGGTTTTGGTTTTTTTGAGCCATGATAGTAAGTGAAACCCACGCGTTTTGGATCCTGTTTCCGATCGCAGGTGAATCATCCGTTCTAGAGGTGATAACTCCCATACCTCTCTAGAACTAAGTATGAGAGCTTTCCGACTTTGATAAGGACGGAGTCAGCTCATCGTCGGACACACTACGGAATCACGCTCGTATCCTAACGCCCCCCTGCAAGGCAGCGCGCCTACGCTGGCTTCGTTGCCGTGTAAGACCAGGTGGCGAATCATTCTACACATCCCCTTTCGGGGCAGTTGTCATCGCTCCCGCATTCTCCACGACAGCAGGATTTTTGTAATGTGTGCTAAAAGAGATAGATTATAGACATAGTTAGGTAGGAAGGGAAAGTGAAATAAGAAATATTGTTGAGTGTTCGTTGTTGTGGTGCTTGCGTAGTGTTTCTAGATGAATGCGTTCGATCGCCAGTGTGGGCTCATCACACCCACGCCCGGGCCTATCGGCTGTCCGCGGCTGCTTATTCGATTTATTCGCAGCTAACCTCTTTCTCAGGGGCCGTTCCTCTATCCGCAACCTGATGACGCGCCGTGTAGTGGTGATAGGCACCCACCCGTCCGCTCTGGACGCACAGCGATTGGTGATTATAGTGGAATAAATTATTGAAAATAAATTAGTGCGGTTTGTTTAAATTCGCATAAAGTGCCGAGAAAATTGTAGACTTGAGCAACAGTCGAAAAGTGCGGACCACGTGGTCGAAAAACTGGGGTTCACAAAAGTAAGCCTATGGTTTACCCTCGTGTTTTTCTCTTTTGATTTTAGTGCAACGATCACGAGTTTTGTTTTGAGTGAATACAATTTATTTTTTTCTCTCGGACATAATAGACAACCGCAAAAATTTATTTCCTGTAAATTCAGAGCAGGAAGAGTTTAAAAAAAAAAAAAACTTTGAATTAGAAAAAAAAATTTCCAGCCGTGTAGTGACGTGATCCGAAATTTTTGAGAGTGAATTTAATTGGCAGTGAGAAAAATTTTCGTGATTTTCGCGGGTGAAATTTAGTCGTGTGTAAAAATCTTTCGAAATTCGCGTGAGTAAAATTTCAGTCAGACTTAAATTTTTTTTTTGAGCTTTACGCGAGTGGATTTTAGTGTACAAAAATTTTTGTTCGAAAGCGAGTCCACGAGTAGTCATTAGTTGTTTAGAGAAATTACTAGAAGTCGAAAATATTTTGTTCGTCTTTCTTCTTTATTTGGTGTGCCAGTAGAGATAGGAAGAAACAATTCTTTTTTTTTTTTGCTCACAGCCGCACATTTTGCCCAATAAAATCGTGTAGGTTAGTAGAATTTTTTTTGTATTGAGAATTCAGTGCCGGCAAAACTTCGAAATAGCAGCCGTGATTGGACTAAATAATTTTTTTTTTTGGTTAATAAAAAAGGATTAAATTCACAGCCACAGTGCTGCCTATCGGATAGCCAAACTAGTTTCAAAAGAAATTCACATAGTGCGATTGTTGAGCAAGTCAAGCGGCAACCAATTAAGAATTTAGGAACAATAATATTTTTGTTATTGCGGCGTTGATAGGAATATAGAAGAGCCCAAAAATTTTGATATTCGTTTGTTCACAGTCGTGAGACAATTGCTTCGTAGTCACATAAGCCACTAGATTTTTGTGTTGCGTGAAAATTCGAGGCCGGCCAATTTTGAAATAGCAACTGTGACTCAATTAAATTTTTTTTTTTTTAATAAAAATAAAAATCAGCCAGTACTGCTTATCGAGCACCCAGTCGAATTCAAAGAATTCACGTAGCTTGAGTGCCGAGTAAGTCAAGCGACGACAAGCGAGAAGACGCTATATATATATATATGAATAATAAAATGTTTATATTGCATGTCATGTTATGATATTTATCTATATTTAATATTCTTTTGATAATTTACATTTTTACCATATATAATATTTCTTTTGTTTATTGTGTATATTTTGTGTATCCTAGTAGAAAATTTTCCTGGGTAAACTAACCACGAATTTCGATCTCTCGCTGGATTAGTGCAAACCGTGGTTAACGAATTACGAAGTATCCCTCCTTTCCAGTAAAGTAACCGTTGTCTTTTCTCTGAGCCGGTTAACAGTTGAACGGCTAGAGAGAGTAAAGCCCCAAATAAATTCTGGGTACGGAGGTTGGAAAATTCGTCCTTTTTGTTTATTCAGTCTATTAGGTTATACAAGCTACGCGCTTATCTGTCAGAAAACTCCAATAAAATTTTCTTGGCCCGGATTTGAGCCTTTTGCAATAATAGTCGCTTTCGAAAAACAAAAAAAAGAGTCGTATAGATTTTCTTTTTTTTTGCCTTTATACGCTTAGTCGGACTTGCCAGCGAGAGTCGGTGACCTGGGGGAGCCTACATCCTATACTGAACCGGACTGAGCTATTGGGCAACACTTGAGAGAAACCAGAGCTCGTCTCGTCTACGAAACTAGGTTAAGTCGGAAAGCCCATCCCTAGATAGCTAGAAGAAATTCTCTTGGCTTGGTATTGTCCGCCNAAAGCTCATCCCTAGATAGCTAAAAAGAAATTCTCTTGGCTTGGTGTTGTCCGCCAAGAGATTCTTAGAGCCGGATTAAGCGAACAAGTGCCCTGGTATGATTGGGATAACGGTGGTATTATTCCACCAAGCTCCGAAGAAGCTCTCAATGCCATCCTTAATCACAAGAAAGGAAAGACCAAGACGAGTCACAAACGAAACCAGGGGGAAATAACGGTCGGATCAGCCTCACATTCAGAGGTTAAGAAAGAAGCCGAGAATGAAGCCGGAAACGAGAGCCTAGAGGAGATTATCAATTCCTCGCTGAAACAAATTCGGTCCTTATCGAATCTGACTTCTGAGGAAGACGAGCCGAGTGGGCTTAGAAACCAGCTAACCACTGCTAACCAACTACAGCAGCTCATTTCTGCACAAGTCCTCGGCGCCCTTAGCGATCCATCTGAATACAGCACAACTCGAAAATCGCTTGACCCCACATCGCTGTTATTCGTCAATAAAACCACCAGAGTTCAGCCAGGTATCATACCAGCGGGCCATTTTCTCTCCAACCCTGCTCTCGACACTACGATGGGAACTCCTAACTTCATGGGGATCTGTCCTTATGCTGAGGCTAATAGAAACACGGTACCGCCGAGCACAGAAGCAATCAAGAAAGCACACGTACTGCGAAGATCATTGTCAGACGATGGACAAGGAACGAGTCAGTCACAAACCTGGGAATTAAGAACACCAAAGTCGAAGTCCAAGCAGCACGTTCAGCCAGTTCGCCTAAATACAAAACCCGACGAACTCGCCAACGTAACGAAACCAAGAAACCGACGGAGGCCGGTGAAGCCAGTAAATCAGCGAAAAAGAAGATTACGCTACAATCACCCAAATTGCCATGGTTTGCGAAGAATACCTCGAAGAAACCAACGTCTCAACCTAAAAATAAAATTCAGCCAGATGAGAGCGATAGTAGCAGCGACATGAATAGTGACAGTGATGAGTCAGAGGCCGAACAACCCGAAATCCAGCCAAGTCCTGAGGTGATGACTCCAACGAAAACCATCGGTGTCAAGAATAAGCCCAAGACTATCAAGAAATCAAAGAAAGAAAGAGTCAATAAAGATAGCTCGAGGAGCAGCTCTAGCAGTGATGACAGTAGTAGTAGCCAGGAGAGTGACTCCGAGAGCTCGGACTCAGACAACCAAGATAGTAAGAAGTCTAAAAATCGCAAGAAGAGATCCTCCAGACGGGTGGAAAGTGAAGGTAAATTGGCTAAGCGGCGGGGTAGAGAAGATAAGTTATCCAGGCAACTCTACCAATTGCAAATCGTGCAAAGTTGGAACATCAAATTTGCCGGGGAGTCGAAGGATGACCCTGAAGAATACCTGTCAGAATGTAAGGAGAGCCTGGGGCTTAAGAGCAACGAGATTCTAGCCGTGATCCCGTACACCCTGTCTAAGAGAGCCAGTATGTGGTTTCGGACAGAGAAGAAAGAACTCTCTGATTGGAAGTCTTTTAAGAAAGCCTTTAGGCAACAATTCATGAACCAAATGAACGATAATGATGTCATGGATGAATTGCTTAGGCGCACGAAAGGAAAAGGAGAGAAGATTTCTACATATGTCATTAATTTCAAGTACATAGTTTCCCACCTGAGGAAACCAATGAAATTGAAAGAGCAATTAAAGTTACTGACGGAAAGATTAAGGCCGGAGTACCGTAAAGTGATCCGTAGGAAGAAAATAGAGTCTTACGACGATGTAAAAAAATATTGCAGGACGCTTGAGGAGGAAATGGAGCAAGATTCCAGGTATACACCACCACCCAGCGTTGAGAAAAGTCGTTTACCAGCCGCCGCCTGGTCACCCGCTTCGAAAGCCAGAGTTGCAGCCACTAAAGAAATCGACGAAGTTGCCGGAGTTATGGCAGATAACGCTGCCAATACCAATAACACCAACAACCATAAAAACAGAAATAGGAAGCAGAAGCAACAACCTAATGCATCTCCTGCGAGTTCTACTGTCGTAACTGAACAACCGGTAAATACTAGCCAGACCAGTGGAGGCGAACGAACTAGGAATGGGAAACCCAAATGGCAGCCGAGCAACAGTCCACACCAAAGTCAAAACCAACCACCACCAGACAGTGCTGACCGCGCTACTGCCAGTCAGAACCAAGCACCGAGACAGAATGCTACCGGTGAATCACCTAAATTCGTCGGAGTTTGCTACCACTGTCAATTGGTCGGTCATAGGGCCGCTAACTGCCCGACTATCGTGTGTTATACGTGCCAGCAGCAAGGCCACATATCACCATTCTGCCCTCAGCGTAGCCGAAACCAAATTCAATGCCAAGTTTGTGGCCAACTAGGAGTAACGTTCCAAAATTGTGGAAACTGTGCATCAGTTTGGTCAATGTTGGGAAATGGAAATGCGGGGGCGCCCCTGGGGCCGGCGCCATCCGCAGCTCAGCAGTAACGGCCTCGCCAGAGTTGTTGAAAACTGGTTATTCCCCAGCTAATTCGCAGGGAGTGATTGCAGTTTTGGGAGGGGGAGGGAGTAGTCAGGGACTACTGAGTTTAGAGCAGCCGGAGAGGAGGAATCAGCATAGTGCAACAGCTAGCATGACCTGCTGGCCTAGCACATCGCTTAAGCCAGACTCAAAGCCGCAAGAGAAGAGTGAAAGAGTACTGTCGAATGCTAACGTAACCCGTTGGCTGATCAGCAGCAAGAATACAAGTAGTGAAGAAGCCGAGGATAGCAAGCCATCAGCAGAGGCGAAAGTTCAGGACTCGTCCAGTGATGAAGAGGACTACGAAGCTCGCCAAATGGGGAATCAAACCCTGAGGGACAAGAGTAGTAGCCAATTCGAAACTCGAAACAAGTCGGAAGAATTCTCGCCAGTAACGCTGGAACTGAGCAGCGAGTCCGAGGAGTCATAACCAGATGAGGTCAGGAAGATTAACCGAGGGAAATTCCCGTTAGGCAAAGGTGCATCTAAGTTAGAGCACTACTCGCCAAATCAAGATGTTATCTTCTCAAGAGAGATTATGAGTAGAGTTAAACGGAGAGTAGTGGATAGAGATTTAGATTTAGATTTAGATAATTTTTATTGATGTACATTATGTTGTACAAAATTATTAATTAAAGTAATAAGTTGAATAGCTGTTCATTGATGAAAGGGCGGTGAATGAGTGTGAGAGTAATGGAGGCGAGAGATGGGTGACGAATGCTGTTTGGAGATGTTATGTACTCTCTTGTGCGAGGAAGTAGCGCTTAGCTTGCGTTTTGAACTGAGTGATAGATCTATTGTCACGAAGATGAGATGGTAAGGAGTTCCAGAGGTATGAGGCACTGATATGGAATGAGTTCCTCAGTGTCTCTGTGCCGAAGGGGGGATGTCTAGGGCAGTCACCTCACCCCTCACAGGACGGAGTGCGACGTGGAAGTCAAAGAAGGCCAAGATGTACGATGGTGTGGCAGTGTTGAAAAGTTTTCTGAGAAAACAGGCCGCAAAGTACTTCCTACGCCACAAAGTACTTCCACTTCCACCACACAAAGTACTTCAAGTTCTTGAGTAAGGTCACAGTATACTAGAGAGCAGTAGTCTATTATGGGAAACAGCAGTGCTTGCACGAGATGTTTGCGCAGCTCTTGGTTGGTGCTCTTTCTGAAGAAGTATAACCTATACATTAGTGAATGAGCACGTTTACACAGTTGTGTGACGTGCTCTTTTCAGTTCAATTTAGAATCGAGCACCACTCCCAGACTGCGCACAGACGATTGGTATTCAACGTGGGCTCCCCTTATATTGATAGAGGTGTTAGCGACATTTGGTAAAGCGTTAATGTAGTGGGGGGAGCCCAGGACGATCGCCTGTGTTTTAAGAACGTTTAGCTTTAGATGATTTTGTGCAGCCCAACCTGTAATCCTCTCGGCGTTAGCTGACATCTTCGCGGAACAAGAGTCGAGCTCCTCAAGGTGGCATTGGCTGTAGATTTGCAAGTCATCCGCATAAATGAGATGTGATACATCGGTGTCCAGGCAGAAACTGATGTCGTTGATGTACAGGGAGAATAGCAGAGGACCCAGGACAGATCCCTGCGGTACTCCCGTGTTGAGAGGGCGAAAGGTGGAGAGCTCGCCGTCATCACCAACGACTGCCTGTTTTCTGCCTGTGATATAGGAGGGAACCCAGCGGATAACTTGCTTAGAGAAACAGAAGTGTGTTAGCTTTCGGAGAAGCTTGACGTGACATACAGTGTCAAAGGCTTTACTGAAATCGAAGAGAAGAAGAAGAGTTACCTTCTTGTTATTAATGCCACGCCTGACTTCATCCGTTAGTTTGAGTAGGCCGGTCTGAGTGCTGTGGCCTGTGCGAAAACCAGTTTGCAAATCGTCCAGAAAAAGCCTGGACTCTAGGTACTCAGAGATTTGCTTATGCACCAGCCACTCCAGCGCCTTTGACAGAAAGCATAGAAGAGAGATCGAACGATAGTCAGTTAAAGATGTAGGAGAGCTGACTTTGTTTAGTGCGTGCACTAATGACTTTTTCCAGTCAGAGGGGAAGCACGACTCGCTCAATGACAGGTTAAAAATATGACGAAGAATGGGAGCGAGTACTGGCAGGGCCTTGTGAATAACAACCTGTGGGATGCCGTCGCTACCTCTGGCCTGGGAGTCAAAGTGCGTTATTGCAGCTAAAACGTCCGATTCCGTAATCTCCCTAAAACTGAAATGTTCAGGGAAATCCAGACTCTCGAGGGTACGCAGATAATCCTCAACAGCAGGAGCTTGCAGGTTGTTGGAAATGCCGCTGAAATGCATATTGAGGTCTTCGTTTAAGAAGCGAGAAGGTGGTTTTAGCTTGGAAGATGTTATTCCAAGCTTCTCTAGCTTTCTCCAGATTTCGCCGACATCTGTCAGGGAGGACAGGCGTGAATGATAATAGTTCAGCCTAGCCTTCTCGACTTGTCTGTGAGCATCATCCCTGGCGAGTCTATAAAAAAATAGATCTAATGGGAGACGTGATCTGCGAAATCGCCTGTAGAGTCTGTCTCGTTCTTTCACAAGTCCACGAAGAGCCGTGGTGAACCACGGGTGGCGCTTCTGTCCAGGTGTCACTGTGCGTAATGGGGCGAGATGATTTACAGCGTTAGTTAAGTTGGTGTTGAGTACTGCAATGCATTCGTCGAGTGATGAAGTGGCGAGGGATGACCAGTCACATGCCCCGAGGTGGTTCCTCAGTTTCTCGGTGCAGATGCCTTTGTAGTTTCTGTAGGTGAAGGTTTTAGGTACGTGTCGTGGCATCTGTACGTCGAGAGTGGCCGTTATGAGGTCATGTCCGTTTATGAAGGGTGTGTCTGACTTCCAGTGTTCAAGCAGGCGATCCTGCTCGTCTATCAAGCAGAGGTCCAGCCAGGTGTCAGATTCCTGCTTATGGTGCGTGGCGCCATAAGGGACCGACTGTAGGGAGTTCTCCTCTATGAAGGCTCTGATGAACTTAGCATCTTCGGAAGAGGAGAGTTGATCAGCGTTGAAATCGCCCATGATCAGCTTGTTTGAGTAGCAGTGCATATGTGTAGAGAGTTTCTCTATGAAATCATTGCCCTGGATGAAAGGGGCATGTGGTGGACGATAAACAACGCCGACAAAGATGGGAGATACTCCCTTAGCAGAAATCTCGCAGAAGAGATACTCCGGCTTCCCCGGCCTGCCAGACCATGCACCGTCAGATGATGCAATGATGGTAGCAGTCAAAGTGTTATGTATGTAGAGGGCCACACCTCCACCATTTCTATTTCTGTCCCGTCTATATAGTATATAGTCGTCAAGTAAAGGGATTGTTTTAACCTTTTCGTCTAGCCAGGTTTCAGTCACAGCTATTACGTGAAAGGAGGGACGATTGGACAAAAAGAGCCTAACCACCTCAATGTGACCCGTGAGGGAGTTAGCATTGAAGTGGCAGGCCCTCAAACCCTTGGACCATGTTACCTTGGAAACTGATGAGGATGTGGCCGATGATGTAGTAGATGATGCTGACGGTGCTGATGGTGGTGCGGGTGTAATGAGATGAACCGTCTTCAGTGGTTGATGTTGTCCGGCGGCCACTGGGACAAAAAACTTGTCAGGTCTTCGTCGCTGGTGATGACGGTGGCCCTTTCCGTATCCTCTGTAGAACGGATGTAGACAGTTCCATCCCGTACATAGGTTCTGCACCCGTTCCTCTTCTTGGTCTCCAGTCTGGCCTTGACGCGAAGCTTATGGGTCTCTCGAGGAAGCAGCTCGTTGATGTTCACTAGCCCTTGATGGTCTGGGGCTAGGGCCTTTGCTTCCTCGAGAATGCCAGCGTCTAACTCTGCTGTATGGAGTTTGCCCTTTTTAATTTTCGCAAGGATGGTCGAACGAACAAGGGCGGGGGACGAAAGGGTGACAGCAATCGGTGGAAGTCTGCTGTCTGCAGCCGAGGTGGCAGTGGCTGCGTTAAGTCTTCCCATGACCCTTGCTCCTGCGATGTCCCTTCTGAGGACAGAAGGATCTAGGGCCGACAGCACAGAGAATGCCAGTAGGTCGAGGCGGGTCTCACGTGTGTAGTATAGACCCGACAGTACCACGGTGTTGTTGGCAGAAGTTTCCTGCTGTCGCTTTACCTTCTGCAGTTCACTGCGCAGACTGGCGATCTCCGCAGGGATGACAGTGGCAGGCGTGGCGGCATTGTTGTTGCTGTTGTTGTTGTTGCCATCCTTAGGCAGCGTAGGGAGAGACCTTGCAGACAGGTTTTGTAGCTGCGCCCTGAGTTCCGTGATGCTCTGCTCTGCCTTCTCCATACGGGTTTGAAGCAGAGGCAGATCGTCGAGGGCCCTGAGACGCAGCTCGATGGGGCCAAGCCTTTCCTCCAGACCAGAGATCTTCCTGGACATGTTCCTTTGCTCCTTCACCGCCTCGTCCTGCTTGGCGCGTATCTCCGTCAACGCTGCGAGAATGTCCTGCAGTGTAACATCAGCTTTATCAGCTTTATTCGACGATGTTTGACGCGCCGGCGACTGGTTGCGTGATGTACTGGTCGAGGGGGGCGCAGAGAGGGGCTTTCTTCTGGTCGCGGTGCTGTTGGCCTTGCCCTGGTTGGTGGTGGAGTTGCCCTTAGAGACGGTCTGGGTGCTGCTGTTGAGTGAGGATTCAAGCCTTTCCCTGATGTGTATGTCAGCACAGGTCGCACAGGCAAACGTCGCAACGCCTCTCACAAACAGGGACCGGAATGAGATACACTTGGTGTGAAAATAATTGTGACAAAGTTCACATTGTTTAGGGTCCCTGGTCTATATAGGCTTGTCGCATTTATCGCAGATGATCGAAGGTGGATCCGCGGGCTTTACTTCACTTGTACTCATTTCGTCGGCAAGTCTTACTGGCAGTCGATAATGTAGAGCGTGTTGTTTCCTTGTCCTGTGAGATGTCGCGTCGAGGCTGTGTGGAGAGCAAAAGCCAAGCCAAGCAGGAAAGAAAACAAAGCCGAGCAAATTGAGGTTAGGTGAGGAGGCAGATGCTTGCAGCGAAGATGGTGAAGAGAAAAGAATGCAGCCTCCATTGAATTATATATCACTCTGAAGGTTGCATTAAGGTGCGTGCAACAAGCTGTAACAGAAGGCGCCCGAAGGCAGAGTGCGGCAGAAAAAGCAGTACAAAGTAGGCGTACACAACAAAGCGTCTAGCACTCAGCAGGGCCGGCAGAGAGAGCCGAAGAGAAGAAGAGAGGAAGTTAACAGGCGAAGAGAAGGAAGATTTCGTGAGAGTAGAGTTTGAGAGACCAGAGAAGAGAGTTGAAGTCGGAACAGTCGGATGAATCTGATGAAGCAAGTCTCGTAGAGGTTTCAGAAACTTGGGAGGATACATCTGTTCAGTCTACACGAGAGAAGATTATGGAATTAGTTGAGGAGGAAGAGGATTTTGAGAAGTTGCGAAAGATCGCTTGGACGATCGATCAGTTATGTGAGGAAGAAGTAGTGGTCGGAGAGCAAAATCAGCCGAAGATGAAAATAGTTAGAGAGACGAGAGAGCCAATCCCGCCGGATTCTGCCTCAGACTACTGGTGCCGCTTTCGTTCTCCCTCGGTGGTCGGGTTGCGTCGTCCTCTTCCTCGTCATCTTCGGGGCCGTAGTATTTCTTCAGCTCTTCTGCGGCTACCAAGTCTTCTACCTTTCCTTCGTTACTTTGCAGCTTGAACGTGTTCGAGCCGACCTGCGCGATAATAGTGTATGGACCGGCGAAGGGTAGGGCGAGCTTCGCCGCTACGCCTCCCGCTGCAGACGAGAGTGTATGACACCGCTTCCACACCAATTCGCCGACCTTAAACTCTACGGGGCGACGTCGCTTATCGAAGTGTACCGCTTGGCGGTCTTGCTCGGTCCGTGACGCCTGTTTCGCCTGTTCGTGCAGGGCCGGGAGATTGGCCAGTCGTTTTCGCCACTCCTCGATCCCTTCTCGCTCTATCGCTTGTCGGTCTTCCGCTCGCCTCAATGACGCGGGCGCGTTCAGCTGTCTGCCGAAGTTTAGTACGGCTGGTGACACTCCGGTCGCCGCGTGGACTGCCGTATTGTACGAGAACGCTATCTCGTTTAGATGTTCGTCCCACGTTCTGTGGTTACCCTCGGCGTAAGTGGCTATTTCTTTCTTCACCGTCCGGTTGACCCTCTCCACAGGGTTGGCTTGTGGATGGTACGGTAGATTGAAGGAGCGCTTGATGCCTTGAGCCGCTAGATACTCGTCTATTAGCTTATTCTTAAACTCCGTGCCGTTGTCGGAGTGAAATACTTCGGGTGCTCCGAAGCGCAATATCACTCGTTCTTTGAGTTTTGCTAAGACGGCTTTCCCGTTAGCTTTCTTTAGGGGTACGCACTCCATCCAGCGTGTAAAAAGATCTTAAAAGATCAGGGCGTACTCGTACCCTCGTGCTGTTCTTGGCATGGGACCAATGATGTCCCCTGCCACTACCTGCCCTGGTCTCTGCACTGCTCGCTTCCCCATAAGTCCGGGTCGCGGTCTCTGCTCGACCTTGCCCTTCTGGCACGCCTGGCAGCGTTGCACGTAAGTTGAGACGTCCTTGTACATCCGTGGCCAGTGATATACCTTTCTCGTTGTTCTCTGGGCACGACCAGCTTCCACGCCTCTTCGTCCTCTCCTAGCGTGTCTTCTATGTCGGGATCTACTTTGTATTTATACATCCGCCCCCCCCCCACAATTTTCCACTCCGGAAAATTTGTAGGCTCGTCGCTGACTTCTTTATATCTCGCGTTGTAGCATTTATCCAGCGACGGTGGATCCTGACTGATCGTCGCTATTTTTGGTTCTGTCTCCTCAAACATCCGGGATAGGGCGTCTGGCACGTGGTAGTCTGCGCCTTTTCGATGCTCGATCGTGTATCTGTGCCCTTGTAATTCCAATGCCCAGCGGGCCAGCCTGCCCGTGGGGTTTTTTAGATTGCAGAGCCAGCGAAGGCTGCTGTGATCTGTTATCACTCGGAAGTGATAGCCCTCGATGTACTGACGGAATTTTCTTACGGCGTATATCACAGCTAAGCACTCTCTCTCGCTTACTGTGTAATTTCTTTCTGCGGGTGTGAGTACTCGACTTGCGAACTCCAACACTCGTTCTTGTCCGTCTATCTCCTGCGTCAGTACTACGCCGATTCCTGTGTCGCTGGCGTCCGTCTGGATTACGAACTCTTTGTCGAACGCTGGGCTATGCAATATCGGTGCTGAGGCGATCAGAGCTTTGATCGAGTCGAAAGCCTCTTGCTGTTCTTCACCCCAGATGTACGGTTGATTCTTTTTCGTTAGCCGTGTTAGCGGTACTGCTAAGGTGGCGTAGTTATTTAGAAACTGCCTGTACCATGAGGCCATCCCATGGAAGCGTCTAAGTTGTTTCAGATTTTTCGGCGCCGGGTAATTAATAATCGGCGCAATCTTCTCGGGATCTGGCCTGAAGCCATTCCGATTCACGATCACGCCGAGGTACTTTACCTCGTCCCGACAGAAAACGCTTTTCTCTCGGTTTACCGTCAAACCTGCGTCTTTCAATCTCTTCAATACGCACTCGAGAATTCTGAGGTGTTCCTCGAACGTTTCCGTAGCGATTATTGCGTCATCGAGATAAGCAAAAGCGTGTGGTTGCAGTTCCGGTGTGATAATTTTGTCCATTAGCCGTTGGAACGTGGCTCCGGCTTCTGACAAGCCGAACGGGAGTCGTGTAAATTGGAACAATCCCAGCCCGGGGACTGTAAATGCTGTGTATTGTTTACTTTCTTCGCTCAGTGGTATCTGGTGGTACGCGCTACTAAGGTCGATTGTCGATATGTAGCGCGCTCGCTGTAACTTGCGTAATATTGCATTCATCTGTGGAAGTGGGTACGCGTCGCAGCGCGTGACTGCGTTGATTTTCCGGAAGTCCACACAGAATCTATATTTTCCGTTGGCCTTCCTCACCATCACCACTGGGCTCGAGAATGCGCTATTGGACGGCTCTATAATTCCTGCTGCGAGCATGGCTCGTACTTGCTCGTACATCTCCTCTTCCAGTTTTCTTGAGACTGGGAAATATTTCTGCTTTATCGGTCTTGTTGACTGCATTTCTATCGTATGCTCGATCCAACTCGTGCATCCAATTTCTCCGCTATCTTGTCCAATGATCCGATCGAGCAGCGCGTTGAGCGCTTCTCTCTGTTGTTCCTGCACCGGGGCTAAGCCCAGCGATGCCAGTGCTGTTGACCCGCCGTCTACTGCGGCTAATTCCAGGTCTACGTACTCATCGCTTTCTTTGAGGTGGATCTTCGAAATTGTCGGGTCCAACACCGCCTTAAAGGTCAGTGTGAAATTTACCCCGACAATGCAGTCCGTTAGAAGGTCCGGGACTATAGCAACACGTACTTCCTTACTTAGGCTGCCAACCTCGAAAGGTAACCATACGTATCCCGCAATTCTTGTGTAACTGCCGTCGGCGAGTTTGGCGCCGCGGCCGTTGTTCGGCATTACCTGCCTCCCTAGCGCGCTCGCTAGCTGTAGGCCTATGGGGCCCATACATACTCGCGATGCGCCGCTATCGTATAACGCGCGGAATCGAAAATCTCCGACTCTCGCTTGTAACCACCATCGTTTCTCTTGGGGGTTATCCTCGTCGCGCGGAGTCTCGTCGGGCCCGACGTCCTCCGCTCGACCGTTCAGGGTCTCCTTCGTCGCCCTTTCGGGTTTCGGTTTGGCCCTGCCAGGCTCCTCGTGCTGCGTCCCGCACGTGCCTGCCTCATCCCCTTTTCCGTCGACATCAGTTGTCAACAGGGATGAGAGCGCAGTGGGCTTTTGCGCGCTTGCGCCCGTCTGCGCATCCGTCTCCTTATCGAGACCCGCCGCCGTCGCGGCGCCAAGCTCCTCACTCATTCTTGGTGAAGCTATGCTTGTCGCGTGTCGTTTGGCACGCATTCTACCGGCCTTGGGCTTGGGGTATTTTCCACCCCTCGCCTCCTTGATGTTCGGGTTAGAGGCCGTGCCGGAATTCTGCGAGCGTCTGTCGGCCTCCGCTAGGCGCTCGCCGCCTCGTTTCCCTCTTTGCGGATTTTCGTGAGGTCCTCTTCGCAATTTCTCGCGATGTGACCCTTCTTCTTACATCTGTAGCAAGTCGGACCTTCTCCTTTCTCGCCCTTCTTTTCGCCGTGGTGTTTATCGTGGTGTGGCCTGTTGTTTCTCTTTCCCCATTTCTGCAATCGTTCGTCCAGCATTTTGCTGAACATGGCCGTCATCTGGGCGTTATGGTCCGTTGTTTCCACTGCTACCGTTGCCACTTTTGTTGCTTTCGTTTCTCTTGCTTGCGGCTGGGTGGGCGCCTTGTACGCCAGGTTGGAAAGTAATGTCTTTGCTAGGGTTGGAGGGTCGCGATAGTTCTTTCGCGTTGCTACTACGGTTTCTGCTTCTGTTGCCATTTCTCGGAAACTGTTCCAATCGTAGCAATTTCTGCGGGGTGTCAGCACTTGCAATTCCGGTCTTAAGTTCCGGTGGAGGGTATCCAAGGCTTGTTCTAACGGCGCAGGCGGTTTCTGTTCGTCCATCATCCCTCGCAGGCAGGTCATATAGTCTCGCACGGACTCCAGTCCACCCTGAAACCTCTTTTCAATGTCGGCAGCTAGGCGCTGTTGCAACTGTCTGTTGGTGCCGTACCAGCGCAGTAGTGTGGTGCGGAAATCCTCCCACGTCTCCCATTCCACGCTACTGCTGTAGTACCATTCAAGGGCTAATCCAGTCAGCACGTTAGGTATCGCGTCTATCTTCTCTTTATCCGACATTTTTGCTGCTCTCATGTTCTTTTCCAGTTGGGTGAGGAATCTCTCTGCTCGTTCCGCGTCCGTCCCTGCGAAACGTAGGCCCCATTTTAGTACGGTGCCCACGATGTCACGTGTTCTGCCGCTGTTTTCAGGAGTTTCTGGCGTGCTCGGTCTTCGCTTCCTCGCAAGCCCTCCCCGACTGCTCTTAGGTGTCGAGGGTGTGCCGGTCGATGTGTCCTCTGCGAATGTCACTCTTATCGGCGGCTGACCCGCCGTGTTTCCTATCTGCGTGCTCGACGCTCTGGCCTCCGCTTGCGAGTTCTGCACCTGTTCTTGTAGCTCGCGTATCGAGCGTTGCAGGTCTCCCACATACTGCAGCATGTCCGGTGGTATGACGTACTCTCGGCCGTCGGTGCCTGTTACTGTCTCCGCTCTCGGTTCAGACTCGGCTTTAGTCACCGGCGCTTGTGTCTCTCGAGGGCGCTCTGTTTCATCCTCGTCTTCATGCCTTTGCAGGGTCTGGTGTAGCCGATCGCATATGGCCGGGTCTTGTAGGGTACCTTCGAGTGGGTGCGGAGCGGCTTGGCAGCCGCCCGCCCGCTGTCGGTGTTGCTCGCATACGGACCTTATCAAGTTCCGTCTCATTGACACTCGTTCGGCCTTGACATCCATCGGGTCAAGGTACATAGATGGCACAAAGTCTCGGGGGTTATACTCCCCCGTGATCCACTTGTGGATTCTCTCCACCTTATCGCCGGCATCCCCATTTTGCCGTAAATCTAACTCATTTAGTGCTGCGTGCACTCCTTCCTCCCCTAAGTCTACCACCCAGTCGCCGATCTTTTCTTCTTTCCCTACGAGGACCCTGTCGTCGTCTCTTTTCGTATTATTCATCTTCGCACGCTCGGTACAGATATCTTTACGCGTGTCGTGTGCGTGCGTATCTCGCAGTCCCTATTCTACGAGACTCTTTTTCGCTTCCGCCTGTTCGCTCGCTTATTATTTACTACGTGTGCCGCCGGTGTCATTCAATTAAAATATCCCGAAAATAAAATACTCGAAATGTCAACGATGGAAAGAAAAATTTCACCTCTGCAAAATTTTTCCGACTAAACAAAGAACCGGAATTTTTCCTGCAAGAGTTCTTGGGTTTGGTTGGAATTTTTAATCAACGAAAACTAAAACGATAAAAAATTTAAAAAAATCGGGCAATTCCACCTTCTCTAAACCCTTGTTGTAGTGCTTTGCTAAGTAAAATTACAATTGTACGCGGCGGCACTGCCACTCCTGTTCTTATTTACAGAAGTTATTTTTTTCCTGCTACTAAATCACGGAAATATTCGCGAAAACCTTGTCTGAACGCTACGCGCACGACACTTTCGATCGTGCGAGTGTGAGAGGCCTGGTTTACTGATGGAGCAATTCGTCCGCATTCGTATATCTCTGTGTGCCGGCGCACACGATGGGCCGGTCGCTCCGCACTCTATAGCGCAGTCCGTGCGCAGCTCCGCTCGCCGCTCGGTTTGGCGAGTGTAGCTATATATATCGCGCAGTCTTTCGCCTGCGCGCTCTCCCGTGCGCGAGTCCGACTCTCTCCCCGCAGCTCCGTATGCTGCGCGGCTCCTCCTCTCCGCGTTCGCCTCAGGCCTAACTCCGGTGCGACACGGCACGGCTGTCTGCTCTACTGGTGTGTGCTGTATCGCACTCTATACTCTATACTCGCGTGAGCCTGACACTAGGCTCACGAAAACTTACAGCCGAGCCACTTTCCGTTCCGGAGTTTTTCTCTCTCACTCTCACTAACACTGTATCCGTCTTCGAGCTTCGCGGTGCTCGACGACAGTTCGCGCGGCGCAAACACGCTTTGTTTACACTCGCGCCGCTCGCTCGCTGCGTCCTCTCGCCCGCTGTTGTTTTGATGCGCTGTTGCTAACTTAAAATCAGCCGCGCTGGCTGTAATCCGTGGGTTTGAAATTTTCCGATGGTTTTTCGCTACTGACTCTACGTAATTTTCTCGATTTTCCGTCGCCGCTGTACGCGTTGGGCGCCATGTAACGGGGTGGACTTGACAATGCCGTGCGGTCGCGGAAATGCCGCACGTCAACACACAGTGAACGTCGTATAGCGTCTGGCTGGTCCCTCGATGATCGGCGTGATGATAGTGCGCGGACGTTAGCCGCGTAGTGCAATCACTATCATCCGTGCATTGCCTGCCAATTTCCGTTAAATGCGTGGTACGCCCGGGGTACCACGCTTATCCGCGTAACCGTGAGTCTACCAGCGGGAGGGTACTCGGGAAAACACAAAAGAATACACTGAGGATAACGTTGAAAGAAGGATATATTGACTCTACTGATGATACAAATTGGTGTACAAAGTTCGCACGCGCGATGGCGAGAGGATCGCGCACAATGTCACGCACGAAGCCGGGTCGAGAACTCGGTGGCAGCGAGTCCAGACCTGCGGCAGCTTCGCGTAAAAGATAATATAAAACGCAACTTACTCGGTCGCCGGTTCGCCGTTAGCTAACTCGCCCTCGTGTTCCTTACAGCACTCCACGGGATTCCGGGCCGCTCGTATTCGGGTCTGGAGGTGTCCCTCCAGGTGTTGACGTACTCGGTGAGTCCCGGTGTGCGCCAGGTGCAGTAAAGGATCCGCGGATTATTTGCGGTATATCGCCGATGTTGATCCGGCCGAAGCGAACTCGAGTCTCCCTGTTCGCTTTCTCGCGCGCGCGTACCTAACCCTGTCGACGTCGGCCGCCGACGTCGTCTGCTAGCATACGCGCCGACAGCTCCGCCTCGCGCGACTAACGAACGCGCGGGAAATTCAAGCGCTCGTTACAATACATACGTCTTATATGAGTATGGTAATATGTTAACGTCAAATTTATTCTAATAATAATTATTCATTTATGAAAGGTAACGATTTAAAAACAGTTTGTATTGTTTAGTTATTATAATTAAGAGTTTTTGTATGTTTCTACAAAGTTGAAGCAGGAATATAAATTAGTTATGTCTAGCTTAAATAATGAGGCAATAATATTATTGAATTCGAATAATGTTTTTCATGGATGAGTGCAGTTCCCTGCTTGAGGTACATATTTATACACTCCATTCAGATAATCGCATTGTATAAGTAGCAGTCACGTCGCTGTATAGGCTAAGTAAATATGTAAATTCTTATGGTATGATTAGTTTTAGTATAAATATATTCATGGTATTCTATATTTTTTCTGACAGGTAAGAGTTGTATGTATATTCAAAAAATTTATGTTTTTTGATATAAATAATTCAATGTATCTATATACTCGTATAAGAAGGATTTTTTCATATAAAGGATTGAAATGAACAATATTTGACTTATTATTTACATTCCTATCCGTTCCCAATTTATCTTCATATAGTTGAAATTGGAATCTCGCTCGGGACGCAATCAATAATACAAATCGATGAGCCATATTGAATTTAAAGCCAATCGCGTGCAAGAATTTTGTACTGCTCACGTCAGCAGAGATCGTGTCAGATCCCGCAATTAACAGATTCAGCAACAAATATTATATATATACCTTATTATTGATAAAACAGATCTGCAGGTCGGTAAAGCAGAGAAGATTGATGCAGGGCGGTTGGCTGGGGCAGCTGGCAGGGACCTGGGGACCGCAGCTTTTAACTGGGTAGCATGGGCTAGTTGGAGGTGGCATGGGTAGCAGGAAATAGGGGTAGCGCGAAATCAAGGTAGCGCAGCCGGAAATAGAAGTAGCAGAACACCAAGGTAACGCAGTAGAAAATAGGGGGGATAGCGCAGTTGGAAATCGGGTAGTGTAGGAAATCGAGGTATCAGGAAATCGGGGTAGCAGGAAATCGGGGTAGAAGGAAATCGGGAGTAAAAGGAAATCGGGGTAGAAGGAAATCGGGAGTAAAAGGAAATCGGGGTAGAAGGAAATCGGGGTAAAATAAAATCGGGGGTAGAAGAAAATCGGGATAAAAGGAAATCGGTGTAGAAGGAAATCGGGGTAGCGCAGTTAGGATCTGGCGTAGCGCAGTTGGAGGATCGCGTAGCGCAGTTGGAGGACGGTGTAGCGCAGTTGGAGGACGGCGTAGCGCCAACTGCGCCAGAACCGGCCTAGTTCACCTACTTTCAAAACTAAGCAGTAGAACGCTTCAAAAACAAAGTTAGTAATTTATTACAGCAATAACAAATTGCTGTTGAAATTTAAAATGATGACTGTCGATTGGTTCCTGAGTTATGAGCCAACCTCTACAATCCGTTTTTCAGCTTCAATTTTGCTTCCGCCTAGATGAAGCTTTTTATTTATTTATTTAGCCAGAAAATAAAAATACAGAGATATTATAATACACTCCGCATTCCCGCAAAGATAAACAAGGTTATCTGATCGCACTGGCATTATAATTATACAAAAAAAAAAAAATATATATATATATAAATAACTTAAAACTAAAACTTAACCTATATTTACACAAAAAGTAGTAGCCTCCATTCTACTTTTCTCTTATTATTATCGGCATTACATGCACATAAAGATTTTTATATTCAACAAATTAAATACAGCAATATTTTCATATATAAACTATTTTAAATATCAACAATTTGATTTAATCCACTTCTTAATTTTTTTTAATTGACTGGGTTTGCCTATATCTAGTACTTTCAAATCGTTTGGCAGTGAATTAAACGTTGAGATAGCTTTTCTATAACTATTTTTTTCGCTTATTCGCTTTTTATTTATAGGTACAATTATGCTCTTATTTCTAGTTATACTCTTTGAGTTATGCTCTTATTTCTAGTTATACTCTTTGAGTTATGGTATTGCGTTTTGAGATCATGATAGTAGAGTTTTAAAGCCTCTAGCGTAAACAGTTGTTCAAGATTTAGAGGGTTATTTTGCGTGACAAAATTGTTTTTATTTATAATTTTTAAAATTTTTCTCTGAATTCTTTGTATTCTCTATAATTTGTATACGCACCTCCCCAAGCTATGATGCCATAGCTTATAATGCTGTGGAAAAAAGCATAATATATTATCATCAAAGTCTCCGTTGGCATTGAATTAGGAATTTTGTAAAAGATAAAATGATAGGAAATTTCTCTTATCTAATGTTATGTTATGTAATATTTTTGCGTGGAAATTTATAGAAACTTGTACAAACTAAAAATGTAGTTGAAATCATACTTATTTTTAAGTTCTTTTAGTTTTTAGTTTTGTTTTCTTTTTTTTATGTAACACCCCTATGTATAGGTAACTGTGTTTACCTCTATAGGATTCCTTATAGTAATATGTATGTGTTCAAATAAATAAATAAATAAATATACACTAGATATTTAGTTTTCTTAATAATATGTAGCATATGCATTTCCCACTTCAAATTATAATCAATAACTATTCCCAGATATTTGTGGTTTCCTACTCTAGTTAATTTTTTGTCCTGTATCCTTACGTCTAAATGATCTGGAACACCATCGACGTAGCTCCTGAAGGTCATACACACAGATTTATCTACATTTAAAGATAGCTTATTTACCGCAAGCCATTTGTGTATGCGCAACAAAAAGTTATTCATGTTATCTTGAGCTTCCAACCAACTGTCCCCAGATGCAATTATTGCAGTATCATCGGCGTATGACAGAATAGCTTCCTGAGGTATCTCTTGAAGGATATCATTTATGTACAGAATAAATAACAGTGGCCCAAGTATCGTACCTTGCGGTACCCCGGTATTTAGTAGTAAGTAGTCACCAGCACTAACATCAATTCTAACTCTTTGATATCTATTACTAAGATAACTAGAGAGTAGCAACAAAGCCTGCCCCCTAATTCCTATGCAGTATAGTTTATCAAGTAGGATACTATGGTCCACTGTATCGAAGGCCTTAGCCAGGTCGAGAAAAGTTACAATAGTCGGGATGCTCTTATCAACATTATTGTACAATATGTTTGTTAAATAGTTTAGTGCATCTTTTGTACCTATTTTCTTAACAAAACCAAATTGATGTTCGGAGATTATATTAGTTTGAGTAACAAAATCATACAGTCTATTATGTATTATTTTCACGAAAATTTTTGCTACATTAGATATTAGCGAAATAGGCCGATAGTTTGTGATTTTATGTTTTTCACCTGATTTGAAAATTGGCACAATTTCTGCATTCTTGAGTGCATTAGGCCAAATACCTTTCTGAATGCATAAGTTAATAATATAGGTTAGTGCTTCAGCTATNTTGTAACGAGCGCTTGAATTTCCCGCGCGTTCGTTAGTCGCGCGAGGCGGAGCTGTCGGCGCGTATGCTAGCAGACGACGTCGGCGGCCGACGTCGACAGGGTTAGGTACGCGCGCGAGAGAGCAAGCGAGGAGACTCGAGTTCGCTTCGGCCGGATCAACATCGGCGATATACCGCAAATAATCCGCGGATCCTTTGCTGCACCTGGCGCACACCGGGACTCACCGAGTACGTCAACACCTGGAGGGACGCCTCCAGACCCGAGTACGAGCAGCCCAGAATCCCGTGCAGTGCTGCAAGGAACGCGAGGGCGAGTTAGCTAACGGCGAACCGGCGACCGAGTAAGTTGCGTTTTATATTATCTTCCACGCGAAGCTGCCGCAGGTCTGGACTCGCTGCCACCGAGTCCTCGACCCGGCTTCGTGTGTGACATTGTNCCCTCGACCCGGCTTCGCGTGTGACATTGTGCGCGATCCTCTCGCCATCGCGCGTGCGAACTTTGTACACCGATTTGTATCATCAGTAGAGTCACAATATATCTTTCTTTTATCGTTATCCCCAGTGTAGTCATTTGTATTTCCCCGAGTACCCTCCCGCTGGTAGACTCACGGTTACGCGGACAAGCGTGGTACCCCGAGCGTACCACGCATTTAACGGAAGTTGGCAGGCAATGCACTGGTGATAGTGATTGCACTACGCGGCTGACGTCCGCGCACTATCACCACGCCGATCACCGAGGGACCAGCCAGACGCTATACGACGTTCACTGTATGTTGACGTGCGGCATTTCCGCGGCCGCATGACATTGTCGAGTCCACCCCGTTACAAGCTATATAGCTTCCTATTAATTTCAGGGTCTTGGAGTTTATCAAGTCAATTCCACCACTTCTAATTTTTAAAGCATTGATTACTGATACTACCTCATTCATGCTCGTTGGGTTAATAAAAATCGAATTTGGGTTCATGGGTGGTAGTATGAGTTCCGCATTATCTGGTTTAACTATTTTTTCACTCAACTCTCGACCTATTTCGCTGAAAAAGCTGTTCTATTGTTGGCTAATTCTGTTTTAACAGTTACTTTCCTGTCATTAATTTTTATATGATTTATGGCTTTCTTGGATTTTTTATTGCCTATTTTACAATTAATAATTTCCCACAACTTTTTTGGATTGTTTGTATTTCTTTGGACTGGGATTTTATCATATTTGACTTTAGCATCCTCAATAACTTTATCTAAAATTTTAGAATATTTTTTATACTGAGATTTGAGTTGGTGATTGCTTATATCCAGTTGCCATAAATTATACATAAATTCTTTAGTTTCACATGATTTTATGATTGCACTTGTGATCCAGCTTTTTCTTCCGCCTTGTTTACTCTTTCTTTTTCTGGTGGTAGCTATATTTATACAAATTTAATCTCGTTCAGCAGCTTATCCGTCGCCAAGTTAGGATCCTCCATCGACAATATCTCACTCCAGTTTTTAATATGTGCGATATTTATCAGTTTTTTGTAATTTAAAAAGGTTTCTGTTTGTTTTTTTTCTTTATTAATCCTATTTATTGCAATAAATATTGGGTAGTGGTCTGTTATTGAAAGTTTTATTTTATATGTAGTTGTTGTTCAATTGTTTGTTTTGATGAAGATATTGTCGATACAGGAACCCTTAGCGAGTCCCACTGGCGGCTTGGTGATACCAACAAAACCAGGGATGTACCCTTTCTCGTAAAAATTACATAGGAATTCCTGACTAAGATTATCACATTCTAATAGATCAATGTTAAAATCACCTATTACTAGATGATTTTTGACATTGTTCTTCTCAATTAAAAATTTATTTAAGTTTAAAATAAATTCAGATTTAGGAATCCCATGTGACCTATAAACTGCTGACACCTCAAGTTTGTTTTTATCATTAAGTTTAATGATCGTATTTATAACTTTAATCCTCCCAGTTTCAACCACTTCAGTTGTTTGCTCTAAATTTATATTTACAAAGATCATTACGCCATCATTTTTGTTTATCGAACTATGGTTATAGTAACACTTATATTCATAGTCAGATCCTTTTAATTCGTATATTTTAAAATTAAACTGTTGAAAAGTTTCCGTGCAGACAACAATAGATGGTTTTGTAGCTAAACTTTCAATTAGTATTTTTACTTTATCAAAATTAGCATTCATGCTTCTGACATTTATATGCATGATCGTATCGTTTTTACTACTACTGATTTTATTAAAAATATCTACACTACTACATGTTTTTTCCTTTTGAAAAGAATCATTTTGGATTATATCTAAGTAATCAAAAGTGGCCATTATAACCTATTTATTGTTATCTTTGACTTGCTTATCTTTGCGAGCCGCCGGTGGAGTAGTGTACTGGTCCAGTTGTTGCTTCTGTTTTTGGAGTGCTTGTTGGTTTCTTGTGACAACCCTCACAATCTGAGATTTGTCTAGTTTTAGTTGCTGTGGAGTATTTTGTTTTTCATTCGGATTAATCTTGCTTGGTTCTTCTAGTTCCTTGTTACCCTTGTTATCATCCGCCGGTACCTGCTGTTTTGTAGATTTCCTCCTATCGTACATGTCTAATGATGGTAATCAAGGGCTCATCGGATAGTCCGTTGAGTCAATGAACTTTCCAATTTTCTTTTTCAGAATAGAGCAAAGGTTAGTGCCATATGCAGTATGTTTTGTTTCAAGTTTTGTGGAATACTTATCATTACTAAATGCACAGTTTGTACACTTAACGGTTTCACTTGTACACTCACTTGTATTATGACTCTCAGCACATTTCAAGCATACGGTTTCATTGCGGCACTTCTTTTCACTGTGTTCAAACCTGCCACACTTATTGCACGGTCCAATGTTTATCAAATCGTAGACTTTACAATTTTGATAGCCTACATACACTCTATTTCTATTGTCTCTTACATATTTATATACTTCAGCAGGCACTTCCATCAACACAGTGCACTGTTTACTGAATTTACTGGTGTACATGTGCAGCACTTTACCTTTCCTTGTGAAGTCATTGAAATTTCTGGTGTTGATATCTTCTTCTATTTCTTCCAAATCCATATTAGTGTAGTTGTCTATACATATAATTTTTATCTTCGGATTATGAAGTTCATGCTTTTTTACAATGCACAGACCTTTCAATTTTTCTTTAAGTACACTTTCAGTTAGTGCGACACTATCTTCACTCGTACAACTAATAATAACTTCATCTTTC
>CM053170.1:43770177-43823002 GCA_012977825.3 Pteromalus puparum
TTTTCCACTCATAGATTTAAATGAACAATTGATTATCGTGCCAGTCATTGACTCAAAATTATCATCATCATCATCATCATCGATGAATAAACTTGAATTATTATTATTTAGATCGTTTAGCATACTTGATCTGTCAATTCTTATTCGTTTTCTCATTTTTTTACTCTTGTGTGTATCCAAAATGTGATTAGATGGATGCTGCTGCTGTAGGCTTTCACTTTTCATGTCAACAAGTTTCTCGAGTGGTGTGATGACTGGTTTCAGAGTATCACCGATGACTTTTTCAAAATTATCTTTTTCATGTTTTAATAGAGTGTATTTTCTTTTAATAGCCTCACGAGCTCGCAAGAGCTCGCTGAGAATATTCTTCTCTTCCTTGAAGTCTGACATGCTGTCGAGATGATGTCTACAACTGTACTGTAAGTTTTACACTCATAATTCCTTTTTTATTGCAAAACAGTCAAATCCTTTTCTGTATCGACCCTCATTCATCGCTCTATCTTTGTCAATGACAATGAATCCATACTTATCATTCTTCCAACACTCTGAGCAAAGATTTCGAAATTCATTGAAAGTTAAATCGGTGTTCACATGATCCTCATAGATATGCTTAAGATTCACATCATCTTGACGATAAATCACTAGTAAATTAACATTATCTCTAATGAGATGTTTTCCTATATGGGCATATGATTGACATAGATAGAAACTGTCTACACTTTTATGTCTCCCCATGCAGAAAAATGCTCGGACGTTATCCTGCTTCTCACAAGCGACATCATCAAATATCATAATTGAATTTGGAAGTGCTTCATCTGGAGATACTACGGATTCATGCTCACTGAACGGAAGATATGATACTCCGTGAGAAAAGAAGAAGAAAGAGAACATACAACACAGCTCTGATTTACCTGTAAAAATATTGAGAATCCTCTCCTCGAAAATTCACCAAATTTCCATCCTGATCTACAATTCGAATTTGTAGATGATCTATGCACTTGACACTGAGTGGTAGATCACATGAGACGGAACTTCTAAGATTTTGTATCCTGGAGGCACTCTGGGAAAGAACTCATGGATTGTATGAACTTTTTTATTATTGATATAAGCACCTGCAGTAATATTGCACTCAACTCTGAGTGCATTGATTCTCAATATTTTTACAGGTAAATCAGAGCTGTGTTGTATGTTCTCTTTCTTCTTCTCTTCTCACGGAGTATCATATCTTCCGTTCAGTGAGCATGAATCCGTAGTATCTCCAGATGAAGCACTTCCAAATCCAATTATGATATTTGATGATGTCGCTTGTGAGAAGCAGGATAACGTCCGAGCATTTTTCTGCATGGGGAGACATAAAAGTGTAGACAGTTTCTATCTATGTCAATCATATGCCCATATAGGAAAACATCTCATTAGAGATAATGTTAATTTACTAGTGATTTATCGTCAAGATGATGTGAATCTTAAGCATATCTATGAGGATCATGTGAACACCGATTTAACTTTCAATGAATTTCGAAATCTTTGCTCAGAGTGTTGGAAGAATGATAAGTATGGATTCATTGTCATTGACAAAGATAGAGCGATGAATGAGGGTCGATACAGAAAAGGATTTGACTGTTTTGCAATAAAAAAGGAATTATGAGTGTAAAACTTACAGTACAGTTGTAGACATCATCTCGACAGCATGTCAGACTTCAAGGAAGAGAAGAATATTCTCAGCGAGCTCTTGCGAGCTCGTGAGGCTATTAAAAGAAAATACACTCTATTAAAACATGAAAAAGATAATTTTGAAAAAGTCATCGGTGATACTCTGAAACCAGTCATCACACCACTCGAGAAACTTGTTGACATGAAAAGTGAAAGCCTACAGCAGCAGCATCCATCTAATCACATTTTGGATACACACAAGAGTAAAAAAATGAGAAAACGAATAAGAATTGACAGATCAAGTATGCTAAACGATCTAAATAATAATAATAATAATTCAAGTTTATTCAACGATGATGATGATGATGATGATGATTTTGAGTCAATGACTGGCACAATAATCAATTCTTCATTTAAATCTATGAGTGGAAAAAAAAATGAATCATCGGAAGACTTCTTGTCATTGCTGGATAAAAGCCGCAAAACAATTGATAATATATATGGAGTGCGGAAAGTTGATGGAGTGTATATGATAGGTGATTCAGAAATTGAATTTGATGATAAATATGTCATAGTCAGAGGTGAAAGTTATCCTAAGAGTAGTGGACTAATGGAATTGCTATTTAAAAAATATCCGGATGAACTTCTTTTGAGTTCATCAGATCGTGAAAATTATCGCAAGATCCTGGAAGCAACAAATGCTCATCGGAAAAAATACAGCAAAAATGAATCCTTGCGAGGTTCGAGGAGTAATAAATTTAAGAATGTCTTGGCACCAATGTTCCGTAGCACTCCAAATAAAAACAACATCAGCAGCAGTGGCAGAGGACTTATACCTAAATATAAAATAGCTAAGAAAAATTCTTCTATTGATCTCGTCTACTGGGATGATCCAAACGAGCTTATCGATCGACTCAGATTATTGATTGCCGAACGATCTGCTGGAAATAACAATCACGTCAATGAAATCCAATCAATTATTGAGGAATTACGTGAAGCTGGGCATATATATTAATCCACAACTCTCTTATTTGGATCAGTAGCATCATGAGTCTCGATGTGTTTGGAAGAAAACTTGAGGGCTCGCAAGTGAGTCGCGGTCCTCCAGGCATTGGTTTCAATTTGACATCAGACGGTGATTTTGATTTAGAAAATAAGCGGCTTTGCAATCTAGGAGCCCCGCGTGATCCAAACGATGCAATCACCGTGCATTCACTGAAAGTTATCCTACAAACTGAAATAAATTATATAGCTTCTAAACTTGCTGGAATAAGTAAAGTTATAGATGAATATAAGCAGGAAGTTGAAAAACATCAAGTGGAAGTGGCTGAAAAACTGAAATATCTCTATAGAACAACTCAACGTAATTCCGCTGGTGTTAATTATATCATTGAAGAATTGAATAGACAATTAAAAGATCGTATAGAAGAATTTCCAGAGGATTATCATCCGCTATAGACGATAAAGATGGAACGTCAAAGAGTAGCTGAAGAGCTGCATAAGCCAGCACGTCGTCGGTACAAGAGAAGAAAATATGTCATACGTGGTATAGATGAGACTTGGCAAGCTGATCTTGTTGAAATGATACCTTACTCTGATAAGAACAAAGGATTTCATTACTTACTCACTGTCATAGATATATTTTCAAAGTATGCATGTGCCGTCCCTGTCAAGACGAAGAGTGGTAATGATGTTACTGCAGCTATGAAGTCGATATTGAAACAAGGACGAGTACCGAAGAATCTACAAACTGACCAAGGAAAAGAATTTTACAATTCAAGTTTTCAGAAACTCATGAAGAAGCATAAGATAAACTTATACTCTTCACATAGTAATCTTCATGCTAGTATATGCGAGCGTTTTAATAGAACATTAAAAAATGCAATGTGGTTAGAGTTTAGCAAACAAGGAAGCTATAAATGGTTGGATATTCTACCTGACTTGGTCGAAGCTTACAATTCGAGAAAACATCGTACAATAGGGATTGAGCCTATAAACGTTACGCAAGCAAATGAGAAAGAGATCAAGAGACGATTTCCAATTGAAATGCCACCAGCGAAAAAACCGAAATTTAAAGTAGGAGATAAAGTACGAATAAGTAAAATAAAAAATATTTTTGAAAAGGGTTACACACCGAACTGGTCTACTGAAATTTTCACGATAACGCGAGTTGTAAAAACAAATCCGTTAACTTACCGCCTCAAAGATTATTATGATAAACCCGTCTCTGGCGGCTTTTATGAAACGGAAATTCATAAAACTATGTATCCTGAAATTTATCTAGTGGAAAAAGTTTTAAAGAAAAGTGGTAAACGCATATATGTTAAATGGTTAGGATTTAGTGATGAGCACAATAGTTGGATAGATAAAAATGAGATTGTATGATTTATTATCTAGGATACAAATAAATAAGAAAACAATTGTAAATTAAGTTTAATACTGCATTTATTCATGTATATTATGTACAAGTTTGGACAAATAAATAGTTCGTTTTTTGAAAACTAATCAATCTTTGTATTTCATCATCATTTTAGCAAGTACTGAACTTAAAAGAAGTTCCACCCTGATATGCTATGAATAAACTGAGTTTATTTGCTGCATTAGAAAGATTATTGAATAGTTCTTGATCTTTCAAGATTGCAGAAGAGATCTTCTCCGGCAGAAATATTTGAAAGCTGTCATCGATTTCGGCCACGACCTTCGTGCCGAATCTCGTCTTCACCTCCTTGAGTGCAGTCACCATGTACGGGTGATCTTTTTCTAGGTCCGTGGCTTTCTTCTTAGGCAAGAACTCGCGCTCAGCAATCTTGTTGAGTGCAGATAGATCCATTCTGAAAAAAAGTGAAAATAAGAATTTTTATGTTAGAGAAAAATATTTTGTAAGAGAGAAAATTTATCTTTGAGAGAATGAACTTACTTATAAAGTTAGTTGAGTCTTGGTTTCTTTGCAGAAGATTGGTAGTTTTCAAGCTTGACTGTGCTCTTCATCGTGGTGCGTCGGTTCATATAGCCCATTCCCCACCACAATTTCTGTCCCCTTCCATTGCCTCTTGTAGAATATCCCTTCTTTTTTTCTTTGTTCCGATCCTATCATGTCCAATGATGGATCCCAGTCCCCTATCATTCTTTTTCATACTTTTTTTATACTTGTTGATACTTTTTTATACTTGTTAATGCTCGCTCTAGAGAAAGAACGCTATATATTAGAATGAGACAGAGAGTCCCTTTCCCCCCACTCTTGCCTTCTTAGAGAGAGCGCGCAGCATATTAGAAAGAGCATAGAGGTAATACTACTTATAGAGGGAAGGAGCCGTAGGCTCGCTCTAGAGAGAACGCAATATATTAGAATGAGACAGAGAGTCCAGAGGACCGAAAGTCCCTTTCCCCCACTCTTGCTTTCTTAGAGAGAGCGTGCAGCATATTTGAAAGAGAGCGAGAGCTACGGGCATAGAGGTATTACTACTATAGAGGGAAGGAGCCGTATGCTGGCCCGTAAGCGGTGGTGATGCTCGCTCTAGAGAGAGAACGCTATATATTAGAATGAGATATAGAGTCCAGAGGACCGAGAGTCCCTTTCCCCCACTCTTGCTTTCTTAGAGAGAGCGTGCAGCATATTTGAAAGAGAGCGAGAGCTACGGGCATAGAGGTATTACTACTATAGAGGGAAGGAGCCGTATGCTGGCCCGTAAGCGGTGGTGATGCTCGCTCTAGAGAGAGAACTCTATATATTAGAATGAGACATAGAGTTTAGAGGACCGAGAGTCCCAGTCAGCATAAACCTTTTTAATCTTCGAAGATTTTTAAGTGAGAATATAAGTTTTTCCCAAAGTAATTTATCGTATCTGATAATGACTATGACGCACACAAACAGCTCGAAAGAAAAATCCATTTCACGTATTATTTATGACCGCAAACACATTTACGGATTTTAATGTGATGAAACCCAATCATCAACAGATAATTTCTCAACGATAGAGCATGCATTGCTATACAATAGATTTTTATATATCTTAAGAAGGTCTACTGCACGCAAGCAGTACAGCATATACATGTATACCTGCGCGCACGGCTGCAGGGAGTTCCGCAGACGTATATACCTGTGCGAAGGTCTGATGCGTGCACGGCTGCACACAGTTCCGCAGACGAATATACCTGCGCGCACGACTGCAAGCAGAGGACCGAGTGTCCATTTCCCCCACTCTTGCTTTCTTACTACTATAGAGGGAAGGAGCCGTATGCTGGCCTGTAAGCGGCGGTGATGCTCGCTCTAGAGAGAGAACGCTATATATTAGAATGAGACAGAGAGTCCAGAGGACCGAGAGTCCCTTTCCCCCCACTGTTGCCTTTTTAGAAAGAGCGCGCAGCATATTAGAAAGAGAGCGTTATCTCTCTCTCCCTCTGCGCTCTGGTCGCTCTGGCTTGCCGATGCGCTCCCCTCACGTCTCGTAGCTCTCGCTCTCTTTCTAATATGCTGTGCGCTCTCTCTAAGAAAGCAAGAGTGGGAGGAAGGGACTCTCTTCCCCTCTAGTAATACCTCTATGCTCTCTAGCCGAGTAGCGCGCTCAGGGCCCCGCTCGCTCTAGAGAGAGAACGCTATATATTAGAAAGAGACAGAGAGTCCAGTTTGGAAAAACGTGGGTGAGAGTGGGAAAACTATCCCACTCTCTCATCGGGGCCCAATAGTAGAGAACGCTATAGGCATTCCAAAAGAGAGGGATAGGCATTCGAAAAATCCCTCTTTTGGAAAAAACGTGGGTGAGAGTGGGAAAACTATCCCACTCTCTCATCGGGCCCAATAGTAGAGAACGCTATAGGCATTCCAAAACATATGGGACAGTGGGGAGAACCATCCCACTCTTTCACCGGCTACTAAAACACTTTGAGAGGGGGTTGCGACAGAGACGGAGAACCCTTCACACTCTCCCATCGGTACCAAAACACTTTGAGAGGAGAGGGGGTGTTTTAGTATGCCTATGTTTTGGTATGCCTATAGCCTATCTACTTAGCTCTATTTCTCCTATTTCTCTCTCTCTCTCTCTCGCTTCTTGACGGCCCGATGGCTCGCGTCGAGACAATCCCGAAAAGATTATGATTTCCTTATCTGGCACGAGAGGAAGGGAGCCAGAACGGGAGGAAGGACGTCGACAGGAGAGCTTTCGCCGTCCCGTCGCCATCCGCCGTCGAGCAGGCACGAGAGGAAGGACGACCAAACGAGAGGAAGGCCGCCGTCGTCGAGTCAACGTGAGAGAGTGTAAGAGAGACAGAGGACGAGAGGAAGCGGGAAACCAGCGGCCGCGAGGCCATCGAGGCTACCTTGCGTTTGGTAGCGAGAGAGAGAGAGAGAGAGAGAGAGAGAGAGATTTTAGACTTAGATTTAGATAATTTTTATTCCGGTACATTATGTTGTACAAATTATTAATTACAATAATAAGTAAAATAGCGATTCATTGATGAAAGGATGATAAATGAGTAATGGAGGCGAGAAATGGGTGACGTATGCTGTTTGTGAATGTTATGTACTCTCTTGTGCGAGAAAGTAGCGCTTAGCTTGCATTTTGAACTGGGTGATAGATCTATTGTCACGAAGATGAGATGGTAAGGAGTTCCAGAGGTATGAGGCGCTATATGGAATGAGTTCCTCAGCGTCTCCGTGCCGAAGGAGGGGATGTCCGGGGCAGTCATCTCACCCCTCACAGGACGGAGTGCGACGTAGAAGTCAAAGAAGGCCAAGATGTATGATGGTGTAGCAGTGTTGAACTGTTGAATAGTTTTCTGAGAAAACAGGCCGCAAGGGGGCGATGTGCTCGTCCCTCCTTACACCAAAGATGTAATGTATTCCTGTGTTCACCAGTTTCTGTAGTTTATTGTCAAGTTCTTGAGTAAGGTCACAGTATACTAGAGAGCAGTAGTCTATGATGGGAAACAGCAGTGCTTGCACGAGATGTTTGCGCAGCTCTTGGTTGGTGCTCTTTCTGAAGAAGTACAGCCTATACATTAGTGAGTGAGCACATTTACATAGTTGTGTGACGTGCTCTTTCCAGTTCAATTCAGAATCGAGCACCACTCCCAGACTGCACACAGACGATTGATATTCAACCTGGGCTCCCCCTATGTTAGAGAGAGAGAGACAGAGAGAGAGAGAGAGAGAGAGAGCGAGAGAGAGAGCGAGAGAGAGAGAGAGAGAGAGCGAGAGAGAGAGAGAGATCGAGAGAGAGAGAGACGAGAGTGTCAGTGTGTGGAGCGGGCGCTCACCACGACGTCATCTGCGCGAGGCGTCGAGCCAGCGCTCACGAGTGTGTGTGTGAGACAGAGAGAGAGAGAGAGAGAGAGAGAGAGAGAGAGAGCGCGCGAAGACGCGAAGAAAGCGCGGGAAAGCTGTGCGTGTGTAGCAGCAGGACGGGCTTGCCGCCAACGTCAGGCATAGCCTGCGCGCGGAGTAGCGAAAGAACCAGAGAGAAAGAGATTAGATTCAGATTTAAGTGTTTTATTACTGTATATTATGTTGTACAAATAGTATTATAGAAAATATTGATGATTTGAAGTATGTTAAGTAATGGTGGTGAGATGAGATAGCGAAAAGTTATGAATGAGGTGTTTGTGTGATAGTTACTATTGTTTGTGAAGGTGTTTGAGAGAATGTTAGAGAGAGAGAGAGAGAGAGACGGAGAGTTGCGTGACGTTACCGTCAACGGCTTGGGGACTAGCGCGTGTACGTGAGAGAGATAGATAGATAGATGCTCTTTATTCGCTTAGTAGCAAAGATACAATAATGAAGCAACTAGGTTGCTAAAGTAGCTTACATACATGGTAACCATGATACAGTCAGTTTACGCACGCATTTATAGAATTTACGTGCGGTACAAATAAAATATTTTCAGATAGTAGTGCATTATAAAATATAAAAGGTGAAAACACCATCGCATATCACAATAAGTCAGTACTTTCGACGTTTTTGTCATAGAGCTATCCATATTGCACGACATTAAAATTATACGCTAAAACACGTGAGAATAAAAATAAACTAGAGTAACATTATAGATAAAATACAGTATAAAATACTATATACAGCCAATAGACTGAGTCAGACTAGAATATAATTAGCAACGCCGGTCGAATTGGGGCAGTCAGAGATCGGGAGCAAGCAGATGCAGTCGCAGCGCTCTTTTAAATGATGCAAGCGATGGAAGATTGCGCAGAGTGGAAGGGAGAGAATTCCAGAAACGAGCACCATGAACTTAAAAGGCCCTAGCTCCGGTCTCGGTGCTCGCTGCGGGAATGTTGAGTTCCGGTGGATCTCCCCTACTGGAGGCACGCGGCTTATACTTCGTGAAAAGTGAAGCCAGGTACTCAGGCTCACCGATTCGAACTGCCTTGTACAGAAGAATGGCCTCGAAGTAGAGCCTACGAGATTCCGTGCGAAGCCACTCCAATCGCCTCCTGTAGGAGGTAATGTGCTCATCCCTTCTCGCTCCAAAAATATATTTCACACATGAATTGCTCAGTCGTTGCAGCCAAATGCGCTGTTCATTCGATGCGTCGAGGACAGTCACAGTGCAGTAGGCCAAGTGTGGTTGAATAAGAGTCTCGACCAGCCTCCTACGGAGAGTCTCGGTGGTGCAGCCCCTAATAAACCGCAAGCTATAGAGGGCTTTATTTACTTTGTTTGTGATTGAATCTACTTGCGGCTTCAAAGTGAGTTTACTATCAAGCACAACACCGAGACTCACGACCACATCACTGAAGGGGACGATCACGCCGTCCCGCAACGGAACTCCAGGCAAGCTCCATGAATTGATAACATTCACATTCGTCATGGAGCCGAAAAATATGGCTTTGGTTTTACTGGAGTTCAGTCGCAGACCAGAGCACCCGCCCAATCAGCGACCAATCGTGCCGCATCAGCCAGCCGAGCCAGGCCCTCATGGAATTTATCCTTGGTGGTATGCAGATAAATTTGAAGTTCGTCAGCGTAGAATAGATGTTGAATCGCAGAGCCATCAAGTACGTCTTGTAAGTCATTAACGTAAAGATTGAACAGTAGGGGTCCCAGGACAGAACCCTGTGGTACACCCAGGTTGGTTTCTAGCCATTCTGAGTTACCATTTTTATTCGAGATAACCATTTGCGTGCGCCCTTGTATGTATGATTTTATCCACAGGAGGGCCGTCCTAGAAAAACTGCTGCAATTTAGCAAGCAATTTCGTAGGTGAGATGGTATCAAAGGCTTTGCTGAAGTCAAACAGCAGCAAAAGAGTCACTTTCTTTTTGTTGATGGCCATGCGTATGTCATCAGTCAATTTTAGTAATGCTGTCTGTGTACTGTGGTGTACTGTGGAGATTTAGATTTAGATTTAGATTTAGATTTAAGTGTTTTATTACTGTACATTATGTTGTACAAATAGTATTATAGAAAATATTTACAGATTAATTACAAGTTTGAGCGATAGATGATTTGAAGTATGTTAAGTAATGGTGGTGAGATGAGATAGCGAAAAGTTATGAATGAGGTGTTTTTGTGATAGTTACTATTGTTTGTAAAGGTGTTTGAGAGAATGTTGCGAATTTAATTGTTTCTACTCTGTTCTTCTTGAGCGAGAAAGTATTGTCTAGCCTGCGTTTTGAAATAAGAAGTTGAACTATTGTTACGTAAGTGAGATGGTAGGGAATTCCAGAGATATGAGGCGCTGATGTGGAATGATTTCCTCAGCGTCTCTGTGGCGAAGGGGGGGATGTCTAGAGGACTCACTTCACCCCTCACTGGGCGGAGGGCGACGTGGAAGTTAAAATAGGCTAAGATATAGGATGGTACAGCAGTATTAAATAGTTTTCTTAGAAAACAAGCCATAAAGTACTTCCTACGTCCGGCGGTGGTGAGCCAGCCGAGCTCACGCCTGTAAGGAGTGATGTGCTCATCCCTTCTTACATCATAGATGTAACGAATTCCTGTATTTACCAGTCTCTGCAGTTTGAGGTCTAGTTCTTTAGTCAAGTCACAGTATACCAGTGAACAATAGTCAATGATGGGAAACAGGAGAGCCTGCACAAGATGTTTGCGCAGTCTAAGGCTAGTGCTTTTTCGAAAGAAGTTTAGACGGTACATTAAAGAGTGAGCACGTTTGCATATTTGCTTGACATGCTCTTTCCAGGTTAGCTTCGAATCTAGCAATAACCCGAGACTGCGCACGGATGATTGATACTCGACCCGGGCTCCTCCTATGTTTATGTAGGTGTTAGCTACAGTTGGTAAAGAGTTTATGTAGTAAGGGGAGCCCAGGACGATCGCCTGAGTTTTGCTGACGTTTAACTTCAAACGATTTTGTGCTGCCCAGCCTGAAATCCTCTCGGCATTAGCTGTCATCCTAACGGAACAGGAATCCAGCTCCTCGAGGGGGCATTGACAGTAGATCTGGAGGTCATCCGCATAAATGAGGTGATAGGTGTCTGAGTCAAGGCAGAAGCCGATGTCATTGATGTATAACGAGAATAGCAGGGGGCCCAGGTCGGACCCCTGTGGGACTCCCGTCTTGAGAGGGCGAAAGGTGGAGAGCTCGCCCTTATCACCAATGACAGCCTGCTCTCTGCCCGTAAGATATTTAAGCCCCGAGAAACCGAAAGAGGTTAGTTTTGAGAGAAGTTTGACGTGACACACAGTGTCAAACGCCTTACTAAAGTCGAAGAGCAGGAGAAGTGTAACCATCTTTTTGTTTATCCCTAGCCTGATATCGTCGGTCAACTTTATCAGGCCTGACTGAGTACTATGTCCGGAGCGAAAGCCGGTTTGAAGATCATCAAGGCAGAGCCTCGATTCCAGATATTCAGATATTTGTTTGTGTACCAGCCATTCCAGTGCCTTTGACAGAAAACATAGAAGGGAGATCGGACGATAGTCAGAAAGAGATGTTGGGGAGCTGACTTTGTTTAGCGCATGCACTAGAGACTTTTTCCAGACAGAGGGGAAGCATGACTCGCTCAGGGACAGGTTAAAAATTCTACAGAGAAAGGGAGCGAGTACTGGCAATGCCTTCTGAATTATGCCCTGTGGAATGCCATCGCTGCCTCTTGCCTGGGAGTCAAAGTGCATTATCGCAGCTAAAACGTCCGATTCCGTTATCTCCCTGAAGTTAAAGTGTTCGGGGGTGTTCAGACTCTCGAGCCCTTGCAGGTAGTCCGCAACGTCAGGGGCCAGCGGATCGGTGGAAATTCCGCTAAAGTGCCTGTTGAGGTCTTCAGTAGAGAAACGAGAGGGAGGTGATTCCCTGGAGGTGGTGATTCCAAGTTTCTCTAGCTCTCTCCAGATCTCACCGGCGTCAGTCAGAGACGCCAAGCGTGAATGATAATAATTCAGCCTGGCATCCTCGACCTGCCGATGAGCGTCATCCCTAGCTAGTCTATAGAATAGCAGGTCTAAGGGGAGACGCGATCTGCGAAAACGTCGATAGAGTCTGTCCCGTTCTTTCACAAGGTCACGAAGAGCCGTGGTGAACCACGGGTGACGTTTCGTTCGTGGGGTCACTGTTCGTAATGGGGCGAGATGGTTTATGGCGTTAGTCAAGTTAGTGTTCAACAGTGTGATGATGCAGTCGTCAAGTGATGATGTAGCGAGCAATGACCAGTCGCACGCATCCAAGAAGTCCCTTAGCTTCTCGGCGCAGATGCCTTTGTAGTTTCTGTAAGAGTAAGTTTGAGGTGCGTGTAGTGGCATCTGTGGGGGCCAAGGGCAGACACCACAGAGTAGGCCAGCAGGTCGATAGAAGTTTCCCTCGTGTAGCGCAGCCCTGTCAGAACAACGACGTTGTTGTTGGTGTTGCCCTGCTGCTGCTTGATCTTCAGCAGCTGCCCTTCGGAGACTGGCAATTTCCGAAGGGACAGTGTTAGCAGGGGGAACGTTGTCGGACGAGGTGTGTTGAGGGGACTGCGCAGGAGGGGGCCTGGACGACAGATCTTCAACTTGTGCCCTTAGTTCCAAGATCGCCTGCTCAGCATTTGTAATGCGAGTTTGGAGCAAGGGCAGGTCGTCCAGGGCGATGAGTCGGTGCTCCAGTAGACCCAATCTCGTCTCTAACCCCGAGAGTTTGCTGGAAGTATCTCTCAAAGACTTCGCCGCCTCATCTTGCCTCGCACGGACGTCCTTTATTGCTGCAAGGATGTCCTGAAGGGTGACGTCCTTCCTTGCAGTGGTTGTTAATGGACGCGCCGGCGATTGGTTGCGCGAGGTGCTAGTCGATGAGGGCGCTGATGTTGCTTTGGTCTTCTTGACAGTCCTCTGCAACGTGCTGGCGTTAAGTGAAGCGTCTAGTTTCGCCCTGCTGTTTAAGTCAGCACACGTTGCACACGCGAGCGTCGGGACGCCTTTCACCACCACAGAACGAAAAGTTACGCAACGTGTGTGGAAGGAGTTGCGACATACTTCGCACTGCTTCGGTTCCTTGGTCTTTATGAGCTTGTTACAATGTTCACAGATGGTTTGGTATGCCTCTGTGACTTTCTCTCCTGTTATACTCATTTTTGCCGGCAACTTACTGTGTAGTTGATGACCGACGTAGATCTTCCCCGTCGTCTCGTGAGATGTCGCCTCGCGTGCTGATTGGAAAGTACAGATGCAGGAAGAGCAAGAGAGAAGCGAAGCCAAGCCAAGCGAAGCAGTTTGAGGTTAGAATTGAGTGCAAAAATTTGCAGTAGAATTGACAGCGTGTGGTGAGTGCAGCCTCCAGCGAAAATTATGACAAGCTGAAGGTTGCAATAAGGAGCGTGCAACGAACTGTAAGAAAACACGCCCGAAGGCAGAAAACAGCAGAATAGCAGTTCGAAAGAGGAGTGTCGAGTGAAGGCGTCCAGTACTTACGGAGAGTAGACGACAGGAGAGAGAGAGAGAGAGAGAGAGAGAGGGTCAGCTGTGTTCAGAGGTGAGAGCCTCAGGACAATAGCGTGGCAGCAGAGTGTGTATGTGCGGAGTGTGCGAGTATGTGAGGAGTGTGCGGAGTCCACGGGCCCTGCTTGGCTACCTTGCATGGGCGGCTAAGGCCACCACGTTGTAGAGAAGGGCTGGGCGAAATACATGTGCAGAAAAGTGAATAAAGTGTTGTTTGTGTTTGACTTCTTTCCTGTTTCCCATACTCTCCCCAGCGTACTCTCATACGTCGGCGATCGCGTGTAAAATCCCGCGAAATAAAGAAATACTAGTGCACACGGATGCGCTAGGTGTTGCGCACCTATGTTGGGAGGCACAGCGTCGCAGGCTTCCCTCTAGTTCTCTCTCTCTCTCTCTCTCTCTCTCTCTCTCTCTCTCTCTCTCTCTCTCTCTCTCTCTCTCTCTTTACATTTTCGCTGCAATAATTGCACTTTGACTCCAAGCCGGACGGCTGCGACGGCATACCCAGGTTGTTATTCACAAGGCACTGCCAGTACTCGCTCCTTATACTCCGTCATATTTTCAAACCTGTCCTTGAGCGAGTCATGCTTCCCTTTGACTGGAAGAAGTCTTTGGTGCACGCACTAAAACAAAGTCAGTTCACCCACAGCCTTACAGACTACCGTCCGATCTCCCTCCTATGTTTCTGTCCAAGGCGCTGGAGTGGCTGGTGCACAGACAAATCTCTGAGTACCTTGAGTCTAGACTTTTCTAGACGATCTACAAACTGGTTTCCGCCACTGGGCACAGCACTCAGTCGGGCTTAATCAGAGTTGACTGACGATGTCAGGCTTGGCACAGACAAGAAGAAGGTAACTCTCTTCTCCTCTTTGACTTTAGCAAAGCGTTTGCACTGTGTGTCAGCCAAGCTACTCAGAAAGCTAACCTCTTTCCGGCTTCTCTAAGCAGGTTATCCGCTGGCTCGCTCTTCTTACCTTGCTCAGGCAGGCAGAGCGGCTTCATTGGGGACGACAATAAGCACCCTCTACTTTCGACTTCTTAACACGGGAGTACCACACGGGATCCGCCCTGGGTCCCCTGCTATTTTCGTTGTACATAAATGACGTCAGCTTCTGCCTGGACTCTGACGTATCTCATCTCATCTATGCGGATATCTGCAAGTATACAACCAATGCCACTTGAGGAGCTTGACTCTTGTTCCGTGAAGATGACAGCTAACGCCGAAAGGATCACAGGCTGGGCTGCACAAAATCATCTAAAACTAAAATGTCAGTAAAACAAGGGATCGTCCTGGTTCCCCTATTATATAAACGCTTTACCAACTGTAGCTAATACCTTATTAACATAGGGGGAGCCCGGGTCGAATACCAGTCATTCGTGCGTAGTCTGGGAGTGGTGCTCGATTCTAAGTCAAACCTGGAAAGAGCACGTTACACAACTGTGTAAGCGTGCCAATCACTAATGTTTAGGTCTGTATTTCTTCAGGAAGGAGCACCAACCTTAGACTGCGCAAGCATCTCGTGCAAGCACTCCTGTTTCCCATTATCGACTACTGCTCTCTATATACTGTGACCTTACACAAGAACTTGGAACCAAACTACAGAGACTGGTAAATCAGGAATCCGTTACATCTATGGTATTAGAAGGGACGAGCACATCACCCCCTACAGACGTGAGTTGCAATTGGCTCACCACTGCCGGACGTAGAGGTATTTTATGGCCTGTTTTCTGAGAAAACTCTAAACCCGCTACACCATCTTACATATTGCCCTTTTCGACTTCCACGTCGCACTCGTCCTGTGAGGGTGAGGTGATCCCCCTGGACATCCCTCTTCGCCACGGAGACGCTGAGGAATTCATTTCATGTCAGCGCCTTCATACCTCTGGAATTCGCTGCCATCTCATCCTTCGTACATTAAATCTATTACTCATTTTAAAACTAAAGCAAGCTGTATTTCTTCACGCAGGAAAACTCCTAGCAATCAATAACTCATGCACCCTTCATCCATTCAAAACTCGCTTTCACTCATCTCTCTCACACATAATCTCATTAGGCATAAGGTATTCTATCTCTTACTTATACTATTACTGTAATATTGTACAACATAATGTACAGAAATCAAACTTATCTAATCTAATCTATCTAATTCGCTCTCTCTCCTCTCTCTCGTCTCTTCTCTCTCTCTCTCTCTTCTCTCTCTCTCTCTCTCCTCTTCTCCTCTCTCTCTCTCTCTCCTCCCTCCTTCTCTCCTCTCTCTCTATTGCCTACGACCCTCGCCGGTTGAACCTTGGGATTACTGGCTTCCACTCGTACGGACCTCCGTCCTCTCGTGCTGACCGGTGCGCCGGGGACGGCGGCTGGATGGCGAAAGACCCCGGATGCGGCAGTGGTCCATGTCGGTATGGCTAATTAAAGATCGTTCCATCCTTGGCTGGCTGTCCAGGTCGTCGTGCTGCTGCTGCTGCTGCTGCTGCTCTTCTCACTTAACATACTTCAATCATCTATCGCTCAAACCTGTAATTAATCTGTAAATATTTTCTATAATCTATTTGTACAACATAATGTACATAATAAAACACTTAAATCTAGATCTAATCTCAGGTCTGGTAAATTCAGGAATCCGTTAATCTATGGTATTAGAAGGGACCGAGCACATCACCCCCTCAGACCGTGAGTTGCAATGGCACCACTGCCGGACGTAGAGGTATTTTATGGCCTGTTTTTGAAAACTCTATAACACCGCTACACCATCTTACATATTGCCTTCTCGATTCCCACGTCGCACCTCGTCCTGTGAGGGTGAGGTGAATCCCCCTGGACATCCCTCTTCGCCACGGAGACGCTGAGGGGAATTCATTTCATGTCAGCGCCTTCATACCTCTGGAATTCGCTGCCATCTCATCTTCGTGACATTAAATCTATTTATCATTTAAAACTAAAGCCAAGCTGTATTTCTCACGCAGGAAAACTCCTACTAACAATCATAACTCATGCCCCTTCATCCATTCAAAACTCGCTTTCACTCATCTCTCTCACACATAATCTCATTAGGCATAAGTATTCTATCTCTTACTTATACTATTACTGTAATATTGTACAACATAATGTACAAAATAAAACTTATCTAATCTATCTAATCTAATATCTCTCTCCTCTCTCTCTCTCTCTCTCTCTCTCTCTTTCTCTTTTCTCTCTCTCTCTCTCTCTCTCTCTCTCTCTTCTCTTCTCTCTCTCTCTCTCTCTCTCTCTCTATTACTACGACCTCGGGTTGACCTTGGCGATTACTGTGCTTCCACCTCGTACGGACCTCCGTCCTCTCGTGCTGACGGTGCGCCGGCGGACGGCGGCTGGATGGCGAAAGGACCCGGATGCGGCAGTGTCCATGTCTGGTAGGCTAATTAAAGATCTCCATCCTTGGCTGGCTGTCCAGGTCGTCGTGCTGTGCTGCTGCTGCTGCTGCTCTCTCACTTAACATACTTCAAATCATCTATCGCTCAAACCTGTAATTAATCTGTAAATATTTCTAAATACTATTTGTACAACATAATGTAAGTAATAAAACACTTAAATCTAAATCTAAATCTCTCTCTCTCTCTCTCTCTCTCTCTCTCTCTCTCTCTCACTTCCACTCGCGCGTGCCTTCTTATTTTGTTGACGTGTTGTGCGTCAACGAGAATCGGAAAAGTACTGCCAAGCCAGCCGCCGATAGCGATTGGCCGAGCAAGGCGCGAAACGCATTAATTGGCTGCACGTTTCGCGCCAGTTCGGACCAGCGGGCTCTTTCCCTGAGCACGATAACCAGTGAATTCCACAAATTCCAGGTACGCTACTCGCATCCGAGAAAACGCAGGCCTCTAAATGTGATTTGCGCGGCTGCGACGCACAACGTCGCATTCATCGGCACGTAGCTTCCTCTGACGGAATTTCTTGTATATTTCTTGTATAAATAAATAAATAAAATATTGTTTTAAAATACAGTATGTGAATGTTATTTTAAATATTTCCAAGTTTAATTATTTTGCTGTAGAAGCAATTTACTTATTGCAAAAAATATATAATAATTCGAAAGATCTGAACAAAATCTCTAAAAAAGCAAAGTTGCAGAATCAATCGTTTAATTTTAAAGATATATATTTAGAAATCGTAACAAGGTGATCATAAGCGAGGAATAAATACAAAACGAAAACTCTCATACTCGCTATCCCACGCGTCATGAGTTTTAATGACACAACATACAAGGAATATTGACAAGTAGCGCACGAGTTGCTATGTAGAAATGTGTGGCAATGAAAATAATCTCTCTTTAAAAAATTGATGACCGGATCTTTTAAAGCCGTTAATCAAGCGATTTGATTGGTTGAGAAACAAATATCCGATATGAATATAGTTACGATTTAAAACTTCTATCCTGGTAGAAAATACGCCATAATTTCTGGTCGCGCCATTAATACATAGGATCTTCTGCCCAGAAGCTTTGCCCAGATTCGGCCCAGAAAAATTTTCGCCTGGCGACAGTTTCTGCGCAGAATCTGCTGAAAATTCTGGCAAATGTAGGGAGACGCTAATTTGAGGTTAAGAGGTCGGGATAATCGCCAGCTAATAAATAAATCAGTTTTTATATTTCAGCTTTATTCTTGAGAACTGCTCATCGAAATCGTTTAAAATTTCAACAGCAGATAGCTTTGTTTGTGATGAATCACCAAATAAAATTTTGGAGCATTCGACTGCATTGTATTAGCCATATAAGAATTTTCAAAAAAAAATTTAAACCTTGAAATCTTAAGAACCATAAGGGTTTTAAAGCTGCGTAATGAACTTAACCAAAATACAGAAAATATCTACCTTTTTTCAAAATCTCAAGTGCAATAAGACCTTTTTACGCCCGTAATCGAGGCACAAAAAAACTCATTTTTTCAGTTTTCGATTTATTACTGAATGATGAGAAACAGTGAGGTAGACGGGAGGATTGTTTATAATAATGGTTTAATGTTCCTTATATACAGAGCATGCCTAGCATGCTTGTGCTCTCCAAGAACGTACAGCAACGAGTGGTTAGTGTCGTATTCGCGCAGAGACTATATATCGTACGACTCACATATATATAGTACTAGTGGGGAGTTGCACATGTGTATGTCTATCCTATTTGCTATGCTACCTACATTGCGCAACGAGACGAAACTCACTGTCGAGTAGTTGCGCACAGCGCTTCAGCGCATCCTATCTCTAGATGCTATGGTACAGTGTACAGACAAATGTACTATTCATATTCTAACACGCCTCCTTACATTTGTACTGTACATTAGGATTTTACATTTAACAATTCTCTAAATTTTACAAACTTTTCTTTACATAGTGCTTTAGTAAAAATGTCCGCGACATTTTCATTAGGTCGATTTTACAAACCTCGATCAATTTTTCTTTTACACTCTCATGAACAGTATGATAGTGTATTTCAAGCTGACAATGAAGCTGACACCCGGAATAAAAAATTAATAATTTCGATTATGGAAATTGATTGCGCAAGCAAAAAGCTTGACAAACCTCAAAGGAAAGGTTTGCGCGAATATTGGTTTTCGAGAAAATTTCTTCCGGGTGCTGGGTGCTCCTTATTTTATGTCATGAGATATTTTTAAAATTGAATTTAATGTTCATAACAGCGGAAATAGATGCATTTTTTTATGCGCAAACAGCACCCGTAAAAGATATATGCATAAAATCATTATTAATCGAAATAAAAAATAAATATAAATTGCGCCATATCGGATGGGTTTTCCGTGGCGCGCGCGGGACGCATGCCGTCTGCTGCGGAGTCGGGAGGTCCATCATAGAGTGATCAGAGTATAACCCGTTGACTGCATCCAGGAGGACACATGCAGTAATGCATTTACATATATGCACTGTCCTTAACGCAGAATTATTGTTTATTGAATTTTTTATTCGGTACTACTAGCAGTCAGTAAGTTGTGCTGATAAATACCATAGGTAAATACATATATGATTAACCTAACCTCTCTTTGATTTTATTTCCCACAGAACTCTTTTATTTTGCAGTCATCAATACTTAATGTGCATGATGATTTATGTTGAGATAGTCGTAAAAGGAATTTTTTTCATCACTGCAAATTTTGTTTTATAAAGAACTTTTTTCGTTGCTGTAAAAGAAAAATTACTTCACTAGGTAAAAATCAAATGTTATGGATGCATTTTTAATCAATTTTTTTGTTGAAATCTGTTAAATTTTTTATTATTAACACAGCATATTTCAAGAAAGCACATGAGAAACATGTTTGATATGAGCTGTGAATTGCCTTCTGCATTGACAAAGCTTGTGCTTTGCAGATACGCAATATGTGCTTTGCAATATGCAAACATTCTTTTTGTGTGTTCTTGTGTAGCAAAAGCTCATGGATTAGAAAGTTGTGGATACTTTTGTTACGTATACCCCATCAAGTATATGAGAATGCATATGTCTAAGATGCAGCTGAACAATTCTCATTATTTCCAATGTCCAAGGGATAATACAGTACAAGCCTCGCACACTGCTTTCAACAAAATGAAAACAGAAGGACAAATTATTTACTCTTTGGATACAAGATTCAGATATTTCCATTACAATCATTATAAACAAGTTTACAGTATAATATGGAATTCACAATTAAGCTGGCTTTTATGGATCGAGACTGATTTTCAATGTGCAAGTGAGTACAAACTTGGTTTATTTGAAGCATGAATTCATTTAATTTTTCAACTTATCCAGCAATTAACAATAATTTATTTTTAAAACGAAAACTCAGTAGATCAACTTTTTTTCAATTATTTAAACAAAATTTCAATAATTATCAGGTTTTTATCCGGAAAGCATTTACTTTGATTTTTTTTTATTTACTTTTTTATTGCAATTCAAATCTAGCCTAGTGTAAAACATCCTTTAATTCACTCTTACACCTGAAATCTGTTTTATCGATGCTTACACGTACCGATAAAGCAGGCATCCGAGTTAGTCGGGATTTCAAAGTATTTTCTTCTGTATATGCCTTACATTCAGCGAAGATACATGTAAGATATATATTTTTAAATTGTTCAATATTGTTGTAAATGTAAGTTAACCAATTGATATATCCGATCTTTAATAGCAAGTCCGTATGTGATTTAGTAATTTACAGGTTATTAGGTTACATATCTCTCGAGAGTTTCTTTATACAAAGCCGATTTCTTGGAAGCTCGCGCGCGTTTTATTTTTCTTATCGTTGAATTCGCAAGAACGTGCGTGATCCCGCCGTTTCTTTTGATATTATTTAACAATACAAAAAGGTATTCTGATGCAACATAATGGTTAAAAACCTTCATTTATTATCAACATGTATTTTGCTATTTCTAAAAATATGACCCAATTTGACTATTTACATTTCATGCCTTAAAAAATATTTTTGTTTTTACCAAGTAATTATTGAAACCTTATAATGATGTCTTTCCCACAGATCATTTGCCAGGCGAACATCATCTACAAGTTTTCTGTTTGTACCTCATCGTAGAACTGAACAACTGAAAATCATTGCAGAGAAGCTCATCGCAGTAGAACTCAAGAACTATCTGATAATTAGAGAGCATCGTTCAAAGGTATGAAATTGAGTGACTAAGCTATCATTCCTATTTCAAATCTTAAATTTGTACATTATTACCAATTTTTTTTAAATGCTCTTTTGACTGTATTTTTACAGTATCACTGTCTTCTCTCTTGAGTCCTTCGAAGAAACTTCTGAAGTGCTTTCAAAGTCTGAAACAACTTTTAATATAATTTTTTTTTCAGATCTCAACTTTGGATCTTGGCAGGTTTATGTTCATCTTATCGTATCTTTAGTAGAGCTGGTTCACTACTCATCTCATGGTTGCATCTCATCGTGTAAGCTTGAAGTTTTGTGACAGATAATTGATGTAATTTACAATGTTAAGTCAGCTTGCTTATAGTTATTTGCAAGTAGCCTGAACTCCTAACAAGTAAAACTAATAGGTGAGCAATAACTTTTATACTCGACTTGGCTATGCAATAACAAATATTTAGAATATATTGAATAAATTTTAATTTTTCAGCTTCATGGCAGCATTTTGAACTTTTTATCATCTCTAAACGCATATATTGTGTAACATGCCATCAAAGCCAGTACAGTCGAATTCAAATATTTTTGCAGCTTTAAAAGATTTGCCTATTTTTGATCAAAATGGAAAGTTAAAAAAAGAAAAAGATGATGTATGGATTGATGCTGTGTTATTGCTAGAAAACATGGCTAAACATAATTTGTATATATATGTCCAACAGAATAGACATTCTACAAAAACAAAGTTAAACAATTATCTCGGCTTAGTAGAAAAGACTGATTCAAAAGTCAGTAATACCATGAATGGAGAAAAAAAGACGATTGAACCCTTTAAAACTTTAAATGATCTACATTCTATGAAGTTTAGTGTTTCTTTTAACGCAGTCATAAGGAACATATGTTCACGTCCTTTTTCAGTCATGTACTCTTTGCCAGAGCAATTAGATCTGTGGAGCGATTTGAATAAATATTGCACTTCTAGGACTTTCTTAATTATTCTTTCTGATTTCGTAGAAAATGTATCGATACGAAAAGCAACGACCAGCAATATTTTGTTGTATGCTATCGCAACAGAAGTAGACAACAAAACTATTTTGTTATACCAGGCTATAAGTGAGGAGAATAGCATTGGCTTTACGAATTTTTTTTTACGTGAATGTTTAAGAAACAATTTTAAGGCACCAACAGAATTTATTACTGGATATTCACATTCTTTATTAGACACTGCTGCTAAATTATTCAACGAATGTACATTAGATGAGTACAATGCATCTTGTTTAAAGTATATTATGAAAAAAACTAGTTCTTTGCCGTATGTTTTGATTCGCGCAGATATCATAAATTTATTAATAAGTGTCAGTAAATGGGATTGTCTCCAAAATCCATCAAAACAAAAATTTGTTTTATGTAGTTTAATATACATAAGTTTGATAAATGATTTGAGCACATTTGAAGAAACAATTATAGATTTGTTTATCTTATTTACAACTAAATTTGAAAGTCGTACAACTGAAAAATCTAGATTGAATTTGATATGCAAAATCAGTATTGCAGATATTGAACAGTATTATGAAGAATACATGAAGTATGCGAATAATGATAATGCATACCGTATATTTCCATCGATGTTATTAAATGCAGCAAGACAGTGCAACAGATCAAATAATTTAGTTTTAAATTATATTAACGATTTAAAAGTACAAGCTAATAATATTATCGCATCGGATAAAGCAGCTGCAACGGATTATAACAGTTATCACTGTATCGATTTGCTTGTGAAACTAGAAGACTTATTTTTTGATTTTCCTCTATGTACACAATTAATTAACGAATGTACAAATGAAAGAGTTTCATCAACAAAAAATTCATTACAGTATTTGTTATATTTAAAAGACCATATAAAAAATCAACAAACGGCACCAAATTTTATTAAATTACTTGGAACTTGTTAAAGTCAGTTTGTTCCGATATTAGAAGCTTCGTTAATGAAAATCGTCCACAAAAAAAGAAAATTGAGAAAAGTAATAATAATCACGATTATCTTAAGTTTGAAGAGAATTGGATGGGTAAGAACGTATTTATTACTGAAGCAACGCCTCTAGAAGAAACAACAATTAGCATCAATAATAGTTCAGTAAAAACATTCGATGAAGAGGCTCTCATTTCAAAACAAACGAATGAATGTCCTGATAATAGTGAATTGGATCCACAACTTGATAAGAGTACTGAAATGTTTAATGACTTGGCTGATAATCAACAATCTTCTGCTGTCACGAACGTTCATGCAGAAAAATTTTGTATCAGTGAAGAATCGGTGGATTCGCTGGAAGATGATCCTGGAATCTTTTCAGTACAAAAAATATGCGCTGAAGAACAGGAAGAATCTGAAGACAAAAATAATCAGGAAACTTGTTCAATTTCACATTCAACACCAGCCGATTTGAGTAACTCTAAAAATATAAAAACTATAACGTCAGAGAACGTAGATTTTGAAGACTACAACAATGCATTCGCGAAAGATAGAAACATAGAAACAACCAACAACGTATGGAATTGTAGTTACCAAATAAATCTGGACCATGATTATTCAGTCAACTCACGACCTATTCTGGCTGACTTAAAAAAAACGATTACTGATCAAGCAATTAATTCTGCAACTGCTTGTGATGAAGTGGATGCATTAATATCTACAGAACATTACGATGTTCAAAAATCACAAACTAAAAGAGTACATGAATCCGAAGAAACAGAGAAACCAATTGGTGAGCGATCTCCAAAAGACAAGATAAATGTAGTTAATAAAATGACAAAAAAGCCTCGTAAATACTGTGATCCGTTTCCAGGTGCTACTATTTTCTATGAACAATCGTGCAAAGGAATAAAAAGACAGCCTACAATTCGCAATGGCGAACTTTTACCACCAAAAAAAATTAGTAGCAGAAAATACATTCTGAGAAACATATCAGCATTTGATAGTATACTTGAAGTATTAATTTTTGGCTACAAAAATGCAAAAAGTTGTCGTGAATATTGCAGTAGTATTGTGCAATTTATGCCCCATGAAACAAATATAATAAATCTAATAGTCACATTTTCGTTAAAATCAAACTTCCAAAGTTTATATAAAACAAGATCAATTATATTATTTAAATATGGCAATAAAAGAAACGATGAAATTTTCTGCAATGGTGAAATTGGTATATTTTTAACAAAAATTATGGAAGACAATTTCTGTGTTAAAGAGACGATTGCATGCCAAAGCTGCAATTCATCGCATGAAACAACTAAAGCAAGTGTTGTAATACCAATTAGTGATATACTTACGTTTAAAATCCAAGATTTACCTCAGATTATCAATTCTTATTTCTCAAAAAAGAATTGTCTGTCATGTCTCGGACAAGAGATAAGAATTATTCGTGAATTCGGACCTTTTCTAATAATAGATGTAAAAAATGTGACTGAATGTTTGCAAGCAATACCTACTGATTTTAATATTTTCGACAAGAAATTTGTTTTGATTGGTGCTATCGGATCCTCTCGACGAGAAAACATGGATGAAATTCAGTACATTCGGTATTGCCGATCCTTTCAAAATGCGTGGTATGAACATAATGGCATTAAAAGGCACATTAAACGCCTTGTTAAGCTATCTAATGTAAACATATCGTTAATTGTTTATGTATTGCGATAATAAAACGAATTGATATTGATACTACTCTAGTGAGTTTGATTTATCAACGCTCATTCTAGATATATAAGTTTACCTAAGATACAAAAAAAATAAAGCTCACCGAGCATTTCGGCGCACGGTTCTACAGTGAAATATAAAAACATGGACTTCCTCGCTCGATGCGATCCATCTCGTATACACTCGTTTCTTATACGGGCTTATCGCTTGTAAATCGCTTGTAAATCATCGAGACTCGTCAGTCGTGCTTTGCGTAATAACCCGCGAGAGCCACCGCAATATGCATGGCCGACCCTCAGCTTGCAAGCTCTAGCGCGGATGGAGTCGCTAAATTTCCAGGGGGAAACAGAAGCCATAATGTCATAACGGGGAACACTGACTTCATGTATCGAAGAGCTGCGGCTATAAATGTATACACCATGTGCGAAGGGCTTTTTTGAAAAATGATAGAATGCGCTTTTGATTGGCTGGAATTAAAGGCAGGATGAGGCGTCGTGGCATGTATCAGATATTTCATGTATAATAAATGCTAAAAAAAAAAAAAACTGGGGGTAATTAATCAATACGTGGCGTGAAAACTAATTAAGAATCCGCACATCTCGCTCGAAGGAAGCGCTAAGAATTAGAATAACCTCGGGTCATATTTGTTCGCGCAGCTGCATACACACATTACACGCGAGGATGAGAAATGCCTCTCGGTACATAATAGTAGCAAAGATTTCATTATTCTCGCGTGAGCCATGCGTACGTTCTCCAGGGCATTTATTACACGTTTTTTCGCCTCGTACATCACGGAGATTAGAATGTCAGTTCTAGCCTCGCACAAACTTGAACGATACTGTCTCAAATCGGTTTCCTTCGTTTTCTTTCCAGCTTCTGATTTATGTCGCGTTAGATTAGAATATCCGATTTTCGCGGCTTTTTCCAAAAATAAACCGAAAATAGCACTTTCGCCAAAGATAAAAGAGCGGCTGATGCGGCAATGCAAATACAGCCAGCTGGTGTGTCCAAGGCAATTTCAGAGTTATACAAACCAGTGAAAAAATAGATAAAATTACATTTTCAACATATTTTTAAAATACATATATTTATATTTTTGGAACAGTAGTTTACATAGTTACACTGCAAATATCATTACTTGTCAATTCCACGATTTAACGTAAACAAAAAGAGCTACAAAACATTGTGAGCTTTCTATTGGAATACGCCTAGTCGATGTTCTAATGTCATTCCTCTCCTCCCAGAATTCAGATTTTCTTAGGTAAGCAATATAATGACTTCCTGTTTTACTTTGGACAGGTTGAAAAGAAATTAAACCTAAAATTTATAACAATCTTTTTTGTACTCTAGATTAAGTGGCAAATACTTAGGTAAGTTTGTAATATTTGGCATTGAATTGATTGAACTTTCTTCAGCTGTCTCAGATACATGCTCAACGTCAAAAGCTATGCAAGAGCCTAATTTATATTTTAGAATTGCTTTGACGTTCAAACAGTTTCTACATTTGATACAGTCCTCAGAAAATATAGACAATAAAAAATCCTTGCATGTTTTACAATCTTCAATATTAAGTTTTTGCAATATTTTACTTTGATAGCGTAAGGTTCTAGAAGTATTGCATTTATTGCAAGTCACCAGCCCTAAAATATATGAAAATCCTTTCGTGAATTTTTCAAACAAATTTGTTACATTCATTTCACAGTTCAACAAATTTAGCTGACTCTCACAAAATTGTAGCATAATCTCTGCTCGCCTTGTGTACAGTACTTGCAACAAACTTTCACTCCAAGCATGATCTTTTATTAATTCTAAAAAGTTATTTTTATTGTGAATCAGAAATTTACTTAAGATGTGCTTAAAATATGGTATTGTATCATAGGCTTCTATAAACAATTCTGCAATCGAATCAAATGGACACGTGTTTATCAATTGATATTTATGATTACGAATGCATACAGGCGGCAATTTTAACCCATTAATGATGATAATATCATTAATCGGATCACATTTCACATTCTTTAAATTTTTTCTTCCATCAATATTAATCGATTGCAGTTTAGTTGTAGAATCTATTACTTGATCTTCTGTTTCTGAAACATTTTTTAACATGCCACGACCTATTCGGATTTCTGGAACTATAAGATTCAAATGGTTTAAGATAAAACGATTGGCTGATCGTGCATGACTCATATTATAAACAGTCTTCATTATCATGTTATAACATTCTGAACACGTAGATGATGACTGTACTTTAGCTGTCGGGTAATGAATGTGCATTACATTGGTCCAAGCTGGAAACTGACTGAATAGCAACATAATATTTTTTATCATTGGTTTACATTCGAGAAAATTCGCTTTTGGAAATCCTGCAGAGTCATTGAAGCACATAGTTTTACATTTTTGGTTCAATTCATGCAACCAGCCAACAATTTTGTATGGCATTTCATCAATGTCTTCTACTTCAGTCAACTGGATTTTGTGATATTGATTCACACCATACTCGCTTTCAACAAATAGATTCTTATAATCAAATGTTTCAATTTTATTTATTAAGAACTTTTTCCTTTTGTCGCACTTGCTGTTTTCATCGCAGTTCTTACTTTGAGCCACTATAAGAATACTCTTTATCACTTCTTCTAATAAGTCAAAGGTTTCAACTTCTAGTAAGTACGCAATGCATCTTGCAAAAAAATCCTTTACTCCATCTTGACTGCTGTCAAAGCATCTCCATTTAGTAACATTCTTTAAGAGGTGATTGCGATCACGTTTTATTAAACAAGCTGGAAGTATAGATTTTCATTTTTGTAAAATGTCGAAACAGTTAGCCAGATACTGGTTATAAGAGCAACCATTGTATGATAATGAAATACCATTTAATAACGCTAAAGAGCAATCAGATACTATATTGCCAGGTGTTGGTCCACCATCTTTTTTAACGCGTGACAGAAAATCAGATATTGTGTTAGTATTATGTGAGTCAGATAACATTTGTGCAACAGGGAAAATTTTGCCAGCAAAATTTACGACAACCACATACAAAAAAATATCTGATGAATAATTTTCATCAATAATATTGATTTTTTTAACAAAACTTCCAGAAGCGTCAATTGAAGTAACTACTCCAGGAAGTCTGCAGACTTCATTCCAAAATTTGATCTGTTTTTCAGTCCAATACATTACTATAAAAGGATTAGTAGAGATCATCTTGATTTCTGGTCTGTTATCCATCATCGCATGCAAGGATTCAAGAGGTCTGCCAGGATAGTTTTCCAATCGTAATTTTTCATCTACTGCTTCCTGTTTCAACTTCGTGTATACTAAGGAATTGCTGAGTAAAGCTGGAATCGGATCAGAATCATCCATTAGACGATTTGCTTCTTCAAGTTTAAACTGCTTTGGTTTTATATTCTGCAATGACTCTTTGGCCTTCTTTCGACGTTCTCCTGCTAATAATCTTTTCCTACTAGTAGGATGAGGAATTTTGGCAGTGTCAACTGTTTGTATGTTGATTGTCACAGATGAATCACTTTCTAATGGTCTATTCTGACAGGTGCCGGTAAATTTTGCACCACATACAACACAATAACCATAAAAATATGAATATGGTTTATCCTTCCTTTTACAAATTTGGTCTTTTACAATTTTATAGCAACAGGTTGCCTTTTTTGCTCTCCACATTTTTTCAGCGATACAATGAGTCCATCCTGCATGATGATTCATTTTCTCATATACTCTGTTATCTCTGTAAAGGACTTTGATAGGTTTAATTTTTTCCCAAGTCTTCCAATTTAATACTATGTCGTAACTAATTTTTTTTTCAGACGAATTATCATCGTATTCACTGTCATGATAATCACTATCATTGTCATCGTTAGATTCCGAAGAAGAATCCATTTTATTAGACAGAATAAAATGTGAACTGATCTAAAAAATAGCAGCTAACTAATTGTATTTCTGCGTAATCTGAAAAAATAAAAAGAATGAGCTGTCATTGAATAGCACTTGGTTACTTATTTATTGAAGAAATATTACAATCTGTAGCACATGAAGATAGCAGTATGACTCACTTGTTCCAACCATGAGAGTTAGGATGAAGCGAACATGCGGCCTGGCCCCCAAGAGCCAAAGTTGAGATAGTCTGTTAAAACAGACCAGCTGCAGAGTAGTGCTTTGTAACAGAGTCCTGATTGAATGGCATTGAGTGTACACGATGAGATGCAACCATGAGATGAGTAGTGAACCAGCTCTACTAAAGATACGATGAGATAAACATACACCTGTCAGCCATGATCCAAAGTTGAGATCTGTAAAAAAATTATATAAAAAGTTATTTCAGACTTTGAAAGCACTTCAGAAGTTTCTTCGAAGGACTCAAGAGAGAAGACAGTGATACTGTAAAAATATAGTCAAAAGAGCTTCTAAAAAAAATTGGTTATAATGTGCAAATTTAAGATTTGAAATAGGTATGATAGCTTAGTCACTCAATTTTATACCTTTGAACGATGCTCTCTAATTATCAGATAGTTCTTGAGTTCTACTGCGATGAGCTTCTCTGCAATGATTTTCAGTTGTTCAGTTCTACGATGAGGTACAAACAGAAAACTTGTAGATGATGTTCGCCTGGCAAATGATCTGTGGAAAAGACATCATTATAAGGTTTCAATAATTACTTGGTACAAACAAAAATATTTTTTAAGGCATGAAATGTAAATAGTCAAATTGGGACATATTTTTTGAAATAGCAAAATACATGTTGATAATAAATGAAGGTTTTTAACCATTATGTTGCATCAGAATACCTTTTTGTATTGTTAAATAATATCAAAAGAAACGGCGGGATCACGCACGTTCTTGCGAATTCAACGATAAGAAAAATAAAACGCGCGCGAGCTTCCAAGAAATATATCAATTGGTTAACTTACATTTACAACAATATTGAACAATTTAACAATATATATCTTACATGTATCTTCGCTGAATGTAAGGCATATACAGAAGAAAATACTTTGAAATCCCGACTAACTCGGATGCCTGCTTTATCGGTACGTGTAAGAGTGAATTAAAGGATGTTTTACACTAGGATAGATTTGAATTGCAATGAAAAAGTAAATAAAAAAAAATCAAAGTAAATGCTTTCCGGATAAAAACCTGATAATTATTGAAATTTTGTTTAAATAATTGAAAAAAAGTTGATCTACTGAGTTTTCGTTTTAAAAATAAATTATTGTTAATTGCTGGATAAGTTGAAAAATTAAATGAATTCATGCTTCAAATAAACCAAGTTTGTGCTCACTTGCACATTGAAAATCAGTCTCGATCCATAAAAGCCAGCTTAATTTTGAATTCCATATTATACTGTAAACTTGTTTATAATCATTGTAATGGAAATATCTGAATCTTGTATCCAAAGAGTAAATAATTTGTCCTTCTGTTTTCATTTTGTTGAAAGCAGTGTGCGAGGCTTGTACTGTATTATCCCTTGGACATTGGAAATAATGAGAATTGTTCAGCTGCATCTTAGACATATGTATTCTCATATACTTGATGGGGTATACGTAACAAAAGTATCCACAACTTTCTAATCCATGAGCTTTTGCTACACAAGAACACACAGTAGAAAGAAAGTTTGCGTATTGCAAAGCACATATTGCGTATCTGCAAAGCACAAGCATTGTCAATGCAGAAGGCAATTTCACAGCTCATATCAAACATGTTTCTCACGTGCTTTCTTGAAATATGCTGTGTTAAAAATAAAAAATTTAACAGATTTCAACAAAAAAATTGATTAAAAATGCATCCATAACATTTGATTTTTACCTTGTGAAGTAATTTTTCTTTTGCAGCAACGAAAAAAGTTCTTTATAAAACAAAATTTGCAGTGATGAAAAAAATTCCTTTTACGACTATCTCAACATAAATCATCATGCACATTAAGTATTGATGACTGCAAAATAAAAGAGTTCTGTGGGAAATAAAATCAAAGAGAGGTTAGGTTAATCATATATGTATTTACCTATGGTATTTATCAGCACAACTTACTGACTGCTAGTAGTACCGAATAAAAAATTCAATAAACAATAATTCTGCGTTAAGGACCGTGCATATATGTAAATGCATTACTGCATGTGTCCTCCTGGATGCAGTCAACGGGTTATTCTCTGATCACTCTGATGGAACTCCCGATTCCGCAGCAGACGGCATGCGTCCTGCGCGCGCCACGGAAAACCCATCCGATATGGCGCAATTTATTTTTATTTTTTATTTCGATTAATAATAATTTTATGCATATATCTTTTACGGGTGCTGTTTGCGCATAAAAAATGCATCTATTTCCGCTGTTATGAACATTAAATTCAATTTTAAAAATATCTCATGACATAAAATAAGGAGCACCCAGCACCCAGAAGAAATTTTTGATTTTCTCGAAAACCAATATTCGCGCAAACCTTTCCTTTGAGATTTGTCAAGCTTTTTGCTTGCGCAATCAATTTCCATAATCGAAATTATTAATTTTTTATTCCGGGTGTCAGCTTCATGGAGCTTGTATTTCAATGTTCTTGGAATTCTTTGTCATGTTTCCTTTGTTTGCAATATTTATCGCACCTGAATTATCTTCATAAATTTTTATCGATTCACTTATATCTATGTCGAATATTTTTACTAATTCTCGAATATATTCTAGTTCGCTTACAACTTCGGATAAAGGAACATACTCTGCATATGTTGCTTTATCCGCATGTACCTATCCAGGCGTTGGCCCCTGCGCTGCTCTGCTCGCGTGTAGTGCTGGTCCCTTGGTGCTGTTGCTGGTGATGGCGGAAGTTTCCGCGCCCTCTGGTGTATTTGCCTCTTCTTCCTCTGCTTCTGCTGTTGTTGCGGCTACGTGTTGAACCTCGCCATGTTCCGCCGCTGTGTCCCGCTTGACCGCCATTTTGGCACTCTCTTGCAAAATGCCCGGTTTGACCGTACTTGTAACATTTTCCCTTTTTTTGTGACGAAGGCGTTTGACTTTCTTTCTGAGTCTTCGTTTTCGTTCTTTATTTCAGCTATTTGAATTTTATTCTTTACGTATTCTGCTGTTTGATCACTTTCTGGTAACGTATCTATCAAATCACCAATATAACTGTATTGGTTTGGCAGAGTGTTGAGCATATAATTTAGCTTCTCTTTTTCACTTATTGTGGCACCTGCGGCTTAAATTAAAAACTTTGACATATAGTAATTTAAAAATAACAAAAATACGAGGTACACAAAGGAGCACTATGAGAACATATTAACTAGAGCTTATGATGGAAAATAATTTTTTTCTGAATTTATAGAGAATTGTTCATACAGTCATATGTCTGTGTGTTAAAAAGTCTGAAAATATATAAAGAATCGATGAAAGCATCGAAAAACTATAGCATAGTGTATTTTAAGTTATTTTTTTACAGAATAAACCAAGTCTGAATGATTTTCAAAAAGTTTAAAATGATTATTGCAATATTCTTCAACTTCGCGTAATATACGTTATTTTTCCCTGCCCTCGGGGGGCGGTATCCTATCTTCAAGTAAATTACACAGGGATCATTTTCACAAAAAAAATATTATTTTCCGTGCATAGCCTATCTAATCACGAATTTGTACCATTTTAAGGCATTTTGCCCCACTGTGCGTCGTTGGCGTCGATCTCTCTCTAGCTGTTCCTCTTGGTAACGTGTGCGCACGATGCCGCCAGGAGTTTAGCTCGAGTAGAACTGCCCGCTGCGCTGCGCGGCCCGCTTTATATAGGTGTGCCCGCGGTGCGCTGCTCGCGCCGCCTGGCGCATCGCCGCTGAGTAGCGCGCTCCGCGGTCGTGCGGACTGGCCTTTCGGTTGGTGCGCGCGCGCGCACACTTCGCGTCGTGCGGACTCGCCTTTGTTCACAAAATTGTCAAAGTCAATAGTTTGGCGAAATTGAAATAAAAATTAGTTTGATTTAAAATTATTTTAATAATTATTATTATTATGCTTGATTTAATGAATTAAATAAAGAACAGTTATAACTGCCAATTCAGAATATTGAATTGGGAATTTCTGAAATACATTCAGAGAAAACAATATAATTATGTTCACAGATGAATTATAAGAATGTTTTGTGATGTCCAAAAGGACGAGAATGAGATCGATCAAAGCTCGAAGAAAACAAATTTGACAGCTTGAAAAATTGAAACGTTTCCAAATAAATTCCACGAGATGAGTTAGGCAATTAGCATTGTTCTTTTGATTGTCGTTCGTCAACTGAACATTTGCTCTATACAACATTGCCCCCTGTGATAAAATTCTATTCTTTTGATTGTCGTTTGTCAGAGGAGTAGGCATTTAATCGTGGAAAATCAAGCAATCAGAATTGTTCTTTTAATTGTAGTTCGTTAACTGAACATTTGCTCATAAAATTGAAATTGCTTAAGTATGATTTTTCCGTAAGGGAGTTAAAGCTGGAGTAAGTGTGAAACGAAATCTGCAGTAAAGGAGCTGAAGAGATGGCTTCGGCTGATGAGTTTTCTTTAAGTCAGTATAAAGAATCTCGGACCAGTATGAAATATTATTGAGCCTGACGGTGTGCCGGCAATCAGTTCGATATTGTTGAAAACAATAAGTTCGAAATGTTGGAAAACTTGTATTGTAATTGCAATCCGTCTAAGACTGAGGACATATAGTTGGAACATTTAGTTAGAGAAGAACATGATGATAATAAGTTCTGTTGAAAAATAGCTTGAAAGTATAAGTTGGAATGTGTGGACAAAGAACAAAATGATGGCAATCATTTGGATTTAGCAAGTTTTGTTTTTAACAATTTTGTTCAAGATAAGTTCGAAAACGAAAGCTCGATTATGTATCAAATAGGAATAATACTAATATTGAGAATTCAATTTTTCACATTTTAATAATATGTTCAATTTTTAGATATAATGAACAAGCTCAATGAGGAGGAGACTGCTAATTTTGAAGAATCGGTCAGCGTGCGAATACATTCAGCCCAAAATAACTTCCTTGAGTGACTGTCGAATGCTGGCTTTTTGGTGGAACAAAATTGCCTGTCAAGAGGACAACTGCAACAAAAATAGGAGCATAGCAGATTGAACTGGCAACGAGCGTAAATTCAAATTACATAGTTACATAGTTTAAAAATAGTCTAGGAAAAATTAAATATGAAACAGTTCATGGGAATGTGTCTGTAAAGAGTAAAAATGAACAGTTGAGTTGGACGTGTTTCTCTTTCTTTCTTGAATTGTTTAATATTAAAATTGACTATTTGTAATTGATTCTATGCAATTTATCCGTCAATCGTATGTGCTCGAAAGTTCGACTGAATAAAGTTGGATTATGTTCGAAAAATTTATTATAAATAGAATTGATGTCATGTTACGTTTGTAGACATTCGTGATTTGGTTTATATGCTTGATAAACTCAAACTTACAAAAGAAAGTGACATTGTTGAAATTCGAATACGGTCCTCTTGCGAAAATGGTTTATGGCACTATGTGTAGTTCGAGCAAAGAGGTATAAAAGGAACTTAGTCTTTAGAAGATTAGTTTGATAATATAGAGCTCGATTACGTAATTAATTACTGAATATATCCATTTGTTTGAAAAATAATAACATTCCTTGAAAGAGCGTCCGTGGCTCAGTTGGCTAAGGCGCACGCCTTAACCGTCCGAAACACGTCCGCTCTAGGGGTCGTGGGTTCGATTCCCGGTGAAGTCACTCGGATTTTTTTTGGAATTATTTTCAACGGGAAAAGTACCCAAGACACCGGCTGTTTTGAGGCAGGTTTTTCCCCGGAATTTTCCTTCAGTGTAATTCCGGGTTTTCCCTGCCTCACAGGCGTTAAGCCTGGGCGAATGCGAAACAGTGGTAGGGACCATAGTCAAGGCAGGAATTAAAAAAAAAAAAAAAAAAGGTAGTCAACCCGATGCACTAGGTAGGGAGCGCCGGCCTTACCGACGTCCGACGTGGAGCTGGTCTAATACACGGGACCTTCTCCGGGGAAAGCTACACTGAGAGACGGACCCGATGCCCTCTCGGGGGCAGAGAGTGCTGGCTTAACCAGCAAGGTGTGCGTCTGAAAATATGGTCCTCACCGGAGAAGTCTCTCAGGGTGGAAAAAATAATAGGTACAGATACTTTGAGGTAAATAGTGGTGGATAAATTAGGATTGGGCACTACTTCCACACAGTGGTGGTGGAAGGCCCCCGCCAGCTAGGCCTGAAAGGCTGCGGCGGTAACAGGAGATAAAAAAAAAATAACATTCCTTGAAATCACTGTCACAAATCCACGTTTTGTTGGAGAAACACAGATTCTTTAATGAAATAGCTACTAGAAATCGTTAACGATGAATTCTTAAATATTACAATATTTAACAGGAAATACTTCGAGAGAAGTTGAAAGTGCGAGCGAGCTGGACATCTCTTTAGATGGCGTTGTTTATGCCTAAACAAACCAAGTATTTTCATCTCGGAAGGATGATTTTCTACTACGACAGTGAAATATACCACAAGCATAAATACACAAAGCAAGGAAGATGTGCTTTGGATGCAAGGATGTGAAATGCATGTTCGGTTCGGTTACGTTCACCCGAAAATCTCAGCTTGAAAAGTTTGTTTAAGAATATGAAAGTCAGAAAAGGCTCGATTTCTCGTATTTGTTATTGTCGGCGTGATCATTGTATTCGGAATATGAAATGTAAAATTGATAGCGCATCAGGCTGTAATACGATTGAGAAGTCTAAGTTTGATGGAAGTCAAGGCCGAGGCCAATAACGACAAAGAAATTAGAAGACCCTAAAGCTGATAGTATTTTTGTTCTAAATTCAAAACCCAATTTCTAGTAGGCTCGCTGGAAAATTAAGAGATGGCGTAGTGCAAGTATCAACTCGAAATTGATTTTTAAATCAATGATGATACTGAATAGCTTGATATTTAATGTGCGAATTTGTATACTTCCGTGATTATAAATTCGGAGGGAGTAAGTAACGACCCGAGTTACGCTACTGATGATTGTTTAATTAAGCCTGAACAGAATAGTCTGTCAAGTCACTATTTGGAAAATTGTCGTCTGTAAGAAATTCAATCTTTAGAATTTACAAATAACTACACTGGATGATGGAGTGTAAAACAAACAGTCGGAATGGAGGGGAAAATAGCTTGAAACAAATGAAATTAGTGCATAGTTTATCTGAGTGTTATGTACGTCTTTGACAAAAGTATAAACTCTAATAAGAAAAATATGCTCGAAGATAGCGAAGCTATTAAGCTCGATTATAGATCCACTAGATAACAAGCAAGTGAACAATCGACAACATAAGCTTGAAACTAAAGAAGAAATCTCCAAGCTGGAAAATAAATAAAGTTTCATGAGGTTCATAAAAGCAATAAGTCTAATAAATTTATACAAATTACTTTGAATGCTGAATTAGATATAGCAATGAGCTCTAGCTATTCAAACTTTGATAATTCATTGAGATTTGAAATAAATAGTTCGAATGAGTTAATTTTTTTAAAACACAGATTGTTAATTTATAAAATTATTTGGTCAAGTCAGAAAATTTAGTACATACAAATAATTATGAAAATCTTGAAAGATTTTATTTTCAATAATCATTATTGAATTGATGATTTTCAGTTTATATTGTAGATACATTTAACAATGTTTGTTCAGTGATACATTCAAAGAAAATACAGAATTCAAATCTTAGATTTAAGAGACATAACATGTGTCGAAGTCATGCGCCCTATTCAGGCAGTATATGATCAAAGTAGCTGGACAATAGAAAAGAAAGCGTTCCTTGCAGAATTTGATTAAAATTAGCATTGTCAGAAGCTCGAATAATGTGTTACTTTCGGTGTAGCTATATGTCGGATGTATTAATAAGTTTGAAATTAAATTAAAGTTCACCATCCCTGATATATACCTGAAAATAACGGCATTGCTGAGATGCCATCATACTTATAACAGTAATTCAAATTTTGAACTTTAACTGGAACGTAAAAGTTGTACAATCCAAATCTGAGCTGACAGAAATTTGTATTTGGGGATAAATACAAAATATTTAATAAGTTCGATAAAGAAAATGAGGTTTTGATCTTTGAAACGGCGGAAGAAAAAGGTAAATATTAGAAACAGAGAAACAAGAACAGGGCAAATGTATTAGTTGCGACTGTATAAAATGATACAAAATCATATGAACTGACTATTGGTGCAGATAACAAGCTTGAATAAGGACAAATAGATGGAGATGAATCTGTGTTAACAGAGGAAAAATAAAATTTGGTTTGTCATAGATGTATCATTAAGCTCGAAAGGCAAAAAGCCAAATATCATTGTTTCAGAATGAAAACTTAAAAAGAAAGTTCGATTGAACAATAGTGACAGTGACATGGTTTGGTTTGTAATAAAAGGTTTCAAAGATAGAAACTCATACAAGAAGTACTCGATACAGCGTGCCGGACACGAGACTCCCCGCTGCACCCAGCCATACTCAAGGCCACGAGGCGTCCTTCCTGCCGTCCAGCGAGGGGCCCCCATCACCCGTTCTGCGCCACTCCAGTCGAGCCACGAGGCATCTGCGAGACTGCACGAACCGCATCTGTAAGTACCGGCTAGATCATACTACTCTCTCTCTCTCTCTCTCTCGGCGTTATTAGCTCTGCTTCGTTTCTCAATTATCTCGTGTTGCACATGTATTATAATCTTAATCGATACATAAAAAAAAACATTTACCGCTACTCGGCTTTTGTGATTTAGCTCCTGACTCTATCCTTTCCCGTGCGGTTCCCTTAGAATAAACTCGCGAATACGCTACGTAGCATTATCACTCACGACGCCTCCGCGGGCTCACGTGCACGAGGACGTGCACGTACAGTATATACTGCGCTACGGGCCAGGTTTCGCATAGCTTACAAGAAGCCTGCAACGAGCTGCTGCATCTATTCCTCTCGCACATTGACAGAGCAGTGGATGCACCACTGATCGCTTATAACGGTATACGAACCCCGTTATAATGTTTGAGCAACCACTTCGTAAACAATTAGAGTAGAGAGGTGCAAACCTAGGCAGACAGGGGGCGTGGCCTATTGGCGCCAGTGACGTCATGGCTCAGGGCAAGTCTAGTCGCTCTGCATGTGTGGGGCCTTATAGTGGGAGGTCGCAGTGACTTTGGGAGTAGCGCGGGTCGAGATTTTATCATTAGATAAATATCTGGGTCAGGGTGGTGTCATTTCTGTACCGGTGTTCGTTAAGTGTTGCATTGTTAACACTGCCGGCATCTTTTCAGAAGTTGTATGTGTTAAATGAATACAGCTTCGAATTTCGAGTCATGGCCCGGTGCAAGTCTAGTCGCTCGGGGAGAGGGATGCCTCAGATGGAATGGATGTAAGAGCGGGCAAGTCCAGATGGGGCCCCCCGTTGTGGGGAGCGTCGCGAGCAAGAAGGGTCGGGTATTGTGTTTTTTTGTTAGTGAACCTTTATATGTTAAAATGGATACTCGATTTATGTATCCGTGGACTATGATTTGTGCTGGCCCTACCTCGGCAGGTAAAACAGTGTTTGTGCAGAGATTCTTAAAGCATCTTGATGTGTTGGCTAATGTGAAGTTTGACAGAATACTATTTTATTATAGTGAATGGCAGGAGTTATAGAGTGGAGAATGTAGAGATTGAATTTCATGAAGGGTTACCGCGTAACGAGGACTATTCGAACGATCCGGAAAAACGAGAATTGATAATAATATATGACTTGATGCGTGAGTCAGCGAATAATGGTACAATAATAGATTTGTTTCGCAAGGTAAGTCATCATCGTAATGCATCGGTGATTTACATATGTCAGAATATATTTCACAAAGGGCAGCGTGACATATCGTTGAATGCGAATTATATGGTTTTATTTAAGAATCCTCGAGACCGTGCACAGATTCAGCATTTGGCTCGTCAACTATACCCCGAGGATTCCAAGTTTTTGCAAGAAGCTTATTATGATAGTACTCTAAAAGCACATTCTTATTTAGTTATTGACTTGAAGCAGAGTACACCTGAGGAATTACGTTTCCGTAGTTGTATATTTCCTGATGATGAATATCAATACGTCTATATTCCCAAGTATTCGTCGAGTCAGTACAGCAAGTTAAATATTGTGTAGAGCAAAAAAATCGATTCAGTTATAATCCGACAATGGCGAAGCGAGCATCTCGTGAGAGTCAAGCGTTGATTAAGAAAAATAATGCATCACCTTTTGAAGAAAAATATTTTGTGTTGCTACAGGCATTGAGACATTCTAATAAAGAACAATGACTCGCGTTATTGCGTACTGCCGATGAAAAACTTGTAAATTACATTTGTGAAAAAAAAGGAGAAAAAATTAATGAGTGAAACTGTACAAACACAAAGAGATAAATTTTCACGACTTGATAGTGGAATGAGACAGATCTTGGATTCAGGGAAATATACGTCTGACAGTGACAAGTATAGAGATTTTCTACAAGTTTTACAGAGATATCTATTTTTTGTCGATAAAAAACGCCGGTTTGACGATAAAAAAATTCTGCAGATGCTAAAAGTGATGAAAAAGATCAAATGAGCGTTGAGTACATCATTGAAAGTGTACCAAAATTATACAAAAATAAAACAAAACTTTTATCAAACCATTTAAAAAATAATAATAACAGGATAAGTTGGAGTGCAACTGGTGTTGTAAAAATTGATGGAGGAAAAATAAAAAATTCAAACATAATTGACTTAGTAAATGATGAATTACTTTTTGCAACACAGATTCCGAGAGAGTTTATTGGAAATAGTGAATTTTTCAATCTCAATGGTTCTCTATCTCGCACTCTCACAGTAGTTTTGTAAACGGACTCGAGAAAAGTTGGAAAAAAAGAAGTCGAAGAAGAGACGAAAACGACCACGACAACGATGACGACAAGGACATCGAGAACGAATAGGAAATGGACGTTTTTCTAAAAAATAAAAGTGATTCTTCGTTAATGACGGACACAATTGTAGCAAAAAAAATCAAACAACCCCTGAAATACGCAAAAGCATTCGAACATCTACCCCTATAACTAAACGTTGGAACGAATTGCAGTTTAAATGACATAATAATAATAATAATAATTCAAGACATTGAAAAACAATATTTTGATCCGGGGCATGAGGCTGGCTTTACAGGAGCGAGAAATTTAGTAAGTGTGAATAAGAAAAAGATACCAGCATCACGAATCAAGGACTGGTTGACAAGACATGCCACTTATACGCTTTACAAACCTATACGAAAAAAATTTCCACGCTTATACTACGACGTTTTGGGATTGGATCACGTATGGGAAGCTGATCTTATCGTTCTGCCATCTCTAAAGAGTCACAACGATAATTATTCATATTTGCTAGTAGTGATTGATGTTTTAAGTAAATATAGTTTTGTCAAATAGTTGCGCGACAAAACCGTAAAAGAAGTGACTAAAGCATTTAAACGAATTCTAAGTAAAAATAAAAATTGCTGTCCTTACATGTTACAAACGGATGCGGGAAAAGAATTTGTTGGTAAAGAATTTCAAAAGTTTTTAAGTGAAACGGGTATAAAATTTCGTGTAGCGCGTAATCCTGATGTAAAAGCTGCAGTCGTAGAAAGATTTAACAGAACGCTAAAGGAGCGAATGTTTTGTTATTTTACGGATAAAAATACAAAACGTTATATTGATGTATTGCAAGCAATAGTTCAGAGTTATAACAATAGTATATATTCAACGATAAAAATGAAACCTGCTGCTGTGACAATTTACAATGCTCAGGAAACGAGAAAAAATATGTTGGAAAAATCTTCAAATGTTCAAATCTTTAAACTAAATATTCAAATAACACCTTACAACGCGGACATAGATATAAGTGTGGCACCTGTGAACAATTTCTTGCACTCAATGTTTAGTCAAGTGGGCGTTTTTTTCAATCAAAAACTTGTGACATCGTCTAATACACTGCATCCTTATAGAGCGTATATTGAAACTGTGTTGAATTACGGGCCTGATGCAAAAACTTCGCATCTGTCGACATCATTGTAGGCAACGGATACAGCAGGGAAATTGGATGAGAAGCCTGCAGCTAATTGTACGAATAAAGGTCTTTTAAACCGTCAAAAATTTACTAGTGCTGGAAAAGTCGTTGATCTTTTAGGACATTTGCATATCGACGTATGTAACCAGGATAGATTTCTTTAAAATGGTGTAGAAATGAGAGTCCGCTTGGTACGTGCAAAGGACGCTTTTTGTTTAATGGACGCATCCGATAAAAATTATAGTGTACATATAAAAGAAGCTAGTTTACTTGAACGAGGAGCAAAAATTAATCCTGGTGTTTTAGTAGCATACGCTAAAACATTAGCGACAACAACTGCGAAGTACCCTCTAACTCGCGTCGAGGTTGAAGCATTCAGTATGCATAATGGTATACTCGGCGAGTATTTGGATAATGTAATTCTCGGACAATTACCGAAAATACTCATCATAGGATTTGTCAATAATAAAGCCTTTAACGGCGATAGATTATTGAATCTTTTCAACGTTCAAAATTTCGGTATTAACTATTTATCGCTTTATATCGACGGTCAACAAGTGCCCAGTAAACCGCTACAGCCAAGCTTCGCTGCGACTACACCTCTTTACGTAGACTGTTATCACACTCTTTACTCTGGTACTGGAATACACTTTTTAAACGAAGGAAATGATATCGACAGAACAGATTATCCCGAGGGTTTTTGTTTGTTTGCATTTGATCTTACTCCGGACATGTCTGCTCATTGCGGTACGCATTGGTCTTTAGTTCGTAATGGAAATGTGCGTATCGAAGTACGTTTCGATAAACCATTAACACACACTGTAAATTGCATTGTTTATGCTGAATATGACAATGTTTTAGAGATCGATTCTATGCGTCAAGTTATTTTAGATTACAACTCATAAGATGTGCGCGCGTGTGTTTTTGTGACAGTAAGAACGAATCACAGCACTCAGCCTCCTCCCTCTATTTCGCTAAAGTTCTACATTGGAGGAAGGGAGGGAGGGAGGAACCGTAAAGAAGGGAGAGGTCTGCCTATATAACCTCTCCGGATTTTGGTGGATGCTAGTTCATCTCTAGATTTTGAGAAAGAAACAGTCGATAGCTGCAATGAGTTTTATCATCAATATCCAAGCTTTTCACGATAAAGAAGGGTTATTTTTACCCAAGGAGATTGCTGTAATTGCAGCTGGCCGCAATTTTATCGAGCATTGCATTGTGAAACCACCGTGTGATTACAGTGAATTACCGAAGGGAATAATTTCGACTAATTCTTATCTTTCGTGTTATCATCATGGTATAGAATGGTACGATGGTGAGGCCACGTTGGAGGATATTTACCCGTCATTACGCTATATTGCCAGAGATGCACACAGCATTTACACACGTGGCCACCTGTATTTTAGGAAGACAGATTACGAACCTTGAAGAATACAGCTGTCCGTCTTTCAAAAACTTATCCAACCTGGACGATCATATTTGCATGTATCATGGAGGAAAATCTGAATACCATACGTGTGCATTGGCGTATACATTCAGTGCGAGCATGATTGAGAAAGGCCTGATACGGTCATACGGAAATCGACATGAATGAGCAGAGAAAGAAGAAGAAAAGCCCAATTGAAAAACCTCCTCGAAGAGCACTCGTCGATGGAGGCACATCGTCAACGTCAGCGTCATCGTCGTCGTCATCGGGATCGTCAGTAGCACCTCGTAAAATCAGTGTCAACAATTGTAAAACCAAAATTACGACTTCTGCTACGGCCAAACCTGCAGAGGTTATCGAATCTTGTTTTGCTGTCATTGTTGAAGAAGAAGAAGCTGCTGCTGCTGCTGCTGCTGCTGTTGCTGCTACTACTAGTCGTGCTCGTGGTAGCGGTGGTGGTGGTGGTAGTGGGGTATACAGCGAGAGAGAGGGAGAAGCAAAACAGCCCTACTACTCGAAACCTCGCGATGAACTCACTACAGATTCAGCAGGCGCTGAGAGGCATATCAGCACAGACTGTCGGAGTGTTCCCAGCAGATCGGTTACCCAGGGTGTGGACGAGACCGGTCGCTATAATTGCTAATACTCAAGAACACCATCTACCTGGTGCTCACTGGATAGCAATTTTTGTCGACAAAAACGGTCATGGCGTACATTTCGACTCCTACGGTATACAACCAACCGTGACGTATCACCTTGACGGATTGCGACGAAATTGTACACTATTCACGTGGTCTACAAGTCGGTTGCAGAGTTTCGATTCCGACATGTGCGGCAATTATTGTGTGGATTTTTTGTATTATATGTGTCGCTATAATTGTGCTATGAATTTTTATAAACTCTTTAGTGGCGACACAAGGAGTAACGACAAGTTATGCATGGTAATTTTCCAAAAAATTATAAAAAGTATAAAAAAGAAAAAATTTAAAAGTGTATCAAACTCGTGTGCTTATTGCAATCAATCTTGCAAATCCGAATCTTGTAAGAAAAAAAAAGAATGTGACTTTTGTTATTTTAAATTGCTACGTATTCCAAATGTATTTGTCAATTTTCTCAATTATGTAATCGTCTTTATTCTAGATTTAAGAATTTTTTTCATTTATCCCGTATTTTGTAAAATGTATTTTTATTCAATCAACTTATTCAATAAATTTAAAAAAAAAAAGAAAAAATTTGTAGTTGTGTTTCAAATTATTTTTACTCGAAACACATGTATTTATTTATTTCCTCTTACATTTATTATTATTAAATATATATCTAACACTCGTGAATTTACAGAAAAAAAATTTTGTGAAGTGTAAAAAAAGTTTTTTGAAAGTGTATAACTTTCTTACTACGGTGATACGAGTGAAACCCAACAAATTATTCTCAAACAAAAATTATTGTCTAACTCCTCTTTGCTCCTGGTATGCGAGATTCAAAAGACGAGTATCTTCTAACAATATTATAAAGCGTTTCGTCCTAGACTGTCGGACTGGACTCCTCAGTAAGAATCCAACAGTCCTCCTTAGACACTCTGCTGCGAGATGTTACTACAGCCCAATATATGTAGGAGCCCCTCAACTACTTCAGTTGTGGGAAGTAGTCAGCCTCCTACCGGCATTTCTTTCAACCGTATGCCGTATTCATTATTATTATTATTATTAAAGAAAAAGGTTCAATGGAAGAAAGAAAGAAAGAAACAACTTTGATAGTTTTTATTTATTTACTTTATTATTATACGAAATTTATATTTTATATACTATTAGTGTAGTGTATCTGATGACCAGATTAGGTTATGCATTCCGGTGAGATCGGTCATGGCTGTGTCAAATGCAACAAGCATTGGATTTACGTGTATTATACCACCACCTTCCTTTCCAACACAGCTCAGAAAGACGTAAGCTGAATTATCAAATAGTCCTTTTTCGGCAAAAACACATCTTAGAATTCGATTTGCGGTGACCATATGAAAGATTTCAGCAGAACGAGGTAACCAGTGAAGACCATTTGTTGAAATGGGCATCACAAAACAGAGTCCAGCCAAAATTGCTCGTGGAGGTAAAGCAAGAAATTGGGCTTCCAGCAGATACATGCCACTTTCCTCGTTTGACTCAATCAGAGTCACACATGTGCCATAATCTATTAGACGACAGCGTTGCGGGCATTTTTCTTCTGTTACCCCTCGTAACCATCTTCCCATTATTTTAACTGCAATTATCATATTTCCCTGAAAAATAGAAAAATTTTGTGTTAGTCAAATTGAGTAAAAATTTATATTTCTTATTTTCATTGTTCTTCTTCTTCTACTTCTTCTTACCTCTAACTCGTGGAGTTTTAGCTTATATAACATCGGTGAACCAGATTTTTCCAATGAAACTGTAAAAGTTTCTTCGCAAAAATATAAAACCGACTGTGTACTATAATAATTAAAAATTTCTGATTCTAATTTCACGTACTCGACATCTTCTTTCAGTAATTGCACATGAAAACAAGACGGTGTTTTAAATGCAGACAATCTGACTTCATGAACTGTGCGTATTAAAGGATCCATGTCCCGTGCAAGAACTCCACAAGGATTCATAATGCTGCTGGTGGTGTTGCTACCGCTACTGCTGCTACAAACCGTCTGCGTAAAAGAGATTTTTCTCCATCCTTGGCTTGTTCTTCCCTCTCCCTTACATGGTAGTGTTGCTCTTGGTGTGTGCGTATACGCGCGCGCGCGCGCGCGTGTGTGTGTGTGTATATATATATATATATATATATATAGGGAGTAGGGCAGGAGGAGAAAAATTATCTTTACTGTGTGTGTATAACTTACAGCGCCATTACAGGTACTTCCCGTAAATACATAGGTGAACCGCATTGTAGCAACACCGCTACTCATTTTACCTGTGCGGGGCTCGAAATCTTCTACCTGCGCGACGAGGAAAAGCCTCTTACCACCCAGTGGCGGTGCTAGGTCCTATTTCACCCGGGCGCGTACACGCGCCCTCGCTATTAGCCTAATAGAGAGCGTGCCGGGGGTCCGGAACCCGTTGATCAGCAGGTTACTCCGCCGCGTCGTACCGCCGCCGCTGCCGCCGCCGCCGCCGTCGCCTGAGGGTTGCTATTAATACTATAACTATACAGGATTTAAGGATTTAGTAAATAACATTAAATATGATTTTTATTTATTAATTTTTTTATTCATATATATAACCATATGGTACAGCGTATCGATGATTTACAAATTGTCGTTTTTTCAAAACAGCACGACATTTTTTCGTTTGCTTAAAACTAATGATATTATCAATCGACGTTCGACCTATATGCAAATTCCTAACATATATACAATTATTTGCGCCCCGATTCTCATTCTCATTCGCCTCCTCTTTCTCCTCAGCCTCTGCACCTTTAATAACGGGCAATATTTTGTCAAACTCGTGATTCTCCATCAACTCTAAAACCAAGTCAAAATTTATTCGTTGACTATTTTCATAGTTGAGCCGAATACCTTTAACTATACATGTATCGAAAGTTTCACCATTTGGTGAACGCACTCTATACGCGTAAAATTTCGGACCACCCGAAACAAACGTCTCGATGTAGGAGCTTCACCGTACTCCTCTAGTTCATCTGTTAATTGACCTAACAGAGTCCCGTTCTCTGGTTCGTACTCGTCGTGCTCGCCCTTTGATACATATATGACTGAATCGGTGTCATAATACAGGACCCGCTCGCCTAGATTTTCAAGATATTCGTATAATTTTAAACGTCTTTGTGCAGACGTATACGCAGCTATCACTACATTGGTATTTCGCGCCAATGTAGCTATTTCGGTTTTTAGTTTACTGGGGCCGTATTCAGCGTCGTCAAAATCCGCATAACGCATGCGTTAAACTTCAAAGCCGAATAACGCCGGATTTAACGAATAACGCTGGCGTTAGAACAATACGTTAATCGATAAAATTGTAGCGTAATATAAGATGGAGAAATAAAAGGAGATTTTTTTTAAATTATCTATAGTATTTATTAATTAATTGGTTTCTTTTGGCTATCCCAGCCCGGTAATCCATGTTTCTTAGGTTTATGAATTGATATTATCTTGTTCTACTACTGCAGTACACGTAGCAGCGTTAACAAAATAACGATATTAACGCTTATCGACGGCGTTACGTTATTTTGATTTAACGCGCGTTAAAAACGCTGAATACGGCCCCTGGCTGCGTAAATTATATTTTCATTTACTAAGACTATTCGACCTTCTTCCTTTTCCGGATTAGTTAATAATTGTAAAAACTGTTCGCTCGAATTAATAATCTCGGTATTTGGTAAATTACCTCGTTGACCGAATTTTCCCCATAAACTATTTAAACAAAGTTTGGCAACCGATCGCATGCCTTGATTTTTTTCTATTTTTTTCGGATCTAGGTCTATACCCTCGTTTTCTTTATAATACGCGATATAAGCGGCTTTACTAGCCTCATCTGTACAAGTACGTGGCCAATCTGAGCTCTCTTGTTTTAACTTCCAAAATAAATTAATGTAATCGGCAAACAACCCGCGTGTGGTATCGTCTTGATGAAGGGCTTTGGGATCGTATTGCGTTATCTCGTATTGCCAGATAACGCTGATGCTAATGATTTTATAGCCTAACTGTAAACTTTTTTTACTATCATCAGATACCCACGTACCAGTTAACGCACGAGCTTCCGGAGTTACATGAGTACATGTGACTTTGCTTAGAGTTTCACAACAAGTTTGGCATAAGGGAAAAAGAAGTCGATTGTGCAGACAATACGGTAGCACCGGATGAAAAAGTTTGCGTGGTGGTAGAATCGTACATTTAACCAAACCTTCAACACGATCAAAATATTCGAAATTAGGCCCAGTCAGCTCGAGACAGTTGTTGCTGTTATATGCGCGCGGGTGTTCTTTGGGAAACTTGCCCGTTTTACAAATAAAGGGGTACAACGAACAAACATCAACGTAACGAATTTTTTCACCCGGCGCTACTTTATATAATGTCTCAATGTTGCCCGTGCGACCACCGTAAAAAGCATCTCGCGGATTTAAAATTTCATTTTGCGCGATGGGATGATTTTCAATCAATCGCTTAAAAGCGTCTAGAGAGGCTATATTAGCGTTAAACTCATGTTCCCACATTTCAACTAGAATAAAACCATTTGATTTTATTTTAGCTGAAATTGCTAGAGTATTCTCATACTTTTGATTCAGTGTAGTCCGATCTAGAAGAGCTGAATCGCGCCTCGTTGGGTAGCAGAGCGGACAGCCATGAAAATAACATCCATGAAACTGATACACTGTACCAGTTTCTGGGTTGTCGAGATCCTGCAAAAATCCATCGACTTTTACACGACCGAAAAGAGTGTATTCCCGTCCACGCCCAACATGAATAATTTCCCTGCCTACTTGCTGTTCTATCCACAAAAGCCACTCTATAGCATTTTGGCTATGTCTGTGGACTCGCACATAACCCTCGTTGCTAATAAGGCCGATTAAATTGTTTGAAAGAAAATTTGGGGTATAAGCCAGAGAGCAGGAGCCAACTAAAGTCACGCTTTCTGTGAATGGACACAGATTAGCGCAATCTAAAAATATTTGTCTAAATTTTAAACAAGCTAAACGCAAGACTGTTACATCTTGCACGCAATACGCAACTAATTCTTTACGCATATTGAACTCTTCTCTAATTGATACTTCATTGTACCAATTAAAAAAGAGTTCACGCTCATTAGAGCTCATTGCGTCAGGTGAATAATATGCGGGTGCCGGATAAGCACCTTCATAATTCGCATTATCTGTTGTATTAAACAGATGCGGAAAACCTTTCGGCAAACCGAACGAAGCTGTTAATTAAAGTTGGAACACTGCCTGATTCTTTTACAATTCGGTTCTTCACAATTTCACGTAGAACGAATTGTGAATCAAATGCTTTTACGTTATGCGAATGCAGATGATGTTTTTAAAATTATTTTTTTTTCGCCAATCTAAATCTAAAAAGTTTGAAATCGGGTCTTTTCTTAATACATGCTGGCGAAGGCGCAATAATTAAAAAATTGGGCCACATCGTTTTCATTTAAACACGATGAGCATGCAAAGTGTGCCACACATAGATTTACCACGTGTAGGTAAACGCTATTTTCACCCTCTTCTCTTAGCAACGTATTTTGCGTCGTCTCGAAATCATAGAAGACGAAAAGAGTTTCTGGATGAAAATTCGTTCTACCTGCACGTGGTATTTTTGGCGGCCTAATTTGCATATAGCAGTTGGCATTTTTCTCATGCACTGCTTTACAATTCGTACAGTACATATTCTTGCAATTATGTTTATTTGAATCAATGTTATACACATAATGGCAAAATGTACAATACTTGACGAATTGGCCAATTGAACGTCGAGCAGTTTTTGATTTGCTCATGGTGTCCAAGCCAGGAGCCTTGTGTTTCGCAGAACACTGTGGGCTTTTAAACTCACGGTGGCAATCATCACAGGTTATGGCTGCACCAACACCTCCACACGCTGATGAAGCATTGCACGATATGCAAAGATTCACACATTTATGGTGAAAAGGCCGTATATATACTGTGTTACAATCTTCACAGTAATACTTCTGATACTTTTTCACACATAACGCGGTCAAATTTAGAATCAAATTAAAATGATTCAAATCACGATGGAACGCTATGTTAATTTTTTTACCAAACTTAACATTTACCCCATCAAAAAAAATTTTACCGTTAAATAAAACCCCCTCCCCATGACCTAATGTCTCTATATAATAAACCATTAGCGCAACCCCGTGTTTCATCAAATATAATTGAAATTTTTGAAATTCGGGATAGCCACAGCCTTCTTCAGGCACGACTACTCCCGCTTTTTTCAGAAATTTCAATTGCACATGCTTTTTGATGTGCCATTGAATTAAAGTCGATTTTTCGCCAATTTTTTTTCCAAGTTGCGCGTCCGGTCTCCGGTTTCTCAATAAAAACTAACCCACATGCGATTGCCCGCGGCAGACACAAATTATCATTATTTTTAATGGTCAAAATAGATTGACGATTTAACGCGTTAATCAACTTTGACTATTGACCATTACCTCCACGTAGTAAATCTGTATAAGTAGCGTTTATACGCAGCGTTTCGTCGATGAAAAATGCTCCGTTACTCTGTCTAACGTTACCTATATGCGTCCAGAGATCATTGAAATCAAAGTCGTGGATCTTTTTCACCGGAAACCATGCATCCCCTCGAGCGAATCTATCACTATTCACGGTTATACCTATTAAAATATCGTCATTTAAGCCGGCCACTAAATAACGATAAATTTCTAACAAAGCCGATCGCAGGTACACAATCGTATTACTAATATTCTCGTTTATTATGAAACCGACTTCTACATCACGAGCTGCGGTATGAAAATTGCGCGCACGACGAGAACTTTCATTTAAAATTTCTATTTTTTTAAAATTACCCCTACCTATACCCCTACCGACTTGGTAATGGGCAGGTTGCGGCGCTGGTGATGCTGAAGGTGCTGCTGGAGGTGATACTGGAGGTGATGCTGGAGGTGCTGCTGGAGGTGATACTGGAGGTGATGCTGGAGGTGGAGAAGCTTGGCTGCGGGAGTTAGGTTCGTCATCATCGACGTCGAAAATGTCCATATCTTTTAAAAAATAAGAGTTATTAATTATTTTGATTTTTTTTGTTTATTTATTTATTATAACATGAAAACTTTACAGAAATATATTTATATAGTTTTAAATTCACACACACACACACACCTTGGACTTCGAGACACGTTAGTCTCGATGGACCCGCAACAGCAACAGCAGCTGCATCAGCAGCAGCAGCCTCGAGCCAGCTGATACTCTCATCAGCCACCGCTTGAGAGCCAACGAGTCTATTCAACTCGGTTCCGACCTCGATGTCGCTGATATCCTCGTAGAGAGGACGCGACACCTCTGCTTGTGTTAGGGCCGGTTCTGGTCCTACATTGAGGATATCATCGTACGCAGCTGACCCCGCATCAAACATCTCGGCAGCATCGAATATCACCCCATCAAGAGTGATATTTCCAAGCTCGGGCGAAAGCCTCATGACCGGAGAGGATTATCACGTCATTATCCACCTCCTCGTAGGCGAAATCATTATCATCTTGGTTTACCCATGAGACTGAAAATATAAATGAAAATATAATTAGTTTATTACTACGGTATATATATGTATATCTACCTATATTATATAGTTGTTTTGGAGATACTCCCCCCCGCACCTCCTATTAGCAGCTTTTCCTAAAATTTATTAATTGTTAGTACAATTTTTTTTATTTAAAGTTTTTTATTAGCAAAAAAATTTCCCTAAATAAGTCTTTAGCCTCGGAAGATCCTACATCCCTTTGTAGAAACTTTTCAAGCCTCATAACAAGCTCATAGCACATCAGTATCAAAATTATATATAACAGTAGAGATAAACTATATAAGAGATATAACTTAAATTTTTTTTTCTATTTTTTCCACACCACCTATGAGGTAAATAGACAGGAGCGTTTTTTTATATTTTTTGTTAAAGTTTGACTTAAAAGTTTGACTTAGTTTGAAGTAAATAATTCTATATAAGGTTTTTTATTTTGCTTTTGTATTGTTAACACTTTGATGTGCTTATACTTAGCATTGACTTCTTGCTTTTGTATTGTTGACACTTTGATGTGTATACTTTAGCATTGCTCTTTTGCTTTGTATTATATCACTTTGCGTGTTTATACTTAGCATTGATAAAAACTTTATAAGATCATAGAATATGAATTATATATCTAAGATCTTAGACAAAAAATAAAGTGGATCCCCGATAGGCCAATCGATATCATATATAACGATTTGTTCGAGGGCCTGTAATATTATTGGACTAAAGAATTTGTAACTCATGTACTTAGTGCAGATTAAACTTAAGTTTTCGAAAAAAATTGTTGACAAAAGAGATTAAATTAAATAAAGCTAATGAGCATTACAAGTAAAGATTTAAGAAGTAATATTTAACTCCAGAGATCGATAAAACCGTATTAGAAATAAGAACTTGAGATAACAAGAATATACGTCCGAGTCCAAATTTTTAATATGATTTGTGCCTTATCTTCTTTACTTAACTTGGTCTGCTAAAATGAAAGCTTCCCTAGGTAGGAAATCAAAAGATTTTATTTTTTTAAAATTGAGTTTATTAGAGAAAACCTAAACATTATAAAATGAAAAAGCATAATTTTTTCCTCATTAATGGCTACGTAAAAACAAAAACGAATCGATCATCAACATATATAGAGGCACAGGTCATACCAACAACGCACAGCAAATTGGTTTTTTATTCTTCATAAAAAAATAAAATAGTGGACAGTTTATGTATAATGTAACTATAATTGAAAGTGGAAGAATCAAAATTAATTTCAAAACATTTCCAAAAATATGAAAAAAAAACATATATTTAAAATGCCATAAGCCAGTAGAAGTTCGGCTAATTCTAGTACTTTACTTTTTTTCTTTCCGATTTTCTCTATTTTCGACAAACATTAAATTTCTTGACCTTTTTTATGATTATCTAATTTTCTATAATAGCAATAACGATTGTTCTTGGCATACTAGAACTTAATCATCAGATAACGAAATAACAGTTGAAACAATAACAAGATCAAACAAAAACTAAATGGGGTTTTGGCGGCGAAGCGAGCGGGAGGGGGGGCGAAGCCCCACTAGTATATATATATATATATATATGTGGCGTGTGTTCTCTGTCAAATCGAAGATAAAAAATTTTTTTGTGTTACAACTTTTATATATATGTTCTATATAGGATCGCCCGAGGCTCCCAAAAAAATTTTTCAGGCGCGATTCCCTTATTGGCATTCAAGTTAAGCTGGTCACAGGTTGGTGTTAAGCGCTATTGTTGATTTTTTGCCTATTTTCAACGATTGATGCCATTAATGCATGATTTTTAACTAAACTACCCTGATACTTTTTTTTTGTAAATTTCGCTGAATTTTTCAATAAAAACTTTTAAATCATATATTACATGTTAGGCTACCCTTATTTGGCATTTCCAACGCTTAAATGTAGAAATCTGGGGTTCAGATCCGGACCGCTGACTCTTTGTAGACAGTGAAAAATACCTTTTATAGTGCAATAGTACTGTAACAAGAGCCAGAATGCAGAAGCCTTTTTTTTTTTTGTTTTCATGGCTACACACATAGTAAAAACTCTCCAGAATTGTTCAAATAACTCATAATAGCGGACTGTGACAAAGGACGTCAATTTCCTTTATTACTAACAGTAAACAACCACTGTGATATTTTTTGATGGATACGTCCTTTGTCTACAGCCTAGTTATAGTTTTTTGAAACATTTCTGAGGGATTTTTCACTAACTTAAAGTTTTGTCCATTAAAAACAAAAAAACAAAGCCGTCGGCCATTCTGGCTCTTGCTACAGGTACTTTTGCACTATAAAAAG
>CM053170.1:43823678-43845284 GCA_012977825.3 Pteromalus puparum
GTATCTTTTCACCGTACGAAAGTAGTCGGAGTCCGGATCAAACCCGTCGATTATCACATTTTAAGGTTTAAAATGCAAATAAGGTAGCCTAAACATGTATATATGACTTTAAAAGTAAATTTATTGAAAAATTTAGAAAATTTAACAAAAAAAAGTATCAGGGTAGTTTTAGTTAAAAATGCATCCATTATGAGCTACAAATCATTGAAAATAGGCAAAAAATGCAAAAATCGCTTAAAACACCAATTTTGACCAGCTATAACTTGAAGCCAAGTAAAGGGATCGCGCTGAAATTTTTTTGGGAGCCACGGGCATCCTATAGAACACACATATAAAGTTTGGATCAAAAAAAAATTTTTAATCTTCGATTTGACAGAGAACCACCCATATATATATATATATATATATATATATATATAAACGTATACATTGATTTGTATAACTTACCCCTTTCTATTTCCGAGACTGGTGTAGGAGGTGGAGGAGACAGTGACGCTTGCAAAAAAGACGACAATGATGGTACTGGGGGGTATACATAGGGCTTCGTCGTCGTCGTCGTTGTTGTCGTTGTCGGCATCTGGGCTATGTTGTCGCCCCATTCGGACCATGCATCTGTGGTGCCTTGCACACTCAGTCCGACTGTAACACCCCACACCGCTCCGCAGAGTCATCAATAAAAAAACACTACAAAAAACTAAAGTCTGGCGACTTGTTTTTTAGAAAAAGCACGCAAAAATAAGCGTACTCTCCCACTCTTGCAAGAGCTACGGGCCACAGCTGAGCAGCCAGCCAACAACAACAGCAGCGCCATCAGGCAGTAGCGGCGGCAGCGGGACCTACGACGCGGCAGCAGCAGCAGCAAACACGATATAGATATACACAGCGGCAGCAGCGAGCACGTATATCTATATATACAGCGTAGCGAGCGGTGCGGCGTGCACAGTGTGAGAGTGGGAGCTACGACGCAGCAGCGGCGCGGCGCGCGCAGCTCCATACGCTTGTGTGAATGGGTTTTGTAAAAAATATTCGAAAAATAAATCTAACACGTACGTCGTGTATGCTTTTTGTATCGCTCAAAACATGACTTTTTTGTTTGAAGAAAGGGAATGTAGCATACGTTTAATAATAATAATAATAATACATTACGATACAAGTGTCCTATGAGGTGAGGTTAAGCGCCCGAGCGTAGCGAGTATCGTACAATATTTTATAGCACTGCTTGGCTAAATCCACCAAGTCACGCAAATCCGTGGCGTATGCAGTTCTTTCTGGCAGCGCGAGGTTAACATACACACGATATACACGGTGCCAGAAAGGGCTACTTAGGCCATGGATTTGCGTGACCTAACGCGGATTTAGGCCACTCAGTGCTATAAAAAAAAATTATTCAATATAAGGATCGAGTACTTACGGTTTTGCTGTGCAAGCTGTCGTAGTGGTCCCTGATTGCATGTGTAGTCCCGGTGATGCCTAGCTTCACACACTTGTCCAGCTAATCGCACAAGTTTTTCATTTTTTTTGAACGTAGCGTAGCACTGTCCTATATCTCGCGGACGTGCATGACGCAAAACTTTTTCAAAAAGTTTGAACAAGCCTCGCTCGTTGGCTCTATCTACGCACTTATGCCATGGATTCCTCACAAATAATCATCCCACATCGTAATTATTGTCACTACATAGTGGCCAACACACCACATGATTTGACGAAGAGACATTTTGAAACGAGGATGAAAACCGAAGTTTGCACTGCGCGAGTAAAACTCAGAGTGATGGCTAGATTTTTCCAGCATCTCACCTACCCTCGTAAGAACACTTGACATTTTTTTTCGATAGTTTTCACTATACAGGTGCATCAATGACCTTTTTTTTTAGATAATTTAGGGATGCTCATAGTACCCCCACTTCTGGACCTGTACCTAACCTACACCACCACCACTCTCGCGCCGAGTCAAGTCCCAGCTCTTGCATTGGGCTGCACGCTCCCCCCACCACTCTGCACCGTTTACAGCCACCACCACTAACACCGAACCTCAATAAGAAAGGGTACGCTTGACCGTAAGCATCCATATCCATCTTACCTCTCGATCTATTCAGTTACTCGATCTTTGGGGAATTTTTTTACCCCTTGTCGGTCTAACTGTAAAACTCTTGATTTTTACTTTACGCATCAAGTAAAATCGCAGTACAGTGATTTATTATTAGTGTTTATTAACTTCAACAAAACAACAACTACAAAAACAACATGGCTGAAGCTATCTTACTTGCAAACCAGGAAAAGCAAGATGTTGTTACCGACAAAGAATTCAACAGTGAAAGAGTGAAAAATTATAGTCGTCCGCTACTGTTTGCCTCTACGTATCTTCTAAACAACTCGGGTTCGAAAAAAATTTATATCGGCTTGGAATACGATGATTTCATGCAAAAATACCAGCCGATTATCGAACTGAAGAATACTCAATATTCCAGAGGGCTCAGAATCGATATGGAAAGCTGGATTGAACTAGAATATAAACTAGAGGATATTTCAACGTATTTTAAATCAAACAGTGCTGCGTTATGTATTCAGCAACAAGAACGCATTAAATTGAAAAAAATTGACATTATTCTAACTACTTCATACGGGCTGAAGTCGGTGATGTTCGTGCTCCAATAACACCTACAACAAGCTCAAGAGTCGCTTTACATCCCAAAGAAGAATCCATAACCATGCAGAAGCGGACATTTGATGGATTAAAAAATATTGTAGTGTGTGTGTAAACGAGCGTTATCGGCGCTTAGAACGTGTATTAAATGAAATTAACGAGTGCAAGAATTTGTTACGCGACGAACTTGTTGAAATTTTAACTTTGTATGACTACCATAATAATGAAAGAAGTTACGATACTATTAAAAACATTGTTATTAAAAAGAAAAAAAACCACTGCCAACTCTTTGGCACGTAGCTTCCTTCAACCTTATGTATCGCTTTAATATCTAAATTGTTTTTACTTCATATATAATTCTATAAAGTTTTTATGCTTTTTCGTTTGATGGATAAAATTATTTCGAAATAATTATATTACATAATCAATGCGTAACTGAAAATATTGTTTTTAACGATTTAATAAAACAAAAAACAGAAAAAAACTAGCCAAGGTATAGATTAAAATCCATCAAATAGAAGCTAAGATCTAAGCGATGCAGTTTTCAGTTATATAGAGTATACAATATACAGGGTGAGAAAACGAAATTTTGAAGCTTAATATCTTTGAAACCATTTGGTTTCATAAACAGCCCAAAGAAGGGGATTAAGGTGCTATACACTAGGTAAGGACCGCCGACAGCGCCGCCTTCTTGGCATAATCGGGGTGTTGCAGGCAGCACACCTCGTATATCTATATGACTCGATCGATATAGATATACATACCTTTTGAAAAGAAAACAGTTGACGAAGGTTTAAAAGTACATAGGACGTTTCTTGATCTCCAACTTTTATTATTAGAACCACCAAATTGTCTAAACTATCGCAAAAGTTAAAAAAAACGAGTTGAATCTCCAATCTGATTGCGTGCAACTAACTGGATGCAACACCCTGAAACTGCAAAAAGGAATCGCGAAGGCAGCGCTCGCGTTTCGCGCCGAGAGGTACTTACCTAGCGTATATAATGCTAACTAAATCCAAATTATAAATTGATTATTGTCTTTTTACTTCAGTTATCCTGTCACGTAAAAACAGGGTTTTAGTTCTATATGTTTATATATATATTATATTACCCTCTATTATATAGATCTAAGCGTGATTTTAAGCAAAATCCCCTCACCCTCCCCAGCCCTCCATGTCTCCCTCCCTTTTTAACGTGAAATTGTTTCAATAATTTACGTTATTAGAAAGGGTCATAATCCCCTCACCCCCCTCCAACCCCCCTCCCGCCCCCCATCCACCCCTCCATTTCCCTCCACCGGCCCGTCCACTTCCCCTCGCACGGGCCCTCAGACTCCATGGCCCCTCCACTTCATTGTCGCTGACATGATAGTTTTCATTGGAAAAGATCAATGTTCTCTATTTGTACTGCCTTCATTTGACAGTTTTCGCACACCACCCAAGCGGTACTGTTCAGAACACATTGTAAATAAGTGCTTTGTTCATCCAGTGTCACTTGAACGTAGAGAATTTTGGAGTGGATCCATTCCATTGTCATGATATAATTGTCTATAAAATATAAATGTAAGAACAGGGTTAATCTCTTGACAAACACAATAAAAAGTTTTTTTTGAAATTAAATTAAAGAGTATGCGTGTATATTATTAGTGAATGCGGAAAACACATGTCGATGCGTGTGCAAGATAATAAAAAAACATACCCAAACTGCACCAAAATTTAAAAAAAAAACGCAATGATTTGAGCATTCTACAGATTATTTGCATACAAACCATAGTACAAAACAATTCTCAACGTTGTTACAAATATAATAGGTTTATATTTTCCGATTTCGAAACTCGACAACACTCAGTTTGACTAAAGAGTTTGGAGAGAGGTGAGAAATATGGAGTCGTAGCCAATGTATATGTCGTGTACATCCATGGATATCACGAAAGAAAGCAACAATTAGTAGAATCAAAAAATTTAATACAAACTTTGTATTAATTAAAATTTATTTCCAACTATTTTATTGTGCACCTGTATCATTTTGAATGTGTATATTGTTAGGTTTCTACATCGAGACAATGGCGCATATAATTGACATGAGAAAACAATGGCCGTCTCAAATTTCCTATTGAATCAAAACTTTGGCCTTGAGATTTATTGATTGTAATGGCAACGCTAATGTGATTGGAAATTGTTTTCGAAAAAGAGTAAAAGGAAAGACGACGAATTTTCAGTATTTAGTGTTATTTGTATGAAAATTTTTGGCCTATATGTTCGGCGCTGTAATTATTTCTGCTTCATGTTATAATTATACAATTTAGTAATCTTTAACGAGTGCCATTGCATAAACATCTGTTATACTTAAATTTCTAATCAACATAACTATTGCATTTACTTTTAAATTAGTTATGTGGTGGAGGCCATCTCGATTGCGTTTAACATTTCAACTGGATATTTTAAATGAATATTCTCCTCAGTTTGATCTACTCATGTATGCGTAGCATAATCTATACTCTAATATGTTTTTGACTCACCATTTGTAGTATTAAAACTCTATCATTTTAAGTTTTTTGATATCTTCATTGTGAGGAGCTAAGATTACACTATTGACAGAGAGCTTCTAAATTAATATTTTTGTAATTTCATTACAAACATTAGTAGTTTTCCAATTTTGGGGTATTTCAATGTATTTGATTTTTGCCTTCTCCTACTTCTAGTAAAAAAGAAGAAAATTCTACATTGTTTTGAACCGCATATTTTTATTGAGTTTCAATATTTTAAAAGAGGCCATAAAAAATGAATATTTAATTGTTTCCTCTACGATTGAGTTACGTTACCCGTGTTTATTACTGGTAAATTATGTCTGAAATCACTCCTCTAATACTATCATTTGGCTGCAAAAGGGATATCATTACTACGTACATCTTCAGGTACGATCAATAATTTCTAAAGCTTTTTTAGGTATCATTGAAGCTTCATCCCAAATTATTAATCTGCCTTCTTAATCGTTTTTGTCTGACTCTAATTTCAAAAAAGTGCTATCTATTTTATCTTAAATCTAAAGGTAATCCGTTCGATAACTTGTTAAACTTTAAAAAAAAAAAAAAAAAATGGGTGGCTTTTCGACTCGAAGTTCATGGCCTCACAACGTAGCGTCGTTGTGTTTCTAGATGAATTTTAGCGTTCGAAAGTTCCAGGGTAGGCTCATCACAACCTACGCGCCTTCTCAACCCGTGTCGTGAGTGAAGATTTCCATCGGATCTGAAAAACTGATCGCCCTGATGGGGGCTCGAAGCCACGACCCTTGACCGGGAGGCAGGTGGTTACCACGGAGCCATCGCGGTCTCTTGTTAAACCTTTAGGTAATAAAATAGATGCTATTCCAGTCCATGCCATTGACAAAACTTTTTTGTTTAATGACATGTAATATACAATTAATGTTTTGTATAAAATTTTTTTCCTGAAACTCCCGGACCATCAATAAAGTAAATTTTGTCTTTGTTGTCAATTAACTCTTCAAAAAGTGACTTTTGCTCAGTAGTTAATTGATTGAACATACGTTTAAGGTATCAGCCTTAAGCAAACATAATCTGTAGATGTTTCATTATTTCAATAGTCATATTTGGTTCTGGTAAACTGAAATCTTTGCATGATCTTTCCTCGCTTCTCTAATATAGTTTGAATATGAGATAGAGCTATTTTTTATTTGTTTTAAATCTCTGTAAAGATTTCTAATTTATTTTCCAATTGTATTAGCTTGTATGTTTTCTGCTAAATAACCATGCAAAAAATTTCGTAATTGAAAATGGTAAATAATGTGACAGACTCTTCAAAATAATAAAAACATTGTGAATCATCTTCTATCAAGCCCATGGCAAGCGCTGCGTCTTTTGTATGTTTGATACGTATACCTTTATGAATTTTAAATCTTCAAATGAAGTTGGACCTCTTGCTCGGTTCATATTAAATTTTAAAAAAATCTTTCAGTATCTTTTGGCGCTCGATATTGAGGCAGAGCAATGGTGCTAATTTTACAATTACGTGTACGTTTTATGCAAGAGTGTGATTTTCCTATTAAACCTATAATATTCTGGTATTTGAAATATTTAAGTGTCTTTTGCAAAATCATCATTTATTCAATTCAAACCATCTGTTAAAGTTAGTTTCTTTTTTGTTCAATGCTTCTAATTCTTTGCTTCTTCATAACTATGTGTTGTTGATCTTTTGTATGGATTCCTAACGTTCTACAGCAGGAACTTTGCCACAAATAGATACCTTGAAGACGCCACAGCAGCTTCAATTGGCTTAAATATCTATCACCCGGGTAGAATCTGGACGGGTTATTCTCCAGTTTTTCTCGTATTTATATTACGCGATTTTATGCTCGCCGTTTTTTGCCAGAAACCCACACCTGCGCTGGTTTATACTCGGAAAACCCGATAAGAACCCGGCCAAGCAAATAAAATGATTTAAATTTGCAGGTTATTGACGCGTGCATATTTAAAATGCGATATATTTTACATTTTGTTTAATAACGTTCTATATCGAAATTTGTTATTTATTATATTTAAATAAAGACACATATTGTTTAATAATTTATTAAACGTTATAACTTTTTGACATTATAAGTTATATGTATTAACTTTACAAAACTTATCGATGCATTTTATATAGATTTTAAATTATTATAATAAAAAAAAGCTAGAGATCATAAATTTATTTTAGCAGTTTTTACCATTACACATTATCGCTCCTTTAACAATGACTTAGTGGATTGAGGAAGACTCGGTAGAAGTCTTTTTCTTCAAAATTTTCAAAAGAGCATCTGAATGTTTGTGTCCCTATACCAGTAGACCCTACCCACTCCTGCAACTCTTTGATTTCTGAATCTTGACCTTCAAATATGTTTTGATAATTGGCATTATCATTATCGAGGTCACTTTCACTTTCAACTCTCATAGAACTACTATAACTGAATTATCAGAATCATTTGAATCACTGCTTTCACTTGGGTGAATTTTCATAGCTGAGTTCTCCTGATCTTGCACAAATCATTATTCTTTCAGCAAGAATCAACTTCATTCTTTTTAAGGTTTTCGGAAAGTTTTCTTTTGTGATCAGTCATATTTTCGTTGCAAAAATTAATGCGTAGAAAACGCAGAGCAACGGAGCTACGTATGACGCAGCCGTACAGAGCAGACTTTGAGGTTATTTGGCGGGCAGACGACAATGACGACGCATACAGCAGCTGCTATTGCGGCGCGCATTCTCGGGTTGCTGCCGACTTTTTTTCAAATTCGCGGCAATATTCGTCTATCAAACTGGCGATGTTGCTACTGAGCTGGTAGCCACAACACGAACAATTTTCTACCAGGGATTACGTATTCAGTAAGTCCACATGAACTAGGGAGTTTCTTCATTAGGAATTTCAAGATTGTCAATTTTTTTACCTGCATAATGCTCTATCATCCTCCTTTATTAATTATTTAATTATATTTAATAACTTTGAATTGATGCCCAATATTCGACGTTACATGTGACATATCTTTTTTATAGAAAGTTTTATATGGAACAACCATTCTGTTATCGACTGATAATTCTTTTACATTTTTTCACTCTGTAAGTATGGTTTGCGTGGAAGTATTATCTCTCCTGTCGATATTCAGGATAACCATTTCTTTAAAAATTGTGGTATTCGCGGAATGTTTTGGAAATTTTGCTTCCTGACCTCAAGAGGAGCTTTGTGGATAATAAACAATTTTCAGATTTGCTAAGTACTTCGTGGAAACGCATTTGGAGGTGTTTGGAGTACGAATCATACGTTTTTAGAAAATGTCCGTCTCGTGCGGATGGCTGTGTGTGGTGTGTGTGTGTGTTGGTGTGTGTGTGTGTGTGTGTGTGTGTGTTATGTACGTATACGCCATAATTTTGGAACCATGCGACGGATCGTATAAAATTTGACATGCATATATGTTTTTATTCTGATTAGGTCATTTTTTGTTTAATGATTTCTGGACCATTTTATGGCCATTTATAGCCATTTTTCTATTTTTGAAAAATATTTTTGTTGTTTTATAATATATGATTTATACAATATATTCAACAATATGTACTAAAAGAAACATAATTTGTCTACTTTTTCCCGCAGATTTTCTAGATTGACTGATCTGTTCATTTTTTATGTATATAAAAGTTAATTTTTCGATAAACTAATGGTAACTCAAAAATAAATAGTCAAATGTTTTGAAAAAATTCATGACAATAAAAACCAACGATATCTACTAGTTGTAAAAATTTGAAGCAATTTTGGCGACTAGTTTTTGAGATAAAAATCAAAGACTAAAAAAAATGTTTTTTTTATGTCGTACGATTACGGGAGTAAAAAGGTTGAAATTGAGTTGAAATTTTAGGAAAAGATTGATCTTTTGATCACTTCGGCTAGGTTCTTTTTGTAGCTTATGAAACCTTTTAGTTTAAAAGATATTAAGATTCAAATTCTTCAACTCTCACCCTGTATACTCTGTGTGACTGAACATTATTATTTTTGTTAAACCATATAATTTGATAATTAAAGCTTAGTATAGTTTTGAGAGTTTTCATGGTTTATATAAATGTCCGTGCAGATTGGTTTTGTTCTGTGTGGGTTGCGTGCATGCGTGCGTGCAAGCGTGCGTACGTAATACTGTTATAATTCTGGAAACTAACACGTTTTGCGGGAAAATCGATCCGAATAAGAATTGGACGTGCATTATATGTTTTCTGATTTATGAATTCGAGTAAACCATATCCTTTTAGTATCGAATATTAAAGCGAATATTTAATCAAGAATGCGATTGGTTTTCCCATGAATTATCTTCCACTAGCAAGAATAGGAGGAACGCTGAGTGCGCAATGACTTGGCCAGCGTTTTTTTACAAATAGTTTATCGTTTTCAATGCCAAGGAGATTTTATTTGGCTCCCATGATCTATATGTGGTCCATGTAAATGTGTTTAATTACTTAATTTCTTGCAAATCTAATCTAAATCGGGAATTTCACAGAAATATATTTATCAATTAATTGAGGTGTCATGAGTTTGTTTTTTGGATGTAGTGTTAACAACTATATGTTCGTGTGTAATTCCCTTTTTTTGAAATTCTATCGTATAAACGTAAGCTATACTTTTCAAATATTTCATATTTTAACTATATCATCAAGTAATACATGATTTTGTATAAAATTAATTCTTACTGTAATATTTGGAACTATAATTTGGAGAAGTTCCTTTTGGAAAATGTTCTAAAACTTCGTTTTTTTAACTCTACCCATGTTAGGATTACACGTCATGGTAATAATAAATCAGGTTGTTTTTGATCTTACTATTGGCATAGCATCTTGATAAGCTGTCTGCATGTAATCTGAGGACTACCTAGATGTTTGTGTGCGGGTAAAATAAACAAATTTCCTAATTTTTCTTTCTTTTTCAAACAATTTCGAGAATTGTGTTGCGGCTGAGTGTAACGTTTAATATAACCTTGTAACATTCTATCTAAGTCTGTTTTTGATTACTTCGAAAGAATCATTCTATTACTTCTACCCATTATAAGTGCTTTGTAAAAATATGTTGTGTTACTCTACCCTAAATAATATTGGAGAAAAGTTCTTGACTATTGGGTCTATATGAAAAGTCTATAAATTATAATATTGTAAAAGAGTCAAGTTATTTCTAAGCACCGTTTTGGTTTGAATAGAGGTAATGATCTTTCAATATTATAACGTTTCTTTTAGAAAGCTGGTTTTTTTGTATCCAATACTCCATCCCAAATCACACTGAAGCGAAACATTAACGAAAAAATCCATAACTACGTGATGTGACAATTTGTTCAAATAAAATTCTTATGTTCACAATTCAAGTTATTTTTGGATATACAAAGATCATAGTTTTCAGGAGTTGATTTGGAAGACAATAATAGCGCCACATTCTGCAGTTAATGGTCATTATATTGTGTTTTTGTTTAACGGTTTTAACGAATAAAAAATAATTTGTAATTGGTAAGTTTTGTATGTTAGATATTTGATTAAACCTTTAAAATTCTTGCGTATGGATTTCTATTTAAAATATTTGTTAAAATCTGTAATGTGTTCAGTATCAATTTCTCATTATTTAAGGTCTTTTTTCTAATAGAAGTTATGTCATCATAATATAAAAGTTGTCCACATATAGGTTATTATTTCAAGGTATCAATTAGATGTGTTAGTGTGACAAACATGACCTGAATTTTTAATTATAAAATAGCTCTCATGTTTCGTATTTTACATTGGCACTAAAGTTGCGAAAGAGAATAAGTTATTGTAATACTTATTTAAGTGTCTGAATGATATCATTAAGTAAAAGCTCTTTGAGATCTTTTATGATTTGCATAAAGGGATAACTAACTTTCCTATGGCCAACAAAGTAGATTACTTTTTTCTATGCCAATTTACTGCTGATACCATTTTACATGTAAAACTCATTCTCCAAAATCTGAAAAATCTTTTATACGATATTTGTCTTTTTTTAACTCTACATACGTAATTATTAGTTTGAGATCTATGAGACTTAACTTTTATATGGAATATTTCACGTTAAATTATTTTCTAAAGCTTTTCTTTTTCAGAATATTTTTGTTTTTATTAGCGCGTTTAAAATATGTGATGTTGAACTATCGTTATTAGATTCAAGGAATGATGCTCAAATACCAGATCTGTTCTCCACTTAGTATATTTTAATTTCAGGAAGGTTGAGAAATATTTCCAGAAGGTTAAAATACTTTCAACATATTTACAGTATACTGTGACATAAAACATTATATAGAGCGGAAACCTCTTATTTCATCTCATTGCCATAACTAGAAAGTTGAAAGTACATTTCGTAATTGAAATTGGGGTTGGCGAGCGGAGCGGAGCAGGGGGTACCCCCCCCTAGTAAATATATATATATATATAATGTGTTGTGTGTGTGTGTGTTGTGTGTGTGTGTGTGTGTGTGTGTGTGTGTGTGTGTGTGAGTGTTGGTGTGTCTTATTTTCTTAGAAACTTTATGAATGTTATTTAACGTAATCTTGGTATTTATTACATTTTGATGATATCGTTTCCTCACCACCTAGCGTAGATATCTCGGCGCGTTTTTTTTGTAAGGAAATGTAATAGTTTTCTTATCTTAACATTTTTCTATACTAAGTTGAATTAATTTTGATTTCTCTTACATTTTCTTAAAACAAAGTTTCATATCTCCCCATTTAATGAGATTTACATGTAGAAATGAATGATATAAAACTTTGTTTAAAGTGGTATCCCAAACGCATAATATTTTCTAAATTGATTACGAATTGAGTGGAAAAGTTATACTTTCCACCTGATTTACATTAATTCAATAGCATATTCTCGATATAACACGACAAAAAAAGTCTAAGTATAGATTAAAATCCATTAATGTAAACTGAGATCGAAGCGATACAGTTTTCAGTTAATAGAGTATACAGGGTAAAAACAAAATTTGGAAGCTTAATATCTTTAAACTAACTGGTATCATAAACAACCCAAAGAAAGAGATAAGGTGCTATATAATGCTAACTAAATCCAAAATTTTAAATTGATTATTGCCTTTTTACTCCAGTTATCGCTCACGTAGAAAAAACGACTCATAGTATACAGGGGAAAAAACAAAAGTTTGAAGCTCAATATCTTTGAAACTAACTGGTTTTTATAAAAATCCCAAAGAAAGGATCATTGTGCTATATAATGCTAACTAAATCAAAATTTAACTTGATTATAGCCTTTTTACTCCAGTTATCGCATCACGTAGAAAAAACGACTCATAGTATACAGGGTGAAAAACAAAAGTTTGAAGCTCAATATCTTTGAAACTAACTGTTTTATAAAAATCCCAAAGAAAGGGATCATTGTGCTATATAATGCTAACTAAATCCAAATTTGAACTTGATTATAGCCTTTTTACTCCAGTTATCGCGTCACGTAGAAAACGATTTCTTTATGCAGTTTTTGATGTTTTTCTCAGGATCTGCCCCATGCAAAAACTTAAAATTTGTGGTATATAGTTCTAATTACCTTCAATAATCATATACTTTTTTAGAATGATTAGCTATTTAGCTTTTGAGTTATAACGATTTAAAAAAATTGCACTGTATGGTGTATAATAAAAGAACGACGAACGATAATATAAATTTTTCACGGTAAAAACATAGGCAATTTTATTCTCTTTCAGGTACATATTAAGCAATTTACTTTTATTAACTTTTCCGATAACTTTGATGGCAAAAACTGAAATCTCAAAACTAAAAAATCACTATAAAAAAAACGCGTATATAAATTGTAAAAACGGACTTTCGCCCCACTATCTTCTATCAAAAACAATGAAAATGAGACTTGGTGGGTTAAAATCGACCAAGTAGAAGCTGAGAATCAGGCGTATACACGCACACACACACACACACACACATCCGTACGGACATTTTCTAAAAACACCATTTTTCGACTAAAAATTCATCAAAACACACTTCCCACATGTTTTTACACAAACTCCAAAAATTACTATTACAAGGCTTCCTTAGGAAGGAAGCAATATATAAGAGAAAATATTTTTTAAAAAATCGCATCGAAAAATTCTTGTTTTCTTGATAATTATTTTGAAATTATTTTCACCGAAATGATAGTACTTCATAGTGACGTTTTTCACGATGAAGTTTACAGTATTTTCTGTAATCACAATGCTCAAAAAATATAAATAAATAAAAATTTTATTCACATAATTTTGCTTTAATATTATTTTACCTACACCAACCTCCTCACAAGTCCTCGATTATGATTATTATTATTTAAATTATATAAAAATTCACTGCACATGTATGCGTATGTTTAGTACAAACTAAATCCATTTTAAACTTCTTGCTTTTAACGGTTCTACAACTATTCATTTGTAAAAGAAAAGCCTTTAGTTTTTTGTACATTACTCCATGAAACTTACATAATAGCAAACCATTTCTCGCATCTTTCCTCTAAATATCACGTTCACAGCTTTCACCTTGCCAAAAAAAGGGTCGACCTTTCCGCTTATACTGTAAGGCGCTATTTTTTCATACATTCCTCGCTTCTGTAGCTGGTATTGTAAAATAAAAAGACCCCCCTACAGGGCTCATCATCAGGGGACTTGTTCTTATCAGGCCCCCTACATCTCAGACCTGAGCGACTAGAGTTACCGCGAGCCATGACATCACCGCTCCCCTCCCCCAGAGCGACTAGACTTGACCCGAGCCATGACGTGACTGGCGCCACTAGGCCACGCCCCCTGTCTGCCTAGGCTTGCCGCTCTCTACTAATTAGTAGTGAAGTGATATAGAAATACTGCGAGTGTTTACTGTTCAACTGAAACTTGGTAAAATTAAGTTTGTAAGATTTGATGTGTCTAGTATCATTCAATAGAATAATTCAAGTCCGAAAGCTTCATGAGAATTTATATTATCCATCGTCGTTCTTTTATTATACACCATAAAGTGCAATTTTTTGAAACCGTTATGACTCGAAAACTAAATGTCGAACCTTTCTAAAAAAAATATATGATTATTGAAGGTAATTAGAACTATATACTACTTTCATTTTAAGTAAGTTCTTTGGAGAAAAACATCAAAAACTGAAAAAAGTCGTTTTTCTATGGAACGCGATAACTGGAGTAAAAAGGCATTAATCAAGTTCTAATTTTGGATTTACTTAGCATTATATAGCACTTCGATCCCTATGCTTGGGTTGTTTACGAAACCAGTTAGTTTCAAAGATATTAAGCTTCAAAATTTTTTTTTCTCACCCTGTATAATATGAATCGTTATTTTTACGTGACGCGATAACTGGAGTAAAAAGGCGATAATCGATTTAAAATTTTGGATTTAGTTAGTATTATATAGCATCTTGATCCCTTTCTTTGGGTTGTTTACGATACCAGTTAGTTTCGAATAATAATTGAATCCATCAAACAAAACAAAAAAAAAAAGAAAAAAAATTTATAGATTTATATATGAAGTAAAAACAATTATGATATTAAGCAATACATAATGTTGAAGGAAACTACGTGCCAAAGAATTGGCAGCGTTTTTTTTTTTTGGAGTCTATAGCCGTATAGTGCGTCGATAGCGCATAATCGCCTACCACGAGATCTTTTTTTTCCGAGAATACGGGTCAATCATTATTGCGACAAGCAGCATGATCGACTTGGTGAATTGTTCGGGAGAATCCACAACTCCGCCGTTCCGCTGTCTATTCCCTTTGATTCGCATAATTCGAAAAATGTAATTCGTGGACCAATGCACTACCGATACTGGGCGACGCAAACTAATTGATATTTTTCCGACCTCCGATTATCTATTTAATTGATATCCTAATACAATTTTTCATATTATATAAATATTATTTTATCATAAATATTTATCGAAAATTCTGGATTAGAAATCTTATACTCTCGCTGGTTGAACAAAATTCTTGCGTGCCCCAAACTTGTACGTTTCAAACCGGTTAAGAGTAGTACGGTCGAATTGGGCACAGTTACACGCAAAGGTTTTGTTGTCATAACCTATTAGTGATAAATAATTTTTACTGTTGCTTCAATGGTTGAATTTGAGTGAAGAAGCCTTCAATACCCCCTTTATCGAGTAACTTAAATCGGCTATCGAGAGTAATAGACTGTATTGAAAAAGGGGGGACCAACCTGACGCAGGAAAACAGAGCTAAAAACGGACAAATCCTTGAGAAATTTTAGCCTAAGCCAAAGAGGAGATACTAGGTTAATCAAAACTTCTCTGAATAAGAGTTCCCTTTTTCCGCCGACAGTACGTCACGCCTACCCTTTATTAAATCTTACCGTCTCACGATTTCGACTAGCATGATTGCTAACTCCAATACTACAAAAATGGAGAAGCATCGAACCATAATGTAGAGTTTGAGAAAGGATCGAGAAGTGCGAAGTTGGGCGCACGAGATACGAAAGTACGAAGATGATGAATTGATTAAAAGTCTATCAGAGCTCAATGTCAGCGTAAAAGGATCACGGGCGATCCTACGCGATCGCTTGCTACGAGCCACCATATTAAGACTAGGACTGAGCGAACGAGTGCCTTGGTACGTACTGTAATAATTGCTTAGCTATCAGAACCATGTTGGAAAACGGCAATGCGGGGGTCAGTTCGGAGCCGACGCCCCCCGCAACCCTGCAGTAATGGCCTCGTTGTGGGATGTCAAGACCGCTAGACCGGCATTTCCATCAGCCAGGGTAGTCGCAGTCTTAAGAGGGGGAGTAGAGTAGAGTAGAGTAAATAAAAAGTTTATTTGCAGTGCAAAATATAGTTATACATATATGGATACATTATAAACAAGTCATATCGGACATTTTCGCTGTAGTACTCCCAATTGTTTACAAACTTTTATTATAAATAAGTATATATAAATATTATTTACAGACGTATTTATAAAATTGCGCAGTAGTATTTCCTTAGCCTCTGAGAAACAGAGAAGCTGTCGTAAAATTTGCATTATTTAAGATAATGTCGCATAGTTTTGCCTTATATTTACATAGCCATGGAAGAGCTTTAATTTCGGACGGAGTCGCATTCCAGAGACGAGCTCCCATCGATCGTAGAGAGTATAGGCCCGTAACGCAAGATGTCGCTGGAATCGCAATACAATTTCTGTCTCGCCGCGCCGAGCTTCTAGCTGTATTGGCTACACACAGGTCGCATAGATAGTAAGGCTTTTTAATGCGAATTATTTGATACATTAACAAACCTGTCTGGTACATCCGCAGCTGTTCAACGCTAGACCTCTGTAGTCCGACCCGATAGGGAGTAATGTGCTCATCACGCCTCACACCACAGACGTAACGCACACATGAATTTTGCAATTTCTGCAGTCGACTCTGCAGTTCGTCTGTCACGTCTAAAAATTCAGTACTGCAATACTCGAAATGAGGAAAAACCAAAGACCGTGCTAGCTGCCTGCGCAAAGCCTCGGTGGTACATTCAATCCATAATAACACCGAGGTTTTTGACCGTGTCAGTGAACGGCACGCGCACTCCGCCCCCCCAACTCAATGCGAAGCTCGTTAATTGATAGCTTATTGATATTATGTGAAGAGCCAAAGACGATTGCCTGGGTTTTCGCGGCATTGAGGCGAAGACCGGCTCGTGCCACCCAAAGCTCCACAGCCTGCGCAGCATCCGACAAGATGGCGAGTGTTTCCGGTAATTCCTGTACTGTGCTCTGAGCATACATTTGCAGGCCGTCAGCGTATAATAGTCTCTTAACGCGTCCTGAAGTAAAAATATCTTTTATGTCCGATATGATGAACAGCAGCGGGCTCAATACAGAGCCCTGCGGAATCCCAAGATTAGTAGACACCCATTCAGAGACTCCACCGGATCTCGCTACGACTCGTTGCTTTTTACCGGACAGATATTACTTGACCCACTGAATTACCGACCTGGAGAACCCCAAACCAATCATTTTGCGTAAAAGCAGAGTGCGATATAGTGTCGAAGGCCTTACTGAAATCGAAGAGTAATAGCACAGTCATAAGTTTCTTTTTGTCATTTATTCCAAGTCGAATGTCTTCTGTTAACCGTAAAAAGACCGTCTGAGTGCTATTAAACTGTTGGAATCCAGTCTGGCGTGGGTCAGAAAGCTTTTCTCTAATCAGGTAGTCGGCTATCTGGTCATAAACTAATTTTTCAAGGACCTTTGATAGAAAATCGAGGATAGCGATCGGCCGGAAATCAGAGGGAGCGGATGGAACGTTTTTCTTTTTTTCTTTATTATATTGCTTCATCCGATATTAATGCTCATGTATGAGTATTCTATCTTACAGATTTTAATTAGATCTTTCTAATTACCGTAGGTTTTTGCTGAAAAATTTGCTCCTTCAGCAAATTAATTAAGATTAAAAATTAATTTGTGATTTTTCGCCTCTCCGATTCTCTTTTTTTCAGGCTCAGTCGGTTGCAACAATCTGAGATTGTTGGTTATGGGAGGTTAGAAGTCATATAATTGTTTACATATAATACAAACTAACTATTTATTTACATCTATACGAAACGTCATTGTATTATTAAATAAAAGACATCAAGAGAGCTATCCGCTGCAGAGAGCTGAGCGCACGGAGATAGAGCGCTGCATATTATATCTAAAAGATCAAGAGAGTGAGAGAGTGAGAGAGAGGTGTCCGCCAAGCGCACAGAGCAGACGGAGCGCTGCTTGCACCTGATTTATCGAAGTACAGTCTAAAGAATCGGATCGCTGTGTTGCAGCATAGAAAACCGAGCACACGGAGTCTTAGACGGAGTGCATCTATGAGTTAGTCAGACCATATGACTATCAAAGGCTCTATGTACCTACGTCCTACACACTCTGCGTAGGTACCCTGTTATAAAATTCTTTGGATATTATCCACGTTCTGGTGCATTTCAAAGTATCGAGGCTGCGGAAGTGATATCAACGGCAGTCGATATAATATACAACGAAGATACTTGTATCACCGCTTATACATCGCCCGTCAGGATTTTTATGTATAAGCGCCGAGCGTTCGTCAGGACGACTCAAGCACTAGCGTGGATCGCCATCATGAATGTTGGACACAGCAGTGATGGATCGAGGATCATCTAGGGACAGTCGGCTCACATCGATGGACTTGAGATGGCACCGACCAATCCCTCTATAAAACATGCTGGCCTGCAACACCAAGTACGAGATCGAAGCCACGATCGGCGGCCATTTCAAGCTCGGCTTCAACCTCATCTAGCTCTCGCCGCTTGAGCTCGGCGACGACCTTGTTGGCTGTAATGCCTATGTCGCGATGATCTTTCTCTCATAACCTCATTCGCTTTAACCTCCGAAATGTGTTGAAGACTGCAAGGTCTAATTTTTCTTAATCTTCTGTTCCAGCGACTTTAACTTTAACTTGAACTCGGTTATCTACCTCTCACATGCCATCGGTCAGGGAGTAAGAGAGAAGGAGACCAAACTCTAATGGGCTCGCGTCGCGAAAATGGCAGGCTTTTTCCGACGGAGATCGCCAGATCCGCTCGTCGGAACCGCCGTGACCTAGCGAGTAACAGCGCCGTCTGTCGGCGGCTAATCCAGTTCTCTAGCGAGTTGGAAATTTTTCAAAGGTTCTCGAGTTCAAATCAACACAAGAGAATTTTTTTGTTATCGTTTTCTCTTTGTTTTGAATACTAATAATGATATAATTGTAAATTTGTTAACTAAAAAAAAATAAATAAAAAAATATACATAAATATTTAGGTAAATAAACCCAAAATACCATAGTCATGCATTATAATATAATATTGAGACTTAATATACATGTGCATTATGATTCTGAATGCCTAATAATAAAGTAAATTTGAATATTCAAAATTTGGTTCAAAATAATATATTGAAACTATATATTCTATATATCATTCATGGTAAGTATTACATATGTATAACAGATATTCAAAACAGTGTTGTAAAATAAGAATACCCGAGCTGAGCTGAGCAAATCACTATGATATGTAAATCTGATTCTTGATAATTACTAATAAAATTAGATCCAGTTACGTTAAGTTTAACTACAACATATGCTAGTTTCAACACTCTGAAATTTATAGTCATTAATGGTCGTGAGGATAGAGTGTCAGCAGTCAAAATTTTTGGCGTGGGTTCAATCCTGTGAGACTGCTAATCTTTTTTTTTTCATATTTGAACTTAATTTACTTACTTAAACGCAAAATACATTTTTTTACCTCATAAATAATAATAATTTCATTTTTTCATATACAATGAATGGTAAGTATACATACTAAAAAATTGTTTTTACTAATTACTTAATAATTATTATTTAATAATAAACATTTTATTTATAACATTACATACGAAAAATGTGAGAGATACACATATTGTAACTAATTTGCCACTATATTATGAAATAAAGTTATTTTTCTCGATTTTCGGGGAAACACTTTTTCGCGAAACGTAGGGGACCTCGCCGGTTCAAGTGCTCCTGGAATTTCAGGACTTTGNTTACACATAGGGTAATCAATTTTTTTTTAACGACTCGAATGTTTTTCATTGTCAAGCAAGAGAACAAAAATGATTGCATTGAAAAAGAGACAAGTCGAGAGAAAAGAAAATTGAGCAAACTGGCTTACGCTCCGGACCAAGAAAAAGAACTGCAATTGCAGAACACAAATGTAACTAAAAATTCAAAAAAAAAGGAGACATTTATCGAAGACTGATGTTCCACGCCAACCAAAGAAGCGTAGAATTATTAATAAAAATTAATAAATGATTTTATTACATTTTTTGTATTACATTTTTATCCTTTCATTAACTCCATTAATTTGGGCGATCTCTGTCTGAAAAAACAGCGACGCGGATCCATAAGATTTGAATTTATTAAAATGTTCATTATATTATAGCAAAAAAGTGTTAGATACATAAAACAATTTGATACTATGGTTATGTAATTTATCCTTTAATACACTAATTAAAAAAATGTACAGTTGATTAATGTGCACGATAAATAATAGTTAATAACCTTTTCTTTATTCATTCATAAAGCTTAAGCTTATACAAAGGGAGTTTAAGCAAACAAGTTATGTTACGTCTAAGCTATAAACATATGTAACATTCTTATGCCTACTTACAATGGTGTTCGTGGCGTGATGGTCTAGAGCATTGTCTACAAACCTTATGGTCCCGGGTTCGTGACCAAGGACATACATTTTTTTTTTATTTATAGACAATTATTTTTTTTTACGAAATTGCATAGATTTATAACATTCAAATGTTAAGTATATAATTATATTTAGACATTAATTAATGATTTTATTATTCAAGTATAATACAATTACTTATAGACTTTATACTATAGTCACAATAAAAAGATTTCCGGTCACAAAAGAATATAATAATAAAATTATTACGTTTATTTTTTTAAATCTTTGCAATTTCGCCAAAATAATAATTGTCTATAAATGAACAAAAAATTTTTACTCTTGGTCTCGAACCCGGGACCATAAGATTTGGAGACAATGCTCTAGACCATTACGCCATGAACACGGTTGTTACATAATATACGAATGTTGCATATGTTTATAGCTTAGACGTAACGTAACTTGTTTGCTTAAACTACCTTCGTATAAGCTTAAGCTTTATGAATACATAAAAAAAGGTTATTATTGGTACAAGCATTCACGAGTAATCATGAGTGATCAGCTGACATACCAACTATACTATGTAAACATTATAAACATGTCTAATTGTAATAATGATAATATTTAAGAAGAACATTCAACGAACTTATTGGATTCTAATTTTTTAATTTCGAAATTCATATAACCCAATAATTCATATGTAAGGTATAAAAAAAATATTCTCCAGCGTGGATTTGAACTCAGAAACTTTCAAAAATCACGAGTTCACGTAAGAACAGAATCAGCCACCGACAGGCGGCGCTGTTACTCGCTAGGTCACGGCGGTTCCACCGAGCGGACCTGGTGATCTTCGTCGGAAAAAGCCTGCCATTTCGAAAGCACGGAGTTTGGTCTCCTTCTCTCTTACTCCCTGGACGAAATCAAACTCTTAAGCATGAAGCACGGTTGCATGAAGACTATTCGCAAGCTAAGAGAGAGCAGCCAGAGTAGCCAGAGATNAACAACGTGCCCGAGAATGGGAGATGGGACGTGATTGCGGCAATGATTTCATCGAGTTTAAGCACGAAGAGGAAGTAAATGTCAACGAGGAGCCAACGCTTCCCCAGCAGATTGGCAGTACCTAAGCCCGTCCACCCTTATGCTCAGCATACCGACAACATCCCGCAACAAGACCAAGCCCACCATATATGTGTACTTAATTATATCATAGATAGTCACAAACTCGACGTGTATGAGACTAAACATTGCAGCGTGCTCGGGACCTCTGGCTCAC
>CM053170.1:43862271-43881704 GCA_012977825.3 Pteromalus puparum
ACTCGAACTTTGTCATTGACTTTGAACTTTGGTTTCGACGTCTGCTGCTTAGCTGCCTCGTGAGCTTTCATAACTCGCTCGGCATTGGCAGCCGTTACATCCTTAGGCTTCATACCGATAGTACGATGCTTGCGACTGTTATACGCAGTCAACAGTTTACTCAGTAAATCATACCATTTGAAATTACCGCATAAACTAAACTGCTTCCACATAGCATTTTTTAACGTACGATTGAAACGTTCGCAGATAGCGGCTTTGAGATTACTATACGTTGAGTATAGGTTAATCTTATACTGCTTCATAAGATTCTGAAAGGTGGAGTTGTAAAATTCCTTGCCACGATCCGTCTGCAAATTTTTAGGTACTCGACCAATCATCAATATACTTTTCATAGCGGCTGCTACGTCTTCACCGGTTTTTCTCTTTACGGGAATAGCCCAAGCGAATTTTGAAAATACGTCTATGACAGTGAGCATATATCTATAGCCTTTGTTTTCTCGCGAATAAGGTTGCATCTCAACCAGATCCGCTTGCCAAGTCTCATCTAATCCACGAACATCGAATTTTCGACGCGTGTACGTACGACGAGCTGGCCTATGTAGCTCCTCAACGACTGCTCTCTTCGACATGTTTACAGCTCGTCATTCAAAGAGTGAATGTTTTGATTTATTTGCATAACCACTCCTTTTATAGTCTCGATCTCGTGATCGATGCGCTTAAATTTCTTATCAATTTCGTCTCGTTGCGTCTCCGATAGTCGATCGATGACTTTTTTCAATTCTTCTTGCACGATGAGCTGTAAAGCGCAAAGATTAACGGCATCGCCTGGCTGACTCGCTGCAGCGACGTTGCACAGACGTTTATTCTCCAAATCGAACTGACCATCAGCTGTGACTTTGAAGCCGAGGCCAGGAGGTCCTCGACTACCCTCGCTGCGTTTCAAATTACGTCCGAACACATCGACACTCATGATGCAAATGAATAAGAGTACTAGCGTACATCTCAATATATATAGCCAGCCTCGGTAAGCTCCTCGACAATCGAATGAATCTCGTTGATGTGACTAGGATTTCCAGCTGACATCTCAGCTATGAGGAGGCGAAGTCGATCAACCAGTTCATTCGGATCGTCCCAGTAAACGTAATCCATTTCCGTATCTCTCCTGGCGATTTTGTACGGAGGAAGCAGTGTGCCACCAGCTTTCTTCCGTCTACTCTTTGAGGTATTAGGAGTCGACGAAGAGGCTGAGGGTAGAAAGAGAGGAGCGATAATTTCGTCGTACTTCTTACTGTTGTGATAACGCAGTATCTCATCGGGACGAAAATTTTTTCTGTGTACACTCGACAATTCGAGTATTTCTCCGTAATTTTTTAGATCTGCAGCTGAGACAATGTCGCGATTCGGTCTTTTGGAAATAATAAGATCCAATAGACCAGCGGTTTTCGGAAACGTTCTATCATCGACTGTAATGATATTTCCATCATACTCTATGGTTGATTTTCCGAGTTTGTAGCCGCCGCCTCCGTCCTTCCGCACGCCGTAAACCTTATCCACATCCTTACGATGCAAAAGAAGCGAAAGCGATTCGGCGCTGTCGTCGTCGCTGTTTGCCGATTCGAAAGTCGTATCCGCAGGCTGTATCGTTTCATTCGCTTTAGAAATCTCATTCTCCTCAGCAGTGTCATCATCATCAGTGTACATATCATCAAATGTCCTGTCAGATTTAATTATTCGTTCAGGTGTCGCTAATTTTGGCTTATCAGCAGCAGCAGCAGCAGTCGAAGAATTGACCACTAATTGCTGTAAGGGATCAACGATCGGCTTGAAAGTCTCTCCCAACGCTCTCTCAAAGTTTTCTTTACCGTATTTCAGCAGATCAAACTTACGTTTAACTGCGCTTCGTGCTTTTACGAGCTGCTCGAGTATATGCTTCTGCTGACTGCTATCTGCAGACATGTTGACATATCAACGGTTAGCAATAGACTGTTATAGCTCGCTAAGATCGCCCTATATTTATAGCAAAGCAGTCGAAACCCTTTCGGTATCGACCCTCATTGATCGGGCTATCTTTATCGATCATGAGAAAGCAGTGCTTATCGTCAGCCCAACATCTCGAGCAAAGTTCCTTGAACTGTGCGAATGTCATATCACAGTTGACGTGATCTGCATACAAGTGGCGCAGATTGACGTCATCTTGTCGAAATATCACCAACAAGTTGACATTGTCTCTCACCAAATGCTTGGGAACTTGAGCGTACGACTGACAGAGGTAAAAACAGTCAACGCTCTTGTGTCTGCCCATACAGAAAAATGCACGGATATTGTTTTGCTTCTCGCAAGCAACATCGTCGAATATCATGATCGAATTGGGTAGCGCCTTATCAGGTGAGACGACTTCCTCGTGTTCGCTGAAGGCAAAGTACTGTATACCTTTGATCGGTTCGAGCAGTTCCTTCAAAAATTTATACTTTGATTGATTGAGCGATTTGGAGTAGACGTATACATTCTCGAATCTAAGCCCATTCGGATGCGTTATGAGAGCGAGAAGACTATTGGTTTTCCCGCAGTTGGATGGTCCGCAAATGACTGCGCGTATGCTGTCCGGTAGCAGAGCTCCGTGACGTTTCACGCGTCTCTCCTCCTCCACGTCAAAGTTCGCCACGGGGAGCTTCACAGCCTGTTCCCTGAAGTCCATCCTTTAAGATCTCGGCTGAGACTGATCGATTTGCCTATAAATAGGCCGCTTTTATAGTCGCGCTCATCAGTTATCATTTGACCTTCGTGGTGTAATGATCGTGTACATCGACAATACAAGTGGTTGTGGTTTGATGAATAAAGTACTCAACAAAATTCCAGTTGAACTTCATTTACCAGGCTATCAGTACTGCGGACCAGGAACAAAGTTAGCAAAACGTTTAGCTCGAGGAGATCAAGGTATCAATCCCCTCGATCAAGCTTGCAGAGAGCACGACATAGCGTACTCGCAGAATCGTGAAAACGTAGAGGCTAGAAATCTAGCCGATAGAGTATTAGCCGACAAAGCTTGGCAGAGAGTCAAGGCGAAAGACGCGAAAATCGGTGAAAAAATTTCCGCCTACGCCGTATCAAAAGCGATGAAAATAAAATCCAAATTAGGAATGGGTGTCAAGACGAGGAGGCCATCCACGAGGCTGAACGCAATCGTGAAGGCTGCGTCTAAAGCGATGATCAAGGGTACGAATAGTCATGAAGTCATCGCATCGGCTTTGAAAGGAGCTCGCGATGCCGTGAGAAAGGCTGGTGGAAAGGATAGCGTACTCATACCGCGAGTTCTGCCACTACCCCGTAAAGTAGGTGGATTTCTTCCTCTCCTCATACCCATTTTCGCTGGACTAAGTGCCGCGGGTGCTCTGGCTGGAGGAGCTGCTGGTATTGCCAAGGCAGTCAACGATTCCAAGGCTGCAAAAGATCAGCTGGAGGAGACTCGTCGTCATAACAAAGCGATGGAAAATATCAGCGTAGGAAAAGGACTCTGTCTGAAGACCACCAAATCTGGATTGGGTCTTCATCTCAAGCCCTATCGCGGTAGCAGTCTGAAGAAAAAAAAAACTTCTTCGAGATAAGTTTGCCACAGAGGGCGCTGACAGACGTGGACATCGTGAAGTATGCTAAAATCTTGAAAATTCCTTATTTTCGAGGTGTATACATGCGTAATGCGATGCCTGCGAGTGGTCCACGAAAGTGTGAATCAGCTGTCGTAAACTTGGACGATGCGAGCGGACCTGGAACTCACTGGGTAGCGTATCGCAAACGAGACGACAACGTCGTTTACTTCGATAGTTTCGGCGATTTACAGCCTCCCTTGGACTTGATGCTGTACTTGGGAGTGAACGAGATCCAGTACAATCACGAGAGATATCAAGACTACAACACTTTTAACTGCGGACATCTTTGTCTGCAATTCTTGAGCAATAAGCTATATAAGAGACGACGTCGGTGAATGCACATTCATTTAGCATTCGACAGTCAGTATGGATAGCTCATTTACACTGAGTCTCTCCGGAACTTCATCTGTACTCGAAGCTCAATATTTTCCACCCATAGAGCTCTCAGCACAAAAGAACTACGTTCTCGGTTTAGTTGAATTGCTAACGTTCAACTCGATTCCAAATATCGACGTAGACAATAACAAGTTTTACGTCGGTACGGAAGAAGTCAGCTTACCTACGGGAAGTTACGAAATCGAAGATATCGACGTTTATCTTCGTGAAACTCTATCTCCCAAGGGTATATCATTCTGTCTCAAGCCCAACAATAATACGCTTCGTAGTGTGATAAAGTGCAGTCATCCGATTGACTTTCGTCCTCGAGACTCGATTGGCTCTCTGCTGGGCTTCACCGAGCGAATTTTGAAGAAGGACGTGAGTCACAGTTCGGATAGACCGGTGGCTATTCTAAAAGTCAACGCTCTGCGAGTTGAGTGTAACATCACCTCGGGCGCCTATATAAACGGACAGCGCGTGCACACAATTCACGAGTTCTTCCCTGCTGTACCTCCAGGATACAAGATCATCGAAATTCCATCGCAAGTAATTTATCTACCAATCACCGTGAGAAGCATAGATCAGCTTCAAGTGCGCATAGTGGATCAAGACAATCGCTTGGTTAATTTTCGCGGAGAGATAATTACTATCAGATTACATCTCAAGCAAGTATAATGGGTATCGTTTACAATACCAAGATTGGAGCTGGCTATATAAGCAAGCCGTCGAGTCGCAGCGACATCAGTCGTCAGCGAATAGCCAAAGCGCTAACACGGCAAAATATAGACTTCTTAAAGAGTCTCAAGTTCAGAGTACACCCTCGTGGAAAATAATGCAGGATATTCTGAGTATACAGGCGCCGGTGGCCTTCGATGAGTCTGTGGCTCATTACGAGTTGCACGCCCATCAGCCCTACACGCCAACTGGATACAACAACAGCGATGAGATTCGCATAGCCATTCAACATCAAGATTTATACGTTCTTCCCTCGCGCAGCTCGCTGCATATCCACGGCAAGCTGACGAAAGCCGACGGCACCGCGGTTCAGCGTACGAAGTTGGTGAACAACGCAATATGCCACATGTTCGAGGAGATTCGTTACGAAATGAATGCTGTGGAAATCGACAGATCTAAAAATGTCGGTCTAAGCACACTCATGAAAGGTTGGGTTTCTTTCAATCCCAATCAGAGCTCGATGCTAGAAAATGCCGGCTGGTTAGACGTCGAGGAGACGTTTCAAGTGACGAATGATGATGGTTATTTTGATATCAACATACCTCTCAGTATAATACTCGGCTTTGCCGAGGACTATCGCAAGATTGTAGTCAACGTCAAGCACGAGCTCATACTTACGAGATCGCGAAGCGATTTGAACGCCGTCACGCAGACGGCTGCTCAGAATGCGCCTGGCGTTTACGAGGATATCAAGATTGGACTATTGAGAATCGAGTGGCTCATGCCCTACGTTGTCGCCTCCAATGTGCACAAAATTCGTCTGCTGAATTCCGTCGAGAAGAACAAGCCGATCAGTATGAGTTTTCGTAGTTGGGAGTTGTACGAGTATCCGCTTCTTCCCGTCTCCACGAAGCACGTGTGGACTGTGAAAACGTCGAATCAGCTGGAGAAGCCGAGATTCGTCATTCTCGGTTTGCAGACTAATCGAAAGAATCTGAAAACTGCGAATGCGAGTCGCTTCGATCACTGCAATCTCAGCAACGTCAAACTCTTCCTCAATTCCCAGTATTATCCCTATGGAAATTTGAATCTGGATATAGATCGAAATCAGTACTCTGTACTGTACGATATGTATACAAATTTCCAGAACTCATACTACGACAAGAATCCCAAATTACATAATAAATTTAGACATATTTTATATATATATATATATATATATAACCGTCGACAAGATTTAAAAAATGGATGAAAATTTTTTTGAATTATTAAAAAAAATGAAAATGATAATCATAGTATGTTGAACGATATCCACATGCATGAATTTATGAAATTGATTCCTGCATTTAATATGCAATCTACCTTATTAAGCCAAATATTAAGTGAAATTAGAGAAAGAAATGAAGGAGAAGAATTTATACAAATTTTATTTAGTGGAACACATGAAGCTGGGCATTGGATTTGTATATGGTACGATAAAGAAGTCATTCATGTTTATGATAGCATAAATGCAGGTCTTAACAATGACCATTTACAGTATATTAGTAGATTATTTCCTAGAAATACGCCTTTAAAAGTAATTGTTGAAAAAGTACAATACCAACAAGAAAGATATAATTGTGGTTTGTTTGCAATTGCAAACGCTGTTTCAATTTGTTTTGCTATATGTCCGTGTAATATCGTATATGATGAATTTGTCATGAGGCAGCACCTTGAAAAGATATTTAAAACAAAAACATCAGAAATATTTCCTAATTTTAATCAGAATTTAAATTTTCTTCCAATTTCTAATAATTATGATAGAAATCAATATATATTTCAACATAAGCAAATTCAATCATTTACGATTGTAGATATAACATCTTATCATAGAAGATATAACAATTTTACAAGAGGTTTAAGACCAACAATAGAATACATAGATTTAACTACTATTACTCGAAAAGATCACCCATCGAATAAATCTAATATTGAAAATAGAAGTGACGATGAAATTGGATTTATTAAAGTACAAAGAAAACGTAAAAATAAATCAAATACTCACACAAAGAATGATATACTAAATAGTAATAAAAAAGGAAATTGTAATTATAATCAAAATATAAACGATGATTTAAAAGTAATAGAATCAAAAAGATCCGATGAAAAACAAACTCTTATGAATTCAAAATCTAAAGAAGCAATAAGATTATGTGAATATAGGAAAAATATGCCATTGGAATCAAAAGCAATGGAAGTCTTAAGATCGCGTAAGAATAGAGCTATTGTAAAATAGAATTCAAAAGTAAATGGAGCAATAAGAGTACGAGTGCGTTCATAGTAGAAGAAAAACCGCGGTTGGTCCTGCGATAATAAATTGCATCCGTGTATGCATTTTTTGTATAACTCGTGTAGCCGTACAACGCTTAGATAACATTTGCTGATGACCGGAGTCGCGGACGTATGTGACGGTCAAAGCCGCGGCTATGTTACGGCACGGTAGCCGTAGTCCTTGATCGATCCTCGAACGAACTGTTTTACGTTGAGGTGGGAACATACACTGACCACGAAAAAGTCCCTAGACCCCATACGCGGCTAACTTCGGCCGAGTTTCAGCCGCGGTCCGCGGCATTCGACCGCGGTCGATAAAAAGTCGTCCGAGGTTCAGCGCGGTTCACCCTCGGTCAACAAGATCATTGGACCGCGATGCATCGCCGTGGATCGCGGTGGACACCGAGGTCCTATCGCGTTCCAATAGACTTTCCAACAGATGGCGCCAGTGCCTACACCCGAGTAGCCTACCCCTATCTACCCGTACCTAGCAGCTATGCCTAGCAGACAGCGCAACATAACCTAGTAGTGTTTGTTTTGTTGCTCGAAGCTAAGTAGTAATATGTTTTCAAGTGAATCAAAATTTCTCTCAAGATTCTACACCATTAGTTTCCAGTCCTTTAGACTCACCTGATCAGAATAGAGCTGTATATTTTCAGCAATATAATTTTGTGTGTGTGTGTGAGTTACGTTTGGACTTGAATAATCTGCAAATAAGGCAGAATGTTGAAAATTATCCATAACACGACGTTCTTGGAGAAGACTTTGAAAAGTTGTTGAGTAGTTAAAGAACCAGAACTAGACAATCATGAATATGCTGGATTGTTTCAACCTATGAGAAATTATGAAATGTCCCAGAAAAGGATGAACCATCAAGACCATGGAATTTATCAAAGTGACTAGATTTGTTAACTAATTTTAAAGAAATTGAGCATAAGTCTATCAGTGAAGCGGGCCTTGTTGGAAGTTTGCCACCTAAAGTTCTTTTGGCATTATTGGGTTGGAAATTGGTATAAGGCCTACGTTAGACTTGCATTTTCAGCTTCTTGTAAAACCTGCTTATTTCAGACTTCTTTGAATCGTATACAGCCTCTCAAGGTTGAAGAAAACTCTTTGAGGTAAAATCGATTACGAATTGAATTAAAAGGTTTAAGAAGTTGCCCACCTGAAGGCATAGAAGCAATCCCTTCTGATCAAAAGTGCTGCCATTGGCAAGCAACAATTAGAGGACCTGCTGGTAGTCGATATGAAGGAGGTGTCTTTTATCTCTATCTTCAAGTAGCATACAGATATGTAAATAACGTTTACAAAATTTCTTGTCTTGAAAGAATAAAAATGCTTAATGAATTTTTTTTTTTTTTTTAGTTATCCAATGAGATCACTAGTGGTAAAATTCTTAATCAAAAATACTTCATCCAAATGTTTCTAGACATGTGGATATTGGAATTGATTCGATACATCATAATTGGTCTTTAGCATAAACAATATCAAAAGTTCTGATCAGTGTTCAATTTACTCGCAGATCTTCATTGTCAGGTAAGATATAAAAAAGATATGTTATGTAGATCGCTTGTGTGTAAAAGACTAATGTAAATTAATTATATTTTAAACTGCAGTATTGATGGAGTCTGTACTTGGATTACTTCCTACCGTTATTGGAGATATTGTAGCAGTAGTAAAGGTCTACACTACTCGAGTAGGTGATGGTCCATGCTTTACTGAGTTCTAGATGGCACAGGTGATATTTTGCAGAAAACAAGTTGTGAGTTTGGTGTCACAATAAAGAGGAGAAGATACTATGGATGGCTTGACTTGATCTTACGCAAAGATTTCTGCTTATATTTATAAAGACAAAGAGTGACTTGGTACATAAATATATTAAAAAAATGTATTCTCGCAATTTTATTTTTGTATTTGTGAGATCAACAGATCTTGAAATATCAGCATTGCCAATCAAGGGATAGTAGAAGAAAGTGTCAAGTGAATTGAAAATTTATCTGATAAAAAGCACGAGTGATAATTTTTATTTTCTTAAACAATTTCATGTTTTATCAAATTAATAATTTTACTCATTGTATGCTCAAGCTAAACAAATAAAGAATGTTGATACAAAAACAAAGTAATACAAATTAACAATTTAGAGTGCTACTTATACGAGAAATACTGAGAAAAATCTTTCTATTGCTACTGAGATTAAAAATTAAGCATTACTAAGTGTAGGTTCCATAAAATTTTTTAAAATTTCATATTGATTTACGATACCCTCAAAATGCAGGTGGCAGGTTATTAGCACTTTTGCCACAGAATCCTATCAACATCATGCCATTTTACAAATTCTTCTTTGCATACAATGGTCGAATACAAGCTGAAAATCCACCGTAGTATTTTGTTTGAAAAAAAAGTTTGATAAATAAATACATAGAAATAACAGTTTTTTACATGTTTTTATTATTATTATTATTATTATTATTAGCATTTTGGAGGTATTCTTTGTTACTTGGTAACCAAGAATGAGGATGTAACAGTACAAAAACTTTCAGAAGTATTAAACGCAGCATCCACTACCCTTACAAATAATATGGTTTATATCACAATCAATTCAGTTTTTTCCTCTCATGCATGTACAGCATATTTCTCTTTTTTCAACACTGAAATGTGATTATCTTGGTATAACGTAGCTTTCATATGGTTATTACAAAATTGTTCTTATAAAATAAATAAGCTCCACCCGTGCAGCTTACATTGAGACCATAATGATGATAACCATCAGGACCTAGGTAGCCACGAGGACATCCAGGCACGTATAGGAAGAATGTATGAACCAAGATTAGGACTAGTACAACCATCCGTTGAGTCCATCTTTATAGGAAACGTCTGCTGGTTAATCTGTAACATAAAAATCCTACAATGAATATCATACATTCAATAATCGTCAGTAAAATGTAATTATCAATTTACAAATAAAAATAAAGCTTAATTTGCAGTTACTTACAACAAATTTTGGTATAAACACAACTCCTGCTTCATAATTCATTATGCAGTGAGAAGCTCCTGTTTTTGTAGTTGTGCCCCGGGCACCTTTGCTCAGATTAGCACTTGTTAAAACAAACCATGGAATCTGCGTTAAATCTGGTGAAACTCGTGTGTAAGACTTCACATGAGGCATTGCTTTTGTTCGACCAATTTCATCTGCTTTTCATTGACTATAAATACAAAAAATTTGATTTACTTAACTCTATATAAACCAACATAGATTATTATACATACTATAAATAATTTTTTAACCACTCGTGTTTCTCATTGCTTTTTCTACTATATGGCAGACAACATGATCCGGCTTTGCAATCACAACTTTCTATATAATTTCTCAATGGATAAATGATGCGATAAACAAAGTCAAAGTTTTGATTACTCTTGATCCGCTTGGTAACCAAGAATAAGAATGTCAGAATACAAAAACTTTCAGAAGTATTAAACGCAGCACCCACTACCGTTACAAATAATTTGGTTTATATCACAATCAATTCAGTTTTTTGCTCTCTTTACATGCATGCACGTAAAGCATATTTCTCTTTTTTCAATAGTGTATGTGATTATCTAATACATAAGCTCCACCCGTGCAGCTTACATTGAGACCATAATGATGATAACCATCAGGACCTAGGTAGCCACGAGGACATCCAGGCACGTATAGGAAGAATGTATGAACCAAGATTAGGGCTAGTACAACCATCCGTTGAGTCCATCTTTCCAATATATCTTGTAAGAATACTAATCTTCCAAACTGAAATGTTCTTCGAGGGCTAGCTAAGCAAGTTTCAATTACTGAACATATAAAGTATGCAACAGTTTGCAATACACTTGGAAAGCGTAGTTCCTAGAGTCTAGAGTTATGTTGAGAATTGATAAGCAGTCCAACGAGTATGCAAAGTTAGTCTTGTGCGAGATACTGACACTCTAAGATTCACAGAACAGAATTGAATATAGTCAAATCCATGGCCCATGCAAACCTTTCAATTATCAATTTCTGTTATAATAAATTATCAAGTATTCAGACTAGAACCATCATGGTGCCCAGGGATAGATGCAATGAAAAATACATTTATAGCTGAACAATCTGCCCTGTGAATCAATGCTGACCATCCAAATACTTCAGGCTTATCGTACATGCTCAAGTACTGTAAAAAATCACGTTTAAAATTTGCTGGAGATTCGCCATCACTGTCATCTGCATGTTCTGGAAGCAATGGTAAAAATGGTGATATCCAAAGTCTGAAAGAAGTCACAGAATGTATCAATATTTGTAATTATTTATTAGTAATCATAAGAAACTATGCTTACCCTTGAGTTGTACTCTGCCAATCTTCCTCATAAATGTTTGATGAAGAAATCATGATTCTAATTTTGTCACCAGTATACTTGAAGACTGATATTTCTGAGCGATGACAACCAAATTCAGACATTTCAACGTTTACAAATTCAATATCAAATGGTACTTCATACTTCATGTCAGGATCTAACCAAATTCCATAAAGAACTGTCATTCTTGAAACTTGGGCAGCAAGCATATACTCATTTATAAGCCACAACATCTCAGCCATAAAATTTATATGAAGGCCATCAATCAATTCTCCTGTTGTATAATCAATTACTTCATGAAAGGCCGCAGAGTATGGTTGGTTGTACAGGGTAAGTTCAGCATTGTCGACTGATGTTAAAAATAAAGTAATATGGAGCAGATGCCGTAAACTTGCCATTGAATGATCCATGCATGTTCACTTATGTAAACATTATCGCTATGAAACTCCTTAGCCATGAGAATACTAAAATCTCTCAATCTTGCTATGTATTCTGCTGATGATTGATGATCATACAGCTTTAACCAAGCACTTATTCAATCTTTTGGTATAAAACTCATTTTCACCATATTCTACATTTTCTTTCCGACAAATAGGTTCTTTACTCATTTTGACTGGTAAGCTATAAATAAAGGTTGAACGTTATAACTTGTTTTTATAAATATTTACTTAAATAAATTTGTACATATATCATATCTTACCTTCTTGCTTTAAGAATGTATAGCTAATATGTATGATATTTACGATTTTGGGATTTAATATCATAACTTTGACTTGTAAACTGTTTACATATTTACAAATTGTCTTTATGTGCAGATAGTGCGGATATTAGGTTATCTCACTATCTCAGTTGCATGCGCGCTTCTAAATCAGCTGTTTCGCAAATAAGCACGTTGAAATCACCCGCGAAAATTAATGCGTGTTTTCGTTTTATATATATCTACCTAAAAAAATAAAATTTAGTATCGAATATAAAAATCTTTAATACTACTACAAATTAATCTTTTTATAGGTTAATATTTTTACTAGTAGCTAACGGAATACGGGAGTAACTTATTGAAGAATACTAAATAAATATTCACATAATCATGTACATTTTTTTCTTTTACTTTATCCGACATATAAGCATAATAATAATTACATTGTTAATGTATGAGGATATTACATTAATTCTCCGTTCTTCTCCTTTTCATCGGAGGCTGCTCGTCTCTTTGTCCACGATTAATGAAACGCCGTATTAATTGGGTAAACTGCTCCTTGAACAGCAGGCGATCCTTTACTGATAGCTTGATCATGTACGTATATATAAACTTGATAAAAGTAATATTTAGGGATTCGGAATCGGACCTCAAATCCATCAACTGCTTACGTACAACGTTTCTGTCCATCTCAGTAAGTATAATGTAGATATCTGTTTAGTTAACATAATAACCGGAATAAAGATATGCCCACATTTTTACAATTCAGACATTGGACTAAAAATACTTACATCGTACGGTTGAAAAACAAAGTACTCGTAATGTAGTTGCGTGCTCGTTAGATCTCGTGATCTTCTCGCGTCCTCGCCGAACGAAATATCTTAAAAGCACGAGAGACAAAGTCCAAACAAGTGACAGATGCTGAATGCTGCGTGGATATGGCCCGGAACTTTACGAAAAGTATTGTCTCCTCGCTCCTCGTACACTATACATGTCGTACAGTTGCGCATGCGCGCGAACGCGGGCAAGAAACCTGGCCTAGCCTGCTTCTTATATCGCTCGAGCTCGCGCTGAACCTGACCGTTCCTACGTATATATGGGGAGAGGTGGAAGCGGCCATATTGCGAGAGCGAGAGAGAGAGAGAGAGAGAGAGAGAGAGAGAGAGAGAGAGAGAGAGGGAAAGAGCATCAGTTTGCCTGCAACGACTCGAACGCAGTCAAGCTCATAGAGACAGCCGTATAGAGACCGCTTGACGACTAGCCGCGTCAGCCGTGACTCGTGAGGTGCGTTCTACGACACGGATACTTGTCGAGAGAGAGAGAATATTACAGCTAAATCGCGAGCCATCATCTCTTGCTGTTCTGCAGTCTTCATCGGTACTCTCTTCACATACACATCCTCACAAGTAAGTAACGGTCTTTACATAAAAGTGTTAAAAAAGTGAAATCTTGTGCGCAGATGTTGTCGCGTGATGTCGTGTAAGAAAATCGTTCGTCGCCTACTCGAACATTTCATAGAATTCGAGACAGAGACGCGAAACACATGCTTCGCGCCATCGTGATTTTTGGCAGGATAAAAGCCAGTTGCGTTTATATTTCGTCACGTGGTTTCGCACATACGCATTTCTAAGAAAATCGTTTGTCGCGTACTCGAACAGTTCTTACGTATGTACGCAACGAGTTCTTGGAATTAGCGTGGAACACGAAACCCATGCTTCGCAATATAGTTTGTCTTTGAACATTTTAGAAATACGGTCACGATTCTTTTTGCGTACGGAGACTTAGCAGAATTTTTTTTTGTCGAAAAACGTTATGTCGCGGATTTCTGCGTCATGTTTTTTCCATTCTTTCTCTCTGCACGCACGATCGCTTGCTCTCTCGTATTATACGTATACGCTGCTGCATTTGCTTTATTTCCGCTGATAATCGACGTTCCGCGCGGTTTAGTTCTATTTTTTCTTCATAGGAATTCGTGAAAGGTCGATGTTGACGTTTCATCCCTATTCTAGTTCGTTATCGAGTCGCAAAAGTGTAATCCCGTACTCGCACACAGAAAATGTTGTAGGATTTCGATAGAATGAAAAAAAGATAGGTAATATCCATCGCATTCGAAATATTTCCATCAGGAGACTTAATTGCAGCAAAACGCAGCAGTAGCCCTCGACTCCCGCCATAAATCTTAAACGCAGCGTCATCAATTCTCGCCGAAAAGTTCTCGCGCGCAAGATCGCTCTCATGCACCGGGAAATCAATTTCACAGTCAAATGCAATCACTCCAAAAGCAAAGATTTCGCCTTGGCAAAAAGCAGCTCACGTCTCAAAAAGAAGGAGGAGAATAAGAAGAAAAAGACAGGGAGAAGTAAAGAGCGTCGAAAATGAATGTGACGCGGCGCGGCGCTCCTCGGCGATCGAGGCCTGATTAATCGCGCGCGCTAATTTCTTTTTTGAGTGTTGCTAATATGGCGGTGAATCTTGTCGTGTGGTTCGGCACCCTCGCAGCCGCAAAGAAATTAGACGTCGCGTACACAAAGAATTTTTTTAATTCGTTTGCAACACGAAACTTGCGCTTCACGCCACATTATTTTTTGAGTGTTAGAAATCTGAATAGTTATGTTAAATGGTTTTGCTTTTGGCAAATCTTGCGATACTATTGCTAAAATATCTTTCGTACTCGTACGTACATTCGTTCTAAACTTGCCAATTTTTTTCAGTGCCCTTCAAGTGGACAAAACTTCTGGAAGAAAAATTAATTTCTTTCGTATTTGAAGCAGAAGACCTCTGGAACACGGAATCACCTGTATTCAAGAATCCGAGCGAACGATGCACTACGTGGATTGAAATTGCAGGAAAATTAAATCTCTCAAGTAAAATGCATTTAATGATTTTTATCATTTGTAATCAAATGAAATTTACATACATCATATTAATTGCTGGATTATTTTTCAGAGGAACAAATACGTCAGAAATGGAGGAATCTCGTAACCCGATACAAGAAAGAACTCAATGACCAACAGAAATGTCGATCTGGCGCTGCAGCGAAAAAGCCAAGGAAGAATTGGTGTCACTTCGAATCCATGTCTTTTCTCAAAGACACTTTAATGGAGGATATTGATTCCGATGATGATGACGAAGACTTTGAGGTCTCAAATGCTACATCTGCAAGAAAGTCTACTCCAGTTGAGCCTCGAGTTGAGCAGACACGCTCGCAGCAAATTGCACCAGAATCACCATTTCAATTTGGAAGTCCCGACAACGAAGCTGACTGGCACTTTTTGCTGAGTGCTTTGCCTTACCTTGACAAAATTCCAGGCGGAGACGAGGTGCAGCTGCAATGCATGATTGAAGCGCACGTGACGTTATTCAATTACCTCACGAATAACAAGCGAGCCAAAGAGACTCCTGCCATCGAGCCACAGATCAACAAGAATAAAGTCAAAATAGAGAAGCAGATAATTGAGGATGCAAAAATTGCTGCTGCAATGCAAAATGCAATTAACAACGAGAAGCAGAGTATTAAGGAGGGCAAAACGGAAGACTTGAAAGCAAATAAAAGTGCTAATAAGCAGAAAACCGAGGACACTGTAAAGGGCGATAAAGTAAAAAATCAGAGTAACAGTAATGAGAAAACTGGTGAGAATATTTTTGTTGGCTATCTTATTTTTCTAAAATTATTTTTTCTAATAACTTATTTTAATTTTTTTACTTAGAAATCATTACTTTGACCGATGATGATGAAGATGAGGTGATCGATGTCAAACCATCCGAAGATTTACAATTTTGGTTAACAAATCCTTTCAATCTCAAGAAAGAGCTTCCTTAGAGGTTTCGCTTCGTTACTTTTTACGTGTCTTCTGTAGATTAACACTGTCGATGATTGTAGGTAGTGACGACGAACCTGTATACTCTTTGACGCATTTTTTTATATTTTATATACATATATTACCATAACGTATTCAGGAATTGACTCATGTATTCAAAAGCTCAAAGCTTTACAATTGTAGCTTATTAAATATATGTGTTTCTAATGTTAATGCGCCGAACGCTTCGTATCCGCTTGGATATCGAAGAATTTGTAACTTAAAAGCGGTATACATTAACTTTTAGTTGTACTACTTGCAGTGTTAATATGTACATCACAAATTTTATGACAGCATTTACTCGATGAAAAAATTAAATCGTTTTAGCGCAAACATATAATACGTGTAGCTCGTAAGCCGATCATTTCTGTATAATTTTCACCTTTTTTATGTATGAATAAACCTTTTTAGTTTTGAATTGACAAAATTTTTTTATTAGCATTGCAAATTATTTTATTATTACGTAGCGTTGTAAGGTGAAGACTATATTTATATATGTCGATGATTTTTGTACCAAGGTAAGAAAGGTCTGGCTTTACATTATTGTATATTATTTATGTAAATAATCCTCAGTATACATTGTACAAATCCTTTTATCAATTATTAATTTCATACTACAACAAAACGAAAACCAGTCAAACAGAAGATAAGCTCCCATGAAATGCTAGTTTCAGTCAAAAGCGGTGGTAGATTATGTGCAGCTTATAAAAATAGAGCTGCGTGTTTTCTTCACAAGGTGACTGTTATTTGTGAGCGGCACGCGAAACCAACGATTTTCGGAGAGGGCTCGTGTAAAGTTTAAAAAGACTTATATATATGTAAATATTGTGCACACATATATGCCCACAAAACCCCATTCCGCATGCACTATACGTATAGTAGTTACGCATGCGCGCAAACGCAAGCAAGTAACCGGGCCTGGCCTAGCGCTTCCTCACTCAAGCTCACGATGAAACGTAAGCAGGAGAGGGAGAGAGAGAGAGAGAGTGAGCAGTTAGCTTACGACTGAAGCCGTATACCGCTCGACGACTGTGTGAGCCGTGAGGTGCATTCGGACATTCGGACCCGGATACTTCAGAAGAGAATAGGTATTACAGCTAAATCGGGAGCCATCATCTCGACAGCCACCGTAGACAGACCACAGATACAACATCTGCAGCTAAATCCGAGGAGGAAAAAGTCGACTGGACATTTGTTGTTCTGCAGTCAAGCCTGTCAAGCCCATAGAGACGGCTTGACGATTAGCTGCGTGAGCCGTGACTCGCGTGGTGCGTTCTGCGAATCATTTCTTGTTGTTCTGCAGTCAAGCCTGTCAAGCCCATAGAGACAGCCGTCTTATCTATATATAGACGCATAATTTCTTGTAGGTTCCATATCGTCAAACGATCGTGTACACCTTTTGAAGAAAGTTTTTCTTAAGTAGTTTTTACAATGTCAACGTCAGAATTTCGAGCAAAGAGTTCAAATTTAGATACACCTAGCTAGTAATGTAATCGTATCATTTTATCCAAAATTTGTATATTGTATTACTTAATTAATTTGTTAAATAATATTACTTTGTACAGATACTACGTTTTGAGAAAATATAACAAAAAATGCCGCCGCACGAGATAAATAAAGGCAGAAGGTATAACAGCGAATATCATCGATTATTCCCTTCATTAAAACGACACGATGAGAAATTTCAAGCGTACATGCGAATGAAGGTTACTACATTTGATTATGTATTATCAAAAGTTCACAATGCTTTGATTAAAAATTGGTGCAACCTCCATACACAGCCGATCATGCCAGAGGAAAAATTAGTTATAACAATAAGGTACTAATTAATTATTATCTCAATCATAATTTTTTTTTTAAATTGGTAACAAATGTTTACTTATTCTTGCTATAGACATTTGGCAACTGGTGCCTCTTACAGTGATTTGGCTTTTGCCTTTTTAATGGGAAAATCAACTATAAGCGACTTGATAACAGAAGTATGTACAGCTTTGTGGAACAATCTTCAATAGTGTATTCACTGCCATGAAACTAGACTTTTTCAATTATGGCAGGACTCTCGTGATTGTGACTTGTATGTTGAAATCTTGCTCGTTTGTGTGGTATATTAAAGGTCCCATATTATACGCGTGTTTATAATTAGGCTCTGTTATTGCTGAAAATTACGCGCATGTATTCACCAACGAGATGCACTCTATCAATTGTACATAGTGTCAACTGGGGGTAAAACGGGGGAACAGAAATTGAATAATTATATTTTTTCTATCGATCCAAACTAAATATGCATTGCAACTCGTGTCAGTACCGCTAACGTTTCCGCATTCGATTATTTCGACTTTGACGAAGGTGGCCTTTATTTGTGTTGATTTCACGTACCAAATGTGGCACACTGACCAATTGCCGACAAGCGTAGCTGCGGAATGCATTCCGAAACTGCGTGAAAAACATGTGTATTAGGAATATTAACAATGAAATATGATTGTGAATATCAGCTCTTGTGTTACACACGTAAATGTGATTACAAAGACATTGTAAAGAATTAAATAAAGCATACATTTTACATTTAAGCTTAAATTAATATTTATAATAGCGCAGGTTGTCGCTCTGCGCTATTTGATCCTACGCCACCTCGGAGAACTTTAAGTTATGTATAAGCGCAGGTTATCGTTCTGCGCTATTTAGCACCGTGAACTCCGGGAAACTTTAATTTATATAGCGCAGGTTCTTGCCGTGACGAACTGCAGAGAAGTTTAATTTATATAACGCAGGCTCTCGTTCTGTGCGCTTTGATCTAGTGAACTCCGGAGAACTTTAGCGCTAGATAAGGGGGTGGCCATCTGACCGTCGCGGTTGCTGGCCGCCGAGATGCCCACAAAAAAGCGCAGAAATTGGCCGGATACCGCTAAAAATCAGAAAGATGTCAAACCCTTAAAAATTCCTTGTAAATTCCTAAAAAATCTATAGAATGTACACATATCCGCGCGGGCAGAAGTGGCAAACGTCGCGGTCCGCGCTCGCTTAACACTGTAATATCAATTTTCCACTAATTTTTCAAGCCATCAACGTCTTTCTCTAACGCTGTAAGAAGAACAAATTTTGAACTTCTACAAGCTCGAGACATTATATGCCGAGGGCATTGGATTTTCCGATGTTTGACCAGCAGCAGCAACAAAAATCAGGCAAATAGCGACAACGTAACGTAGTATGGTTGGCCTTTTCTTACGAATGAAAACAGACGAAAAATAGATGATCTTTCGCAGTCCCAAATAGATTTTCAACAACAACAACAGCAGCAGCAGCAGCACAAATTAAACAAGCAACGTGTGCCATTCAAACATTTGAACCGGGTTAATGCAACAATGGCAGCTTCTTTCGTTGCCGCGGAACCAGCTGAACCATCTGCGTACCCACCTTTAACTGGTGGAGAGCCTTTTCAGCAGCAGGAGCAGCAAAAGCAGCAAAGTGATATTCCCCATGACGATATGTATCAGTATATAGAAAACAAAAGCTCCA
>CM053170.1:43881804-43899061 GCA_012977825.3 Pteromalus puparum
GAGAGGCATGAACCCGCCACTAATTTATTTTCCCTCTCTATCCGAGTAGCGCGCTCAGGGCCCGTTCGCTCCCTCTATAGTCCTCTGGAGAAGGGGTGATGCAGGAAAAAGAGGAGGACACATTGGATTGGACAGAGGGAATACGGAGGAGGGANTGGATTGGACAGAGGGAATACGGAGGAGGGACATAAACCCACCACTAATTTATTTTTAGGCTGCGGAGAAGGGAAGAATGGGACTTATACACACTACGGTTACTGGCTCACTCAGAGTGGGGAAAATTCTCATTCGCTTGGAGAGGGAAGGGAGGGATCTAAAAATCCCTATATCTAAAATACATGCCACGGATTCTAGCTCACCTTGAGAGAGGGAAGAATTCTCGATCGCTAGGCGTGGGAAGGGAGGGATCGACAATCCCTCCATCTAAAATACACAGCACGGGTTTTGGCTCACTTGGAGAGAAGAGGGGGTGAGCTAGAACCCGTGTGAGCCAGTATGCCTATAGCCTATCTACTATTGTCGCTAGGGATGATGCTGAGAGGGACGTTTATATCACCGAGGATGAGTTTGGCACTCTCGAACAGGCGTATGAGGAGGTTCTCGACGAGTTTCTGACCTTGCTAGCGCAGTTTGAGATCGCTGATCAATCCACACTCCCTGGCGGAATTCTAAATTCTACTTTGTCGGAAACAGGGCTCACAAAACTTCCCAAAGTCAATCTTCCTTCGTTCTCAGGGAATTATGAAGATTGGGCAAGTTTTAGGGATAATTTCAGGATCATGGTTCATGACTTGCCTCGGATTGCTGATGCGACTAGACTTCAGTATTTGAAAATGTGTTTGACCGGCAGTGCGGCCGATTTAGTTAAAGATGTGCCAACCACTAACGCTAACTATGCAAGCACATGGAAGGCGTTGGAGGATCGTTACCACAATCCAAGGCTCATCATAGCGAAGTATTTGACGGCTTTCATGGAGCTTCCTCACCTAAAGAAGGAATCAGCTGATGACATACTTTCCTTCATTGACGAAGCTAGTCGTATCGTTCGTGCTTTGCGGGGACTGCAGATGCCAGTAAATCATTGGGATGTTTGGTTCGTTTCTCATTTGTCGGAGCGCTTAGATCCACAGACTCGCAGCCGGTGGGAGTCCTTGCTCAGCGAAAAGGAGCGGACACCAGTGCAGAACGAAGCTGAGCGGACGTACACTCCGGCAACATTCGATGAGTTTGTCGAGTTCCTCGAGACAAGAGCTCAAACTCTGGGTATGCTTGCTCCTGAGCGACGTGGTGAGAAGCGGCCGGCTCCTTCATCTAACTCGGTGCAGCCTCGTAAGATTTTCCATGCTAGCTCTTCGCAGTGTCCTCTCTGTGCTGAATCCCATGCTCTTATGCGATGCTCTCAGTACAAGAGCAAAAAACCCCAGGATCGCCAGAAGGAGGTTCAGCGGTTGCGGCTCTGTTTCAACTGTCTCGGGTTTCATAAGGTGCAGTCTTGTCCCTCTTCTGGTCGTTGTTCGGTGTGTAAGCAGAAGCATCATTCTTCTCTTCACGACTCCAGCAGGAGCAGCCAAGGTTCAACGCCGGCCGCACCCAAGAATAACCAAGGGAATCCGGGCAGCGGCTCAGCGGTGGTGTTGCATGCAGCGAGGTCCGTAGTGTCTTCAAGAAGGATTCTGCTTGCTACGGCGCGTGTATTGGTGGTAGGTCCAAAGGGCAAGGGCACTTATGTGCGGGCGCTATTAGATCAAGGCTCAGAAGCGTCATTTGTGTCAGAAGCCATTGTGCAGTTGCTTGGACTGCCTAAGCGACGTACACATGTGCCATTGTCTGGTCTTGGAGCTAGTGCAGCTGGCACTGCTCGTTCGTTTGCTCCACTTACTCTTCGATCAGCGGTAGATTCGGAATTCCAGGTTGAAACTGAGATGTTGGTTCTCCCCAAACTCACGTCGCTTCTTCCTTCGTATGAGATTAGCGAGGAATTGGCCCGAGAGCAGTTTCCAGATGTCGCTCTAGCTGATCCAGAGTTTGCGGTGCCGAAAAAGATTGATATGATCTTAGGGGCTGATCTTTATGGTCAGTTGCTTCGCTCCGGGGTGAAACGATCCACAACATCGTCGCTCGTTGCTCAAAACACCGTACTCGGTTGGATCGTCTCCGGGCCGATGGATGCAGGGATGACACGGCGGGCGGCGGATGCAGGGATCCACCTTCCGGTCCAAGCGTTTCACTGCGCCCTCGAGGATGACTTGGATAAAATGCTGCAGCGATTCTGGGAACTTGAGGAGATCTTGGCTCAATCCCTTAAGTTGAAGCCGGAGGATGAGATCTGCGAGAGAATCTTTCGGGAGACTCACCAAAGGGACGCACAGGGTCGGTATATGGTGAAGCTGCCACTGAAGTCTGATCTTCCTCCAGTAGGTGCGGAGTCTCGGGGTATAGCTCTTAGCTCTCTCGCTAATCTACATCGTCGCTTTTCACGTGATCCGAAGCTTGCTGAGAAATATCGGGAATTCATGGAGTTGTACGAGAAGCTAGGGCACATGAAGCGCGTTCCACAGTCGGAGATTCACACACCGAATGCTTGGTACGTGCCTCATCATCCAGTGGTGCAAGTGCTTGCCTCATTGTGGAAGCTGAGGGTTGTGTTTGATGCTTCTCGCCGTACGAAGGACGGGCACTCGCTCAATGCCTTCTTGTTTACAGGTCCTGCGTTGCAGAAAGATCTCTCCTTGATTCTCTTAAATTGGCGTAGGTATCGCTTTGTATTCACTGCTGACATAGTCAAGATGTTTCGACAAATTCAGGTGTATCCAGAGCGTCAGGACTATCAGAGGATCGTCTGGTTACCCGACGCAGCATCGGACCCGGTCGATTTTCGTTTGACTACTGTCACTTATGGGACGGCTTGCGCTCCTTACTTGGCTTTTCGCACTCTATCGCAGCTGATTAAGGACGAAGGCCATCGCTTTCCACTCGGGGCTCGTTGTCTGGAGTCTGAGACGTACGTTGATGACACTTTCGCGGGGGCGGATGATCTGTCGATTGCCATTCGAAAAAGAGTCGAGCTTACCGAGTTGTTAGCTTCAGCAGGAATCGAGTTGGACAAATGGGCTGCAAACCATCAGGAGCTGCTTCCAGATTCAGCGCGTCAGGTCTTGGAGAAGCAGATCGGCGAGGACGAGTCAGTCAAGGCCTTAGGCGTTCACTGGATTCCATCTCAGGATTATTTTAGGTTCAATGCAGCCAGTTTGGAGAGCTTGTCTGCAGCCTATACGAAGAGATCTGTCCTCTCGAATATCGCTCGCTTATTTGATCCCTTGGGTTGGTTTGCTCCAGTCACCGTCATGGCAAAGATCCTGATGCAGGATATGTGGATTCTAAAGTGCGATTGGGACACACCCCTACCAGCCGAGATTCGTGAGCGCTGGTATGAGTATTCCAAGAGTTTATCCGCATTACCTTCCTTGTCGATTGAGCGTTGGTTAGGTGGTACGACTGATTGCTCGTACCAAATACATGGATTTTCAGACGCTTCTTCTCGGGCGTATGCTGCGGCTGTGTATCTGCGTATCGACGAGGGCAACGGACAGGTTCGAGTGTCTTTGTTAGCGGCCTAGTCGAAGGTAGCTCCCGTAAAAACGGTGAGCATTCCCAATTTAGAGTTGTGTGGCGCAGCTCTTCTTGTCAAGCTTGTTCAGCATGTGACCAAGTTGGATTTTCTGCAGGGGTTGCCAATATTCGCTTGGTCAGACAGTCAAATCGTGCTTATGTGGCTTCGCAAGCATCCATGCCATTGGAAGACCTTTGTGGCTAATCGAGTTTCATTGATTCAGACTGAGTTGCCGTCGGCAACGTGGGCTCACGTTCCGACAAAGGAGAATCCGGCTGACTTGGCGACGCGAGGAGTTCAGCCGGGAGAGTTGGCCAACAGCACTCTTTGGTGGCAGGGCCCGGCGTGGCTATCCATGCCTCCAACAGAGTGGCTTAAGCCTGCTGACGGAGGAATCCGGATCCGAGGAATCTGAGATCCTGACTAGATTCTCGTCCTTGACAAAGCTTGTTCGTGTTGTGGCACTTTGCAGACGTGCTATTGTTCGAATTCTAAACCGGAGAAAGCCAGCAGAGAGCTCTTCGTCTTCATTTTTGACCACTGCGGAGCTGTCCTCTGCTCGGGTGGCAGTCATTCGCCTAGCACAGGCAGATGCGTTTGCTGAGGAGATCAAGCTGTTGAGATCGGAAAAGAGACTGCCGAAGGGCAATCGGCTCAGTACTTTAAACCCGTTTTTCGGCAATGAGGATGGCCTCTTGCGTGTAGGAGGTCGATTGGCTCAATCCGGTCTCTCTTTCGATCGAAAACACCCCCCAATTCTAATAGTTATTATTATTCTTCTCCATTATAACAACAACAAGTAAAATTCTGCCTCAGAACTCTGCTCTTAGTTTATTGTTTGTACGACACGCTCATCGCCAGTGTCTTCACGGCAGTCCCACTTTGACATCAAGCATTCTAATGCCTCAGGTGTGGATTTTAGGTAGGAATCGGCTGGTCAAATAAACGATTCGCGACTACGTGCCCTGTCAACGGGTTAAGCCTCACTCTGCTCAACAACTTATGGGTGATCTTCCTGCCGATAGGGAGATTAGTAGTAGGGCCTTCTCTCACTCCGGACTTGATTATGCTGGTCCCTTCCAGATCCGGATGGCGAAGGGTCGTGGAAATCGTGCTTTCAAGGGTTACATCGCTCTGTTTGTTTGCTTTGCTACCCGTGCTATTCACCTAGAGCTCGTTAGTGACTTGACTTCCGCATCGTTCATCTGCGCGTTCCGTCGCTTTGTAGGGAGGCGAGGCATTTGTGCAAATTTGTACAGTGACAACGGTACGAATTTTTAAGGAGCGGATAAGGAACTCAGAGGTATGTTAAAGCGTGTCTCCGACTTTTACAAGGACGTCGGCGCTGTTCTTGCCAACGATGGAACCAACTGGACGTTTATTCCTCCTAGTGCACCCCATTACGGCGGGTTGTGGGAAGCAGGTGTTAAGTCGGTGAAGCATCACTTAAAGAGGGTTGTCGGCGAGCACACTCTCACCTTCGAGGAGTTTTCTACGGTTCTGGTGGAAATCGAAGCTTGTCTCAATTCTCGTCCTCTAGGTGCATTGAGTGCTGATGTCAACGATCTAAGGGCGCTTACTCCCTCTCATTTCCTCAATGAAGGAGTCTCGGTGTTACTTCCGGAAGCTGACTGTCCAAAGTTGCCAGAGAATCGGTTGACTCGGTTTCAGCTACTGCAGCGCATCAGAAACAACTTTTGGAAGCGTTGGTCGACGGAGTATCTCCTTCACTTGCAAGAGCGAGAAAAGTGGAGAGATCCAAGCAAAAATTTCGCAGTAGGTCAGCTGGTGCTGGTGAAGGATGATCGGTACCCTCCATCAAATTGGCCATTGGGCAGGGTCGTTGAGGTGCATCCTAGCCCAGATGGTCTGGTGCGAGTCGTCACCATCAAAACCGCCACATCTTCTCTCCGACGACACGTTGCTCGACTTTGTCCTCTGAGGTTAGACGAGAAGGTGAAGTGAGCGGTTCATTCGATCCTCTAGGGCCTGATTCGTCTGTTCGACGAAAGCGGGCGGAATGTTCGGGTTATTCAGGGTTGATTAGGGAAATTTGAATTTCGCGCCGTAGCGCGTCGAGCGCTGCGGCGAGAGCGGGCGAGCGCATGCGCGCGCCGCCAGGGGCGTCTCAGTTTTCGCGCGGGACGGGGGCTCGCGTGCACGTGCCTGTCAGTTCTGACAGCTCCTCTCGAGTAATCAGTCGACACCACGTTTTTTTTTATAACCGGCTTGCGATTTACTTATTGTAACAGCGTGCGATTAGAGTCATTCTTAACGTCCTTTTCAGGACGATCGACTCTCGTATTTGTATTTGCGTGCGTCGCGTAGTGTGGGTGTGCATTTTGCGACCGGCGTGCTGTGTGATTGTGTTCTTTGTGTGTTGGGACTTCGGCCACGTGCGAGCTTCCTCGACGTGCCGATCTCCATCCGGCGATCGCTCCTACGCGGCAGGGCTGAAAAGGTCTGCCCGTGGTCCAGGATTGGTTTCCTCGAGACGTCGAGGCGTCCTGCGACCGAGGAAGGGGCATCCCACCCACGTGCGACCAGGACTTTACGTCGTGCCGTCCACATTCTCTGCGCTAAAGGTAGGAGAGCTCTCCAGCGTGCGAAAAGGTACCTCGCGGCGAAGGCGTTAGCTGTAATTGCGATTTTGTCTATCTTTCTAATTTTTGTTCTATCCTAGAGTCACTTTCCTTTGTATAATTTCTCTCTTTGTTTGAATAAAATCAAGCGCTTGTCCCGGTTTTCCTCTCTACTCCGCGAGAGGTTTTACGCCGAGGCAAGTTGTCTTTTTTTCCTGCGCAATAAATTGTGTTTTGTGTTCTGATTTATTAACCCAACCTTCCCTCGCTCAATCCACCATTTAGTTTAACATATATATATATATATAGAACTCATTAGCTTTTGTTCAACTGTTGACATCAAACTCGACGGGCTTGACCGGGAAGCTGCTAATCCACACAGCATGAAAACTTTCGGGAATATTTCCGAAATATTGGCACGAAAGATTTGAAATCTTCCAGGAATCTTGATATGAAATATTTCTGAAATATTGTTATGTCCCTTAATTTCTTTCATTGAATTTCAAAAATTGTTCAAGAAGTATTTCAAAAATTTTTCAAGAAATATTTTATGTAATATTTCAGAAAGATTATTGCATTATTTCACTGTAAAAAATGTAATTTTTATGAGCGCTGCAATATTTAAAAATTTAATTTATATTTTCGCTTTACCCACTTTATACTTATTAGATTTTGGATTAATTATTTAATATTTGGACTTTGTACAAACATACTAACAGAGAAATTAATTTTTTTTTTACTTCGACGGGGATCGAACCTTGGACCTTCGGGATAGTAGTCGAGCGCGCTAACCGTCTACCTAAACAGAATTCTTATATTTATCAAATTTTCGATCTGACATATAGGGTGACTTGGTTTGTAGCTTAAAATTGATAATGAATAAATTTTAATTAATAATTAATAGCAGCAATAAGTTTGTCACTATTCAATAATATAATTTTAAACTTTAAAATTGCATAAACTAATTGTTATCAAGTCACCTCAAACTCGTAACTTTAAATTCAAATCATTTTTACTATTTAATATATTTATTTGTTGTATGTTTTAATTCTCACTACATAAGATAGTAATTATTAATGTAAGTTTAAGATAAATTTGGCCCTTAACTATAGCAAAATTTGTGCATGACCTGAAAATCTCTCATGAAATATTTCTGTAATATTTCTGAATTATTTCTTGATTCCTAGAGAACTCACTGTTTGTTAAATAATTCCGAAATATTCCACTAATCTTTCAGAAAACACTTTTTTGAAATATGTAGGAATTATTTCTAAAGTACTTCAATGTTTAAAATCTGTAAAGAAAATTTCCGATGATATTTCAGGAATATTTCAGAAATCTTTCACGAAATATTTTTTGTAAATATTCGTGAAATATTTACGTAATATTTTAATTTTAAATCTTCACTAAAATATTTGTTGCATAATATTTTTGCAATATTCCAAAAATGTATACATTATATATTTAGAAAGTATTCAAAAATTGTCATATTCATTCCCAAAAATATTTGTAAAAGATTTCATGAATCTTCCATTATATATTTCACAGTATTATTAAAGAAATCATTGTTGTCAAATTGTTCATAAAATATTCTAAAAATAATACTTCAAGAACTATCAAAAGTATTCTAAATAATATGTGTGGAAGAATTCCTAAATATCCCATTAAATTTTTCAACGAAATATTACTGAAATCAAGTTTAGCAATTTTTTACGGAATATTCATAGAATATTTCGTAAATAATTTAAGAAATGATTAAAACATATTTTGGAACTTCCACAAAAATATTTTGATGTATTATACTTTTCGCGCCCATAATACATATGCTAATAAAACTAAGTTTGTTCGTTTATTCGTCCTAAGAACGTGTAATACGTTCGATTTGAGTAACGTGACTTTTAAAATAGTTAATTTGAAGAAATTAATTAATAACACTTCCTCTCTGCGTTTTCTCGGGCTTGAGACCGTCAATAGGCCGCATTAAAAGTGCATGAAACTTAAAAAATCTCGCGCAAGAAAATCCGTGCGTTCATTTCCACGTCTGGAGACCGACTGCATTCTGCTGTTATGCCCGTTGCAGTCCTGCGTCTCTCTCCTCCCTCGGTCCCTTTTTTTTAACAAAGCTTAGCTTGTTCTAGAAAACACATGTTGCGACGCGTACTCTCTCTCCCCGGAAAAACACTTGGAAAGCAGCTAAATTCCAGAGTCCCGAATCACGTAGAACAAAGCTTCATTCTTCAGCTTACTCAATGCATTTTCTAAAATCATATAGCTTCTAAACCGAATATTTCACTTCCAAGCTTATATTTTGAGAAGTCATATTTAAAAATTATTATTTATTTAAATATTCGCGCGTAAAGATACGTAACGTATATTATTACGTTACACCTTTGCCCCTATGGAAAAGATGTTGACTATAAGGAAAACATCTTTTTTTTTAACAAACAATAAATAATAATTTTATTATTAAAAAAAAATTATACCCTTAATTTGTATATGAAGTATTCTTGAAATATGTGTCTAAAATAGATAATATCATACCCCCTATACAAAAAAAATTGTTGACGAAGGAAACTATTTTTTTTTTTAAGCTATAAACTTTATAAGGATGATGCTTGTAAACAACAATAACCTTCAACATATTTATTGTACAAATTCACAATTATTTTCCACAAATCTACAACTATTACAATCAAATATCAAGATTTTGCATCTAAACAAGTATAATTTATAACACATTTATTATAAAATTCCAAATTATTTTCGACAACAAATAAATATTTAAAATCTTTTATCGTCACAAACNAATCTACAACTATTACAATCAAATATCAAGATTTTGCATCTAAACAAGTATAATTTATAACACATTTATTATAAAATTCCAAATTATTTTCGACAACAAATAAATATTAAAAATCTTTTATCGTCACAAACAGGTTTGTCAAACTTTCTGTTCATTTCTGATCATTAATTATTATAATCATATCATTAAATTACTATATTTCTGTCTCGTTACTGTCAAATCGTTATTCCTACTTGTATTCATTACACCTTCAACTGGACTTACTACCTCTTTGAACGGACGCGATTGCCCTTTCATCTCGAGGGTTTACAGCCTCCGAACGCGATTGCCCGGTATTATCTGGCTATCCTGCCTTTTTTTAGAATACAAATCTCCCTGCAACCTACCAGTCCTGGTGACCCTAGAGCTCTTACATGACCCTCCTAGAGGTTACAGTTCCCTACCATTGTCCTCTGTCAAAAACTCTAATTATATCAATTTAGACTAAACTGTAAAACGTTCTGTCATGGCTTTTGCATCCTCGTGTCTACAATCGACACTATTTGCGGATTGCTAATTGCCAGCATGAATCCTCATTTGGTGGCCTATAAGCTCTTACAATTACCCATGGGGATACTCTGCTTCTCTTCTCACACCTGAGTATAAATTACTCGTAGGTTGAAAAGAAATTGTCACTGTCAAAGCTTTTCACTCAAACTATATTTTCTTTCTCAAAAACAATTTTAAATATAATCATAATTTCAACTGTCTTTTTTGTCAGTCTGTTTCACACTCAAAACTCTATTTAAAGTACATTCGAAGTTCCTCCGTTTCAGAAAACTTACTAAGCAGGTAATACTTCGTACTTCAATTTATACGTTCAAGAGAGTCTTTCATGCATGTCTGTCTGTATTTCAAATCATTGTGAATTATATGGCTAAATCAAACAGCACTTAATCAAAATAATTTATAGTTTCCTTGATCCACACTTATATTTATATTCTGATATTTATGTATGTAATATTTTCATTCAAACCGTATAAAAATATTGAAACTACCCTCGAGAAAACCAGAGAGAAATTGCATTTTACCTTTTTGACTTTTTACGTAAACTCTCAGCACTTATAAATCTTTTTTCAAATTTGTTTTACGCGTATGCCAATCATCTCACTTTTTGTAATTTTCTGATTTACACTTTTAACACACTACAGCACTTAAATAAGATCTGCATAAAATACGTTTAACTTTCATTTAAATTTACTAACTTATTTTCAAATTATTATACTTTCTATCCGCAAATTCGACTATTATCACACAAGTTTAATTCACAACAAAACAAACACGACACTATGTATAAAATTCAATTAAATTATTTGTACTTTTTTTACACAATCATTACGCATTACTTTTATATACGCGACAATACAATCTGACCACAATTTATTTAACATTGCACAATTTAATATACAAAGCATCTAATTTTGCACTACTTTAATCACTGTTAAATTACACGCTAAAAATTTTAATTTGTTATCACTATTAAATTTATAGTTTCGGTAAGAATATTTTTAGCACTTTACACTATAACTATATATGCACTTGAACAATTCTAATAATTCACATTTGATGAAAATTTTCACTTCAGATCAATGCAAGATTATATTTAATAAAATTACACACTCAAAACAGACGAATCACTGACACAGTTATAACCACCGATGCATAACATTATTTAATAAAAAAAAATCACGCACTCAAAACAGACGAATCCCACCGCACTGTCACCACTGATGTATTATACTTTTCGCGCCACATAATACATATGCTAATAAAACTAAGTTCGTTCGTTTATTCGTCCTAAGAACGTGTAATACGTTCGATTTGAGTAACGTGACTTTATAATTAATTAAATTCGAATAAATGAATAAATAACACTTCCTCTCTGCGTTTTCTCGGGCTTGAGACCGTCAATAGGCCGCATTAAAAGTGCATGAAACTTAAAAATCTCGCGCAAGAAAATCCGTGCGTTCATTTCCACGTCTGGAGACCGACTGCATTCTGCTGTTATGCCCGTTGCAGTCCTGCGTCTCTCTCCTCCCTCGGTCCCCCTTTTTTTTAACAAAGCTTAGCTTGTTCTAGAAAACACATGTTGCGACGCGTACTCTCTCTCCCCGGAAAAACACTTGGAAAGCAGCTAAATTCCAGAGTCCCGAATCACGTAGAACAAAGCTTCATTCTTCAGCTTACTCAATGCATTTTCTAAAATCATATAGCTTCAAAAAGTAATTTTGAGAAGTCATATTTAAAAATTATTATTTATTTAAATATTCGCGCGTAAAGATACGTAACGTATATTATTACGTTACAATTTACGGAAGATCACATGAATATTTCATTGAATATTGCAGTGGAAGATTTCAAAAATAATTCTGTGGAACATTTCATGAAATATGTATGAAACCCTTCATAAATATTTCAAAAAATGATTGATAATTATTTTGGTAGCTCTAGTGAAATATTTACGGAAGATATTTTAAATTTTCCATGAAATAATTCAGTAAAGTATGTATTAAATGATTCAGAGCTATATTTCATGGAATATTTATGGCATATTTCATAAATAATTCAAGAAATACTTAAATGTTTTGTTTATTTATTCCCAAAAATTATTTGAGAATTATTTTATAAATCTTTCAAGAAATATTTGAGTAAATTATATAAGAAATATTTTACGAAATATTGGAGGAATATTTTACAAATAATTATTTGGAATGTTCAAAAAGTAATTCAAAGCTTCCAAAGGAATATTTATGGAATATTTACGAAATATTCCATGAAATATTCGACTAGAGAGTAGTAGGGGCACGTTATCGCCAGACGCCTGTGGGGGAGGGGGTCTGGCGCCAGACGTCTGGTGGCAGGATTTTGGGCTGCGGCGCGGTACCGCCGGATGGGGGAGGGTGAGCTCGGGGTCTGATGGAGGCGATTTTTGGGATGCGGCGCGGTATCGCCCGAGGGGGGAGGGTGAGCTGGGGGTTTGTGGAGGGGATTTTTGCGTGCGGCGCGTTACCGCCAGACAGGGGGAGGGTGAGGTGGTGGTGTGTGGAGGGGATTTTTGCGTGCGGCGCGTTACCGCCAGACTTTGTGAAATTATGGCCCCTTGGTGTATTAGGAGAGCAGAAGTTTGACAGAGGTAGAGTGTAAGAGAGAGAGAGAGAGAGAGAGAGAGAGAGAGAAAGCGAGGCATTAGGAGGTAGAGCTGTACGGCTTTGGGGATCGAGTAAGGGCTGCGTTGGGGCCCCCCGCTGTGAAGAGGGCGCAGTGACGCAATTATGGGGCCTTAGTGTATTAGGAGAGCAGAAGTTTGACAGAGATAGAGGGTGTGGCAAGAGAGAGAGAGAGAGAGAGAGAGAGAGAGAGAGAGCTTTTTAAGCGTGCCAGATTTCCCGCGTCGTATTAGGGGTATAGGAAAATGTGAGAGGTATATAGGGCTTGGGTCCGGGGACTTGCGCTGAGAGCAGAACTGTGGGGGACTTTTATTTATGGTCGCGCGCGTGGCGTAGTGCAAGATGTTTTCAGCTTTCTCAAACATGGGCGCTTATTAATGCAGGAAAGCGGGCCCGTAGAGAGTGCGGGGGGTGAACATTTGTTGGACGACGTTGGCTCTGTATTTACGTGATTTGCGGGAAAACAAGAGCGGGGCAGATTTTCAGATGGTGATGTAGAAGGTCATAGATTCTTTGGGGATTATTGTCTCGGGAAAAATATAGAAATATGTGGGTTTTTAAATAAATAAAATTAGTGTTTAAAAGTAAAAAAATGTTTATTGAAGCAGACGATTTTTTTTTTTAAACTCAAACTTGGTTTTCGTACATTTTTACAAGTAATTTTTGTAAATTATTTACATACAATGTTGTTAATTCTAGATATATTATAGATGATTGCTTTTTTGAGTCCTTCAAAAGTACGTTTTTGTAGCACAGTTGCGGGCGTGACAAATTTTTTTCTCTTGTTAGAAGGCTCTTTTAAAATTTTGTCGAAGAGAATTGATTTTACGCCGTAGGAAGNCGATAGCGTTCGTCGATACAGATGATTGCTTTTTTGAGTCCTTCAAAAGTACGTTTTTGTAGCACGGTTGCGGGCGTGAACAATTTTTTTCTCTTGTTAGAAGGCTCTTTTAAAATTTTGTCGAAGAGAATTGATTTTACGCCGTAGGAAGTTGTGAAGCGTATCTCCGTGTTGCCATCAAGAGCGATTTTTTCGGGATTGTTGGTGATATCTCCGTCAAAATACGCGGTAATTTTTTCGAGATTATTCAAAAGAGTGATCCATGCGGTGATGCTTAAAATCAAGCCGTAGGAATACTGATGGTTGAGAAGTTGAATAGTTGGATAAAAAGTATCGGTGGTATCGTTGTGTTGCAGGCCGACGCTGATTCTTTTTGAATTTGAGTTGTTTAACGCGTAGACTGTTGTTAATACACTAAAGTTCGGTGTTGTAACTTCTCGATTGTGTGACAGCTCTGACAGCTCTTCGAAAGTGTCTTTTCGTTTTAGCATTGCTTGAGCCATTATTGCAGTTAATCGCACAGACACACACAGACAGACACGACGCGTGATTCAAATATTTTTGACGTGATTCCTGCGCTAGCTGGCAGAGAACTGATGTGTGTAGGGGCGAGAAAAGCGAGGATCGTGCAGAAGCCTGAGCTACGGCTAAGAGGGGAGGTGAAGAGTGGTGTCTTGGCAAGATGTTTTCGTTTAAGATAATCTTTTTTTAACTGTAGCCATCTGCACTTTTTCTCAACCCCACGTAGTTCAAATATAAAGTTTATAGAGGGGTTATTGCCCCGGCCCGTAGAGGAAATTTCACGTCTTTCGAAAATGTCTCGAATGCAGGCCATGTGGATAGCCAAATGTCGCGAGACGGATCTCAAGATGTTTCTACGGGTGTAAAGGTGCAAATATACTGACCCCCCATAATTTAGAGAGCGTGCGAATGCACGACTGTTGTGACCGATTATACTTGAACTGTAAAGCATGTTTTCGTACACAGCGCAACTGGGGGGCCACGTGCATTGCAAGCGGCGTGGCCTGGTTTCGAGACAGAACGACGGGGTGTAAAGGTGCATACCGACACCTCTGCATAAAGCATTTACCCCTAGTGACCGACATATTTTTCGCAAATGTGCGCATTTGCGATCAATCGTGAGCGTCAAGATGTTGAGAGAAAGCTCGCTCAATGAGTTGGCCGCGGTGGATGCTGTTTTTACAGGAAAATGCGAGGCCGTCTGCGCGATCCGCGGGTGGGTGTCGTGAGAGAGTGTTGGGCCTCTTTGTGGTATTCTTTTGAAATAGGGGGTGGAAGCTCGAAAAGGGGGACGAGTAGGCCCTGGAACGCGCAATATAAAAGCTCTGGAGCTAGACGTGTTGTTATTCAGTCTACTCTGCAGTCTCGTGCAGGATTCTTCGTGTTTAGAAGTATAGAAAAACGTAGGAAGATAGTCGCAATGGCTCGTTGTCAAGAACACACTCGTATCGCGAAGTCGGCGGAGTACAGAGAACTAGTCGACCGTTTCCGTACTACAGTGTCTCAATGTGTATCTTTAGCGTGTATACAGCAAACGCGTTTAAGAGCGGATAGATTTAACAACGATTTCTGGAGTAGATTACCGCTTATGCCAATGCACGATCTTGCTCTAGAATTGGCATATGCCCTAGCACTGAGCGATTTGCAGTACGTGTTTCAACTTTACGACCTGTGTATACATGAGAACGTGTTGGCTACGTACATCGCGGGACGATATTTAACAGGTAGCGGCAGACTCATGCCTGCCCAGCATGCCCACCCTCTTATTGAGAGGTATCACGTGTTGCGTAAGTACTTCTCTTATTTATTTTTAGTCCGCAGTATAAAATGAATATGTTTCATAATTTTCATATTTTTACAGGGGAGCTGCGTGATTTGGGCATGCAATACAATGATTCGAAGAGGCTCATAAAGATTGTCAGACGCAGGTTGTCGAAACAGCTTGACGGAGTTTTTGAGGCTAGTCAGACCGTTACTAGCCCGGACGATGAAATTTATGATGATGACGATGATGATGATGATAATGATATACCACCGCCGAGGGTACAGAGGCACGACGATATTATTGTTGAAGTGGAAGTACATAACGGTAAGAAGTTGAAATTATTTGTATTTTTTAATATTTTGTTGTCATTTGACACTTAAAAGTTTTTCGATTAATTCTTTTTAATTAATGCTGACTGTTTTTGTGTTTATTCCAGACGACAACGCACAGAAAAAAAGGCGGTTAGAAGACGAAGCCGTGGCGGTTGATATAAGAGGAGATCAGCAACAGCATCAGCAAAAAAGACCTCGTGTGGACTTGGATAATGTGTCAGAGGCGGTGGCGAGCACTTCAGCAGCAACGAACAATAGAGGTGCGGTGAGTGCCGATTGTGACATTGTGTCCATAGCGCCCAGTGAAGATGGTGTAAACGAGCCGTCAACGTCGAACGGTCAACAGCAGCAGTCGTCGGCGCAGGTAGCCGTACCGCCAGAACCCAAGAGAGCCACCGAGGGATCAACGACCCAATGAGGAAGCGGGCTTCGCGACGAGGGTGTGATGCACGCCGTACTGAGTGGGGGTAATTTAAAAGCCTATTATATTTTAAACGAATACGATAGAATGAGTGCAAGATTGAAAGTCAATGAACATGTGACGAGATTTAAAATAGTCGCTAGGCCCGCGGATAAAGATTCGGAAACTTGAACTAGTCTGGCATTCCGGAAAATAACGGAAAAAATAAAAGAAGGACGTAAACCAGTAGATTTGATTAATATAACTGTTAGTTGCGATCAATTTGTAGATGGCAAAATGTGGATGCCAGCTACTACTATTGGAGAATTAGATTACAAACCCGTGCTCGAAATGTTTAGAAAAATTCAACAAAGCAAAAGGATAGTTGATATAGACGATACATTTACATTGATAGCCACGTATATCGACATGCCAGATGCGGACGGGTGGGAGAAGGCATTTGAGGGGCTAGGTGGAACGACGACTGTGGAGAGCATGCTCGACAAACGGAGCATATTAAACATTAAAAACGAGGATAATTTATGTTTACCGCGCGCGTTAGCTTGCGGGTTAGTTTATGTAAATAAAAACGCGAGTAGGGAGTGGGGGAAAGAATGGCACGATATGCGCGGGAGCCCGTCTTTTCAGAAGGCCCGGGCCTTAGAATTAATGCGTGAAGCGGGTGTAGGGCTCGAAAATGGTAGGGGGTGCGGCATTCAAGAGTTTGAAAAATTTCAGCGCTTTCTCGTAGATAAAAAATTGCGATTCGCGCGTATGTAAACGAAACGTTTGGGAGGAAAGACGAGCCCTTATTTTTTGACGGTTCAAAGGTTGTGCGGGGGGAATACGAAAAAACCATAAATATTATGGTTTATCGCGAGCAAAGGCACTATGATTTAATTTTAAACCTCGTTGGCGTGCGAAGCGGTATGTACTTTTGCGAGCCATGTAATTATGCTTATTCCGCGATTAACCAACATACATGTGCGGCCTTATGTGATGCGTGTTTCGGTACACCAAGATGTAGTCAGCAACCGGAAAAACCGATTAGCTGTAACGATTGCAAGCGGGATTTTTATAACGAAAACTGTTTGCTTAAGCACCGTAAACTTGGATCGGTATCGCGAAATAAAGAGCGTATTCATTTTCGATTTGCGCGATCTTTACGACGAGGAAGAAGTCAAAGATAATAGACAACGGCTGATCTTTGAAATGAATGACGAGGTTTTTTTTTTTAATTTATTTATTTAAAGTCGCATCCCCCAGAGGGTATTAGCGATACTTGTAGATACATTTCTAGAGAATATTAGATAATATCACATTTCTTGTTTTGCTTATATACATATATATACATAATATACATTAATATTTTGATACAATACATATATTTAAATCTTAATGTCTGTTTCTTCTAAAAATTTGATTACTTTTAAACAGTCTTTTTTATTATTCAACATTTCACTTAAGTTGGATTTCAGTTTGTACTTAAATAGGTATAATCTCTCACCTACAAACTTTTACTCACTAACTCAAAATAATGTGTGTTGCTGGAGATCCACAGAAAATCTAAACCGCTTCAAAAAAGTAGGGAAAGTAGAAGGGGACTTCGATAATTTCATAAACCACCACTCGGATTATCAGCACATCTATACATCATCGTACACCAACCTCCGTGCTATTGGTGCAGCGGCAAG
>CM053170.1:43911246-43932186 GCA_012977825.3 Pteromalus puparum
GCAACCTAACTTACCACCAAAAAGTACAGAAAATTAGCAAGGAAGACGGAATACGCATAATTAAAAACAAAGTGCGTGAGGAATGGAACCTTCAATGGATCAAAGACACCAACAAAAGCCATCTCAAAAAAATAAAGCCGATCGTATTCATGAAAAACCCAGCAGAAAAATTAAGAAGAAGAGATCAGGTTACTATTTCAAGAGTCAGAATCGGACACACAATAACCACTCACGAACACCTCCTAAAAAAAGAGGAGCCGCCAGAATGCGATACATGCAAGTCACCTATCAGCATCGAACACATTCTTCTTAATTGTCCAAAATATCATAGTGAACGTCTCAAGAATGACGAGGTTGTATATGAAATTATCCATACCGACAACCAAGGTAATGTGATTTTCATGAGATATGTCCCTAGAGGTGAGGAAGAAGCCGATCGTTTTCAACGGGCGTACGAAGGAGACGAAATGAACGACGAGGGCGATGAAAAGTATTGCCTTCCGCAGCATTAGGCGTGGATGAGGCTGGAGCCTGCTGAAGATCAAGTCCACCTTCAAGGTGAGCCATGGAAACTTGACCAGCATCTGCGCTTCTAGATGAGAATCGGTTAGATAGATCCGTACGCGTACGAAAGTGGCCACGACCAGTCTCTAGGCAAAAGCGAAGAATACGAACCCTTGCAAGAGAAGACCGAGGAAGATTTGCTTAAGATGGAAGAGTATGCTAAATGGATTATTCAAGCTGGCGTACAACGATGGAACGAATATCGAACGAATAACGAATATCGAGCGGCTCTCGCTGTCGAGGCTGTGGTTGCCAATGCTCTTTAGGCTGAGAATCATTATGAAGAAGACTAGTGAACGGTGGGAGTATTTCTAGCGGATCAGATCCCGGTTGTGTGGGAGAAGTATCTTGTATTCAACATAGACGAAAGCAGCAAGCAAGGCCCACACTGGGTAGCCGTATACGCCGACACAGATGCCACCGAAATCTTCTTTGACGGCTATGGACTCCCGCCAGCCATACCGTATCATATTGATAGACTGGGAAGAAACTGTAACATCTACGACTGGAACATACAACAACTGTAAAGTATCGACACCAGTGTGTGCGGTCACTATTGTGTCGATTTTTGTTTTATATGTCTAGTGGTTATTTTATTGAGCACTTTTGTACTCTTTTTTCCTCCAACGCCGTAAAAAACGACAAGCTCTGCGTAACTGTGTACAAGCGTATACTTAAAATTTTTAAGAATAAGAAAATTATATGTATACTCAATGTGAACAATCATGTAAACCAAAAACACATGCGTACTCATCACTAACACGTATTCAATATATAATCTGTTAAATAATGTATACATCTTGCTTATATCAGCATTAAATAAATGTAAATATACACACACGTTAAATTTTCTACAAACCTACTCCCACATACATCCCTTAGAAGACATGCGCATCACTAATATTTAAGAGGGTTCTAAGGATTTTTACTCTCAGTCACTTTTCTACTCAAGATGGATGGAAACATCAGAGCAGCAACAGTAATCAAAAAAACGGGGGTTATACCCGTTTTGATCAACCGAAAAAAGAAGAAAAAAAATCTACCTGGAAACAAATAACTGAAAAATTTTCAACCAACACCAACTCTTTTCCACAAAACAAAAATTATAAAAGATTTTAAATAAATAAAGTATTTATATACATCTAAATTATGATTGTTTTACGTTTTATTTACTTATCCCATAATCCATTCCGTATCCATGCATGTATACCACATACCCACACTAGATATAATTATAAATAAATAAATATTGTGTATTCTTAGTTATAAGTTTAAATAAATTTTTAATGAAAATTAAAATAAATAAAATTATATTTATTTGTGTCCTTATTACAAGTTTTTATTTAAATATTTATTATCATTATAGCAATATGCAAAATTACATGTTTTTTAATAAATAGTAGTTTGCGGCTGTTTTATAACTTTACCGGGTTTATCGTACATTAATATCGGATGTCTCAGTCCCGACTCTGCATACTCCGCGACGTTAAAAAATACGAGTGCCGTATTAACATGAATTACATTCTCTTTAGGACCGAAACTCTTGAGATAGACATAGGCCGAGTTTTTCAGAAAACCCTTGTTTGTAAAATTTCCGCGAATATTGCAGCCTAACGTCTCGAGTCTAAAATAGCTACATGCCTTTTTTGTCCAATAGCAGCCGTCCGGACGTTGGTGTGGGGTAATGTAGTCTAAACCACATACGATTGATCGCGGTGGTAACACCCGAAAATTGGCCTCCAAAACGTAGATTCCACGGTCTTCGTGCTCTTCTGTCAATTTGTACCGCACCCCAGTATCCAGATCTTGACACGCTCGCCGATACAGCCTATAACCTGCGTACCGATTTTCCGTGACGACGCATCGTGTGCATTTACGTCGCTCAAACAGAGAAATGACTGTGCCTGCCTGCAATAAAAAAAATAAAATTAGTTTTACATACATCATGTTTTTAGAAAAAATTTACTGTTTTCAGTATTACCTGTAGCTCCTTTAGAAGTAATTTTGGGCCAGAAGCTGTTTTATAATAATCCAGCATGGCTTTTTCGAGCTGCTTGTATAAAACATCCTCCTCAACTAGTTGTACATAAAACGATGAGGGGGTGTTGAAGCGGGTGATGCGTAAATCCTTGGTTTGCGATAGGAGCGCATCGATATCTCGAGGCCAAATACCAACACTCATTTTGAAATATTACACTTTATAACGGATATTTTCACTTTACAGATTCTCACTCGCAATACAGCTAGCAACGCACTGCTGGTCCACTGTGACAAAAGCGGGGGTTCGAGTCAAGTGGCGCAGTCTAGGGAGGGGGGAGTCTTTCCGCTAGAAACACATACACACATTTCTGCGCAAGGGGGGGAAAGCTATTAGGCTAGAACGGCGCACGTGCGGGGCCCCGTAGCTAACAGCGCTGCATTGGGGACTAGCGGTCATTGTTGTAAGCTAACTACCCCCGCCGATACAAGCTCTTGTAAGCAGCCGGTAAATTATAGCTTACCACCGCGCCGCCGCCACCCGCAGCTGAATAATATGCTCGTTTTTTTTTAAACAAATTTAGTTGTTATTGTGTGCTTATCCTGTCAGCATCATCATCATCATCATCATGGATACTCGTTGGACACATCCTTGGACAAGCATGATATGCGGACCAACATCGTGTGGAAAATCTTCGTTTATAAAGCACTTTTTACATTTTATCGATGAAATGGCAGATGTGACATTTGACTGAATCTTATTTTATTACGCCGAGTGGCAGGATGGCTACAAAAGTGAGAAATTGCTAAGAAACGGCAAGACTATAGAGTTTCGAGAAGGTTTGCCTAAAGCCGAGGATTACTCAAACGATCCGCACCTGAAAAAACTCTTGATAATCGACGATATGATGCGCGAAGCCTCGAATCACGTTATTGTCGATCTCTTTACTAAAGGCGATCGACAATAACGTGCAATACAATCTGTGCACGCGATCGTGCACAGATTCAATATCTAGCCCGACAAGTCTATCCTGAAGATCCAAAATTTGTCAAAGAGGCGTATCAGGATGCTACAACAAAACCGTTTGGCTACTTGATGATTGACTGTAAACAGAGCACAGCGGATGAGTTTAGATTTAGAACGTGTATTTTTCCAGACGATGAATATCAATATATTTACTTTCCAAAGTACACCACCAGCGCTTGGGAACACTCTATGTAATAAGCTCGTGGCTTTCTTTATTATCCCTTTTCAAAAATCGGTATGATGGTGGATTCTTTCCAGTTTTCCAGCATTGTTTCATTTTTCCAAATAGAGCGTACTAGTTCAAAAATTTTCGATGTCAGCGCAGTGCCCCCATATTTAAGTAGTTCAGCTGATATAGAATCGTTTCCCGCGGCTTTATTGTTTTTTAGTTTTTTGATCGTGGCTTCTACTTCTTTGTAGGTCGGTTCTTCCGTATGGAGTTCAGCAGTGTGGATTTCGTCTCCCATCTCCTCGCAGTTTTCATGTACGTTTAGCAGCTTATCAAAATAGCCCTTCCACAGCTTTAGCAGTTCACCTTCGCTTGTAACAAGATTCCCGCTCTCATCTTTCATTAATTGTGATCTACTCTGGAAAATCTTCCTAATAGCGTTAATTCCTTTGTACATCTCGCGCGGGTTATTTTCTTTACTATTAGTTTCTACTTTTGTAATCTGATTATTTTGATACTCGCGCTTTTTGTTCCTGTAAGTCGCCCCCACTTGCCTCATCCTCAGTTTGCACTCTTCGTCAAACCATGGATTGCTCTTTGGCTTTTTCTTTCTACCTAGCACTTTATTCGCGGCCTCTTTTATCGTTTTTTCGATATCCCCCCAAAGACTGTTCGGGTCGTCATCTCCCTTACGAAAATATTCTGCATATGATCCTGCATACCTGACTGTATGACATTATGCATAAGCTACTGCATGGATATCTACAGAAAATACTGTAAAAATTTATGCACGATTGTCTGCATGAGATATTGCATCATATACTGTATATGAATATGCAGGTTGCTGTGCATGCTATTATGGTGGAATTTCTGCACAGAATTCGCGAAATTCGTGCATGAGATACTGCACTGTTTTGTGCATACATGTGTGCATAACATTTTGTAGAAACTTGTTGTTTCTATGTACAGATTTGTGCATGAGATTCTACATGCAAACATGCTTTATCGAATATTGTATATAAAGATGTAGTATACAATACCGATCATCATGTTAAGGCTATATTATGTACGTAAATTTAAATGCAAGCACACAATACCTGCAATAAATTCTGTTAAAATTTTTGCATGATTTCCGTCTGGTTTCTGCAGTAAAAATTGCAGTTTTTTCTGTTATATTTTCTGCAGGATTTTTTCATAAGGGGACAGACCCGCGTCGTCGCCGATGAAATGTCAAAGACAATCGTTACCGCCGTACAAACACTGAAGTATATATATTTTTTTAATCAAACGGGCATCGCGTTTAAGAAAAATCATTTCCGTATAGAATTCAACGGAGTGACAGAGATAGACAGAGGTTAAAAGATTACCGCACGTGCGGCAATCGTGAAAAAAAATTTTGAATACTTATAGATTATTAGAAAAATATGCTTATCTGACGTCGATGACGAAGCTTTCAAAATTCCTGATGAAACCGTACACCAGCTCCATTGAAGATTTCCGTAGCTTCCGCAGAAGACGGCTCGTGAAAATGTTCAAGTATAAACAAGACTGAAGTGACCTTCACGTTTCTACCGCTGTTACATTTATGCATGCAACTTCAGTGTTGTTTGGACTTTGAAAATTTTCACGAGTCGTCCTCTATGGATGCTACGAAGATCTTTAACGGAGCTGGTGTACGGTTTAATCAGGATTTTTTAAGGCATCATCATCCATGTCAGTTAAGTTTTTTTTTTAATAACTTTTAAGTATTTAACAATTTTTCGCGATTGCTGCACGTGCAGTAACCTTTTAACCCCTTTTTATCTCTGTCACTCCGTTGAATTCTATACAAAAATTAATTTTCCTAAATGGGATGCATGTTTAAGTAAAAACACTATATACTTGGTTTTTAATTTGTTATTCGAGGCAGTCGCTTGCTCTGTCCAGTCTTTATCTGGTGGTAACGATCGTTTTTGACATTCTATCCGCAACGACTTGGACCTGTCCGCTTATGAAAAAATCCTGCAGAAAATATAATAGAAAACACTGCGATGTCCACTGCAGGAGCCATAAAGAAATCATGCAAAAATTTAAGCAGAACTTATTGCAGGTATTGCAAGCTTGCATTTAAATTCACTTACATAAGTGAGCCTTAACATAATGATCAGTATTGTATAATACATTTTTGTATACAATATTTTATAAAGATATGTGCATGTTTACATGTAAAATCTTATGGACAAATCTGTACATAGAAAGAGCAAGAGTTTATGCATAATGTTATGCACACATATATACACAGAACAGTGCAGTAACTCATGCACATATTCCGCGAATTCTGTGCAGCTATTCCACCATAATAGCATGTACAGCAACATGCATATTTATATACAGTATCTGATGCAATATCTCATGCAGAAAATCGTGCATAAAAGTTTACAGTTTTTTATGCCGATTTTAATGCATTAGCTCATGCATGATGTCATGCAGTCAGGTATGCAGGATCACATGCAAATTATTACTCGTAAGCCACTCCCGTCGGTGGCATGTCCGTTTCTTCGAGTACCTGGAAACCGATTTTCTTATTTTCTACTTGATACTTAATTCGTTCTATCCCGCTTCGCAATAGCTTTTGCAATACCGAATGTTTCTACTTTGTTGCGCCCGTTTCTACTATTTTGCCCAGCTACTAATTTGGCTCTTAATTTGGCCACTACTAAAAATGATGCCGAGTCGCAATCGCCCCCCCCCCCCCCTATAGGTTCTTACGTCAAGTACGTTTCGTGTGGCGGCCTCTTATCGAAAGAAAGTGATCGATTTGATTTTTCGTGCTGCCGTCGCATGTCCACGTTTTCCCGGCCCCCGCCGCCCCAGAGTGCCCGTCCGCCCCGCTTGGCGAGATGGTGATCGAGAGGGATTGGTTGGTTTGTATATCCTTGTGCTTAAACAGTTACTTCTTTACTATAAGATCTTTCGCCGCCGCGAAATTTATGACTCTAATACCGTTATCGTTGCTGGTTTCGTGCAGACTTTCCTTGTCGATAGTGGGCCTAAGCATTTCCGTTGAAATTCCCTACTACTATTTTGGTGTCGTAAGACGCGAATTGGTCGATTAATTGCTCCAAGGCTTCGTAATAAAGATCCTTCACCTCTTCCTCTTTGTCCTCCGTAGGACAATGTACGTTAATAACCACGTAATTATACCACNGATATACGAGAGTCTGTCGTTTACGAATTTGAAACTTTTAACCGCGTGTATAATTCTTTTGTTAATCAGAAATCCGGTACCTAGGGAATGTCCGCTCGCGCCCCCGTACATAAAGGTGAAGTTTTCGTTTCCTAACATACCGCTATCTTGCCACCGAGTTTCTTGTATAGCTACTAAGTCTAGGTTGTACCCGTCAGCTTCTTTTAAGATTTCCCGGTACGCGCCTGCTCTGTATAAACTGCGCACATTCCACGTTCCTACCTTTAATTCCCTATTGATTTTGGTTTAGTTTTGGTTTTTTTGAGCCATGATAGTAAGTGAAACGCGCGCGTTTTGGATCCTGTTCCGATCGCAGGTGAATCATCCGTTCTAGAGGTGAACCCCCATACCTCTCTAGAACTACTAGAAAGCTTACTCGCTTTCAGGAAGCAGCTCGAACCCCAGGACGTCTCCTTCGGGGGCGAAGTCGCGCGTAGATGAGCGGAAGGCGAGGTCGCACGTTAACGAGCCTATGGCGATGACGCATGCCGACTCTCGTGATGGAACCGTAGTCCCAGGTCTTCTCACACGTCAGTCACTAGCGGTCTTTCGGGCACGAGTTTCGATAACGCGTGTATTTAGTTAGCTAGCCGGAACGAATCTGACGCGCGCGAGACGCGGCACACGCGCGGAGCTCTCTCTCTCTCTCTCTCTCTCTCTCTCTCTCTCTCTCTCTCCCTTTACTTACTTACTGTACGCCCTCCGGGCGGAAACTACACTACGCATTTTACGCACCTCGTGGAGAAAAGTACTATATGCACCATGGGAGTAAGTAGGCCATGGGAGTAAGTAGGCACCATAGAATAAAGCCTCAGATCGCATATTTTTAAAATTATATGCGATCTGAGACATTCTCTACTTTTACTCCCTTGGTGCATAATGTACTATTAATTTTAATGTGCATAAAATAAAAATTATATTGTATTTTCAATAAGACTATTACAATTTACTACTTATAATTTACATTATTTACATTTCTTTCAGGTGTAGTGCTTTTTTCTTCAGCAGTTTATTTTGCCGAAGCTGGTTCAGAAAATTCATTTTTTAAGTCGATTCCAGATGCTTTTTGGTGGGCAGTTGTTACCATGACGACAGTTGGCTACGGCGACATGACGTATGATGTATACACTTTTAATGTGCATTTAGAAATAAGGCTAGCTTAATAATAATGCATTATCGCTTTACTCAATTTTATGGTATTATTTAGAGTATTTCTAGATTTATTAAAACAATGTTGCAGCAATAAATAAAACTGCTGCTAATTCATTGACACGTAGCTTCCTTCAACTGAATTTATAGTTCTAATAGATAAGATAATGGAGAAAATTTTTTTTTGAAAATGTATAACTTTCTTACTACGGTGATACGAGTGTAACCCAACAAATTATTCTCAAACAAAAATTATTATTGTCTAACTCCCCTTAGCTCTTGGTGTGAGAGATTCAAAAGACGAGTTTCTTCTAACAATATTATAAAGCGTTTCGTCCTAGACTGTTGGACTGGACTGCTCAGTAAGGATCCAACAGTCCTCCTTAGATGCTATGCTGTAAGATGTTACTACAGCCCAATATATGTAGGAATCCCTAGACTACTTCAGTTGTGGGAAGTAGTCAGCCTCCTACCGGCATTTCTTTCAACGGTATGCAGAATTACAAAATATATATATCTAACACTCGTGAATTTACAGAAAAATTTTTTTTGAAAGTGTATAACTTTCTTACTACGGTGATACGAGTGTAACCCAACAAATTATTCTCAAACAAAAATTATTATTGTCTAACTCCTCTTAGCTCCTGGTGTGAGAGATTCAAAAGACGAGTTTCTTCTAACAATATTATAAAGCGTTTCGTCCTATATGTCGTCATATATATTTTGTAATTCCGCATACGGTTGAAAGAAATGCCAGTAGGAGGCTGACTACTTCCCACAACTGAAGTAGTCTAGGGATTCCTACATATATTGGGCTGTAGTAACATCTTGCAGCATAGCGTTTAAGGAGGACTGTTGGATCCTTACTGAGGAGTCCAGTCCAACAGTCTAGGACGAAACGCTTTATAATATTGTTAGAAGAAACTCGTCTTTTGAATCTCTCACACCAGGAGCTAAGAGGAGTTAGACAATAATAATTTTTGTTTGAGAATAATTTGTTGGGTTACACTCGTATCACCGTAGTAAGAAAGTTATACACTTTCAAAAAAAAGTTTTTCTGTAAATTCACGAGTGTTGGATATATATATTTTAGATAAAATATTGTTTAAAACTGGTAGAAAATTCACCACATTTTCTGGGCGCTTCACTAATTGGTGCCCAGAAATTTCTGGTGACAAATAGTGGTCAGAATTCTGATGAAAATTCTGGCGAAGCTAGATGGAGACTATTTGAGGTTAGGAGGTTAGGATAAGCCCAAAAATTGATTTGGGATAATCAAATTCCAGATAATAAAACATATCGAATTCATCAGTCTATTTAATTTATTACAGCTCTACAGTACAATCTCTAAAAATATTATATCGGCGTACACTACCTATACATCATTTCACTTAACCGAACCAAGTCATTAACTTTAATTTCATTATGTTATGCTATCTGATTAAACAAATTAATAGATATTGTTTATATTAGCATGATTATAGTGCAAAATGTCTTGCTTAACAAAAGTTAACCTAAAATGAACCCATTCAAACAGTCATTGTGGCTTGTCGAGTACATTAGTTAAAAATTGCAAGTTTTTTAGGGTATGGGTGATTTTAGTCAAAATTTCAAATCAGCCAATTAAAATAATAACACAATGATTGGTATTTTAACTTGTGTATCAGCTCTTGACAATTCAAAAAACCGCTGCCAAGTCATTGGCACTTAGCTTCCTCCTATTCCGCTAGTAGAAGATGATTACATGGTTTCTAAAAAATCTGTACGGATGTATTATATTCCTTAAACGATTTGACAGTTTAGATGCATGCACTCTATATGAGTCAATCAGGTTGAGGGGTAGAATATCAGTTTAGGAGGGGTAGAACCAAAAATTTGATTATAACTTTTTTTCTATGAAGAAGCTATATAGGAAAGGGGAGGGGGGTGGTTACCAAAAGGATAGGTATAAAAGTGCTGCATCAAGTATGGATTTTTGCTGCCGAACAGTGCAGTTGATCTCGAGGGCTATGCGGGGAAAATAAGGTAATTTTATTATCTTTTAAATGCGTTATAGCTGTATTGTTTGTAACATTAAGATTATACGAAAAATGCCAAAAATAATTTTGCAAAATTCAATAAACGGCCATATAATGGGATTTATCTAGCACAATTGAAAATAACTATTTTCCCCGAATTCAGAATCCAAAAAAGGATATACATGCCAAATTTTGTAGAGATTCATAACCTGGATTCGATAATATTGCGGTACACACACACGCACACACACACACACACACACACACACACACACACACACACACACANTACACACACACGCACACACACACACACACACACACACACACACACACACACACACACACACACACACACACACAGCCATCCGCACGGACATTTTCTAAAAACACCTCAAAATACGTTTCTACGAAGTTTTAGCGAAAGAGAAAATTTTACTATTACAAAGCTTCCTCTAGGAGGAAGCAAAACAGTATATATCAATAACTTTTTATTCATAGTTTAAAAGATTTTTAAAATATTTAAAAGACTTTTAAGCATTTGCTCGTGGTTTTCAATTTTTAAGGATACGAATGTTCTACTAACTTCTCAACTGTAAATTAAAAGTTATTGATTTTTAACTAATGTACTCGACATGCTACAATAAATATTCGAATGGGTTCATTTTAGGTTTACTTTTGTTAAGCAAGACATTTTGCACTATAATCATGCTAATATAAACAATATCTATTAATTTGTTTAATCAGATAGCATGTGTTACGGCGCGTTTCCTTTTCTTTGATGAAAGAGAGACGTACGTGGCACGTGCGTTTTATGATTTTACCGATCGGCTCGCTGTTGAGAGCAGGTAGAGGGAAGAAAGAATGACCCGTGGTTTTAGCAGATGCGTTCGAGATATATTCTCATTTAAACCTAACTTACAGGTGTTCGTGTGTTTTCTATTGGTGTGTGCAATACAATACTATCTAAATTCATAGTGTGTAGATGTGTGTAGATGTGTGTTAAATTCGATAGTGTAGTTCGCGGACGCGCGATTAGGAAAAGACTTATCACTTCAGGGGCGCCGGAGCAAGAGAGCGAGAGCACGCCAGCGCGGTGGTTTTGTTGCGGCCTTGACCTAGATGGAGGGGGTGAGCTGCCAGCACGACTCGCGGGGGTCTCCGATTAGTCAAATGAGGGCTAAGCGCGCGCGAGATTCAAACGGAACCAACAGCATGACATAATGAAATTAAAGTTAATAACTTGGTTCGGTCAAGTGGAATGATGTATAGGTAGTGTACGCCGATATAATATTTTTAGAGATTGTACTGTACAGCTGTAATAAATTAAATAGACTGATGAATTCGATATGTTTTATTATCTGGAATCATAAATAAATTCAATCATCCCAAATCAGTTTGTGGGCTTATCCTAACCTTCTAACCTTAAATTTCCTCCATCTACCTACGCTAGAATTTTCACGATACTCCCAGCTTTCTGGCAAGTTTCACTTGTCGCGATACTCCCAGCTTTCTGGCAAGTTTCTGTCACAGATTCTGCCAACATACCTGAAAATTTGATCGATACTGGGCAATAAAGCCTCAATTTTCTACCAGGGTATGTGAATGCTATTTTAAATATTTCCATTCTTATTTTGCTGTAGAAGCAATTTTCCTAACAAAAGACTATAATAATTAGAAAGATCCGATTTAAATCTTTTAAATAGTAAAGTTACAGAATCTGGCGTTTTGTTTTGAAGATGTATATGAACAAAAAATGGAAAAAATCACTTGATTTTGTAGCAAATCGATATTTTTCGGCATTTTTAGATGTAGACAACAGTTCTACCAGCGTTGCGGAAATAGTAATTAGACCTATGACAATTAATAAATGAAAATTTAATTGATAGTTACAATTTTTCTAATTAACGATTAAATTTTAATCAATAATTAAAATTTTTCAAATTGACGATTAAAATTTGGTTATTTATTAAATGTTTCAAATTGACGATTAAAATTTGGTTATTATTTAAATTTTGTTCAATTGACGATTAAAATTTGATTTTTTTTTTAAGTTACAATTTGAATACATCCATGGCATATTCCGCACCAAGTGAGACAAAGCTTTACCCAAAAATCATTTTTAGCTATAAATGTTTAAAAGGGCATACAAATTAGGATTTTTTTCTCTACTTTCGATTAACGAGTGGCTCTTTTTCAAATTAAGACTTCTGACGAAGTTGTAACATAATTCTTTGCAACTTATCTGATATGTCTTTATTAAAATTGTTTTATATAAAATTAAATAAAACTCATGTATTAATTTGTATTATTAAACATTTTATTTACAAATATTTTTTTGACGAGTTAGCCTTATGTAATACTTTTTTTCGAATTTCACATCGCTTAGTTTGTTCATTTTCGGCATGTTTAGCAATGTTACATAAGAAAATAAACGTTCAACAACTGCTGATGAAGGCAAATTAAACTTGATGAACTTTTTTTTCACTATAGAAAATCTCGCTAACTCTTATAGTAAATTTGAACAAGTAGGCATTTCCAGAAACTTAAATAGTTCACTTTCGTCTTCATTTCTAGGACGGATCGTAGAAAACGGGAAATCGACCGAGGAATCAACAGTAGGCTCTTCACAATCAAAAAACCGCTGCCAATTCTCTGGCACGTAGCTTCCTTCAACATTATTTATTGCTTAATATCAGAATTGTATTTAATTCATATATAATTCAATCAAGTTTTTTATTGTTTGATAAATAACATTTTTTCGAATCAGTTACACACACACACACACACACACACACACACACACACGCACGCATATCTTCCTATATTATATAGTTATAAGCGTGATTTTAAATTGAAATCCCCTCCACTTACCCCTCCACTTCCCTCCACTTCCCTCCACTTTCCTTCCATCCCCCCTCCACCCTTCCTCCACTTCCCTCCACTTCCCCTCCACCTCCTTTACTTCTCATCCGCTTTCCCTTCACCTCCTCCACTTCCCCTCCACTTCCCCTCCACTTCCCCTCCACTTACTCTCAATTTCCTCTCTACTCCCCTATATGTTCATATTTGACGTTATTTCATACAAATGGTACGTCATATTATGATCGGTATATATTAGAACAGCTTTGATATTAGTCATTTACTTCTCTCTAGAGTCGATTGTTTGCATGTTCTCAATTGAATCAAAATCTTCTCTCTGCGTTATTGGGCTTGAGACCATCATACTTTTACTATGTAAATAGTAAAATATGGCTGCATTAAAAATGTTAATTCCTAATTCAGAAAGTAGAATTAGTACATTAGTAGGAATTGAATTATATAAAACAGATTCATTAAATAAATAACAGTAACAGTTGATAAGGTAATAAAGCAAGATGAGAAGAAAGTAAACGCATTAAGACATATTGTCTGTTAAGTGATTATATAAATTAAGAGATTAATTGATTAGTTTAATTTGTAAACATTAGTAAAAGCAGAACCAGAGCTATTTTCCGTACCAATTATATAATATGATCTTTCCAACTACTGACTTGAGCTTAGAAGATTAAATGTAATTCTGGACCCCATGTAAGATGAAACCAATGCCGAAATTTGAGAATCCCAAACAAATATAGTAGGTTAGTAGATTGTGGGTCTCATAAGATGAAACCAATGTCGAAAATTAAGAATATTATATAAATTAACACATAAATAAATTAATTTAATCTATAAACATTAGTAAAAGCAGAATGTATGAAAGAAATACAAGTAGAGGAGAGTTAGTTTCTGTAGCAATATACGTATAATTCTTTTGACTATCGACATTATTTAAATCAATCTCACTGTTATTTAAGAAGAAGAAGGTTATGTGTAATTTTGGTCCCTCATAAGATGAAACCAATGCCGAAATTTAAGACTCCCAAACAAATATAGTAAGTTAGCAGACTTGGCATCCCTTCGTGTGGTCGATCGCTGGTTTAAAACCCGGCTAAATATATCTACTGAGTGTCTGAATCCTACAGATTCATACATTACTCTCCAATAACTTCTGTGTAATACTGGTCCTATAAGATTAAACCAATGCCGAAATTTAAGACTCCCAAACAAATATAGTAAGTTAGCAGACTTGGCATCCCTTCGTGTGGTCGATCGCTGGTTTAAAACCCGGCTAAATAGATCTACTGAGTGTCTGAATCCTACAGATTCCTACATTACTCTCCAATAACTTCTGTGTCATATTGGTCCTATAAGATGAAACCAATGCCGAAATTAAAGAATCCCAAAAAAATATAGTAAGTTAGTAGATTATGGAAGTTTTGTGAAATTTCTTAAAGATAATGGCTATATATTTTAGTCTGAAACGGTCACGACTTTTCTCGGCCCTGTAGTAATGTATATTTATGCAAAAAATATGTAATTTAATGATTTTACTAGAGAAAAGCAGTGAATGTTTACTAGTCTGTGTAGTCTTTCTGACAGCAGACTAAATAGAATGATTTTATTTAATATTTATATAATTTAGTCAGGTCCGGGATACGAGGTAGTGGAAATTAACACAATACTAAGACTATAATTTTAACAACATAAATATATTCAAATAGAATTGAGAATATTGCCTTGATTATTGCATATATTCAATATCACAACTGAAATTGTTCTAAGTCCAAGACTGATACGCTTAAATTGCAATATCTTTGCTGGACTAGAATATTGTATAAGTACTTCAAAAGTGAGAAAATATTCTAAGTCTTTTTACTACCAAGGCTTAATGGTTGCTCTTGGTAGGACTAGTGCGCTGATAATTGCGCTGGAGCTAGTGACTGGCCATAGGCCGCACAGGTCCTTATATAGGCTACGGAGAGAGCGGGACTCGAGCCGCCGAAAAAACGCTTACATACAAATATATACACACACATTCACACCTATGTACAAAAACCATTCATACAAGCATATGGAGATGCGTGCGCCGCGCCGCCGCTACGTCATCTTCCCACTCTCACGCTGTGTACGCCGCACCGCTCACTGCGCTACATGTATAGATATACGCGCACGCTGCTGCCGCTGAGTATAACTATATCGCGCTCGCTGCTGCCGCTGCCACCTGATGGCTCCCGCTGCTACCGCTACTGCCTAATGGCGCTGCTGTTGTTGCTTGCAGCTGGCTGATCAGCTGTGGCCCGGAGTGTCCGTGTAAAGAGTGGGGCAGAGGTACAGGCGCGAATATTTCCTAAAATAAAGTCAAACGACTTTAGTTTTTTGTAATTTTAAATTGAAAACCCTGCGGAGCTGGTGTGGGGTGTTACAAGTCATCAAGGGAAATGTCATATCGTGCGACGATAAACTTTAGATGATGGTTTTCCACACCACCCAAGAGGTACTGTCAGAAGTATATTGTATTAGGGTCATAATATAATATACTTCAGGTGCGTTGATTTTTTTTTGTATTTTATTGTATAAAAATCACCAATAATTTCATATAATTTAATGATATGATTGAATTATATAAAATTATGGTTATTCCCTGGTAGAAACGTAAAGATCTAATTCGCCGTCACTTGGCCAAATCCGAACGAATTGGCTAACGCTTTAACCAACAATTACTCTTAAATACTTCTTATTTCGTCACATTACAAGTGATTCCGTTGGTAAACGGATGGTAAAATTTGAAATACTGGAAGATACCTTTTTATATTGCAAAAGTACCTGTACACGAGCCAGAATGGCAGAGGCCTTTGTTGCTTCCTCCTGAAGAGGAAGCTTTGTAATAGTAAAATTTTCAGTTTTGCTAATACTTCGTGGAAACGCATTTGGAGGTGTTTGGAATACGAATCTTACGTTTTTAGAAAATGTCCGTGCGGATGGCTGTGTGTGTGTGTGTGTGTGTGTGTGTGTGTGTGTGTGTGTGTGTGTGCGAGTGCGTGTGTGTGTGTATATATGTACGTATACCGCCATAATTTTGGAACCATGCGACGGATCGTAATAAAATTTGACATGCATATATTTTTTCTAATTCTGAATTTAGGTCATTTTTTGTTTTATGATTCTGACCATTTTATGGCCATATTATAGCCATTTTTCTATTTTTGAAAAAATATTTTTGCTTTTTTATAATGATATGATTTATACAATATATTCAACAATAGTGTATCTAAAAGAACATAAATTTGTCTACTTTTTCCCGCAAGATTTTCTAGATTGACTGATCTGTTCATTTTTTATGATAAAAAAGGTAATTTTTCGATAAACATATATAACTATAAAAAAATAGTTAAATGTTTTCAAAATATTAATGACAATAAAAAACAACGATATCTACTAGTTGTAAAAATTTTAAGCAATTTTGGCGACTAGTTTTTGAGATAAAAATCAAAAACTAAAAAAAATGTTTTTTTTTATGTCGTACGATTACGGGAGTAAAAAGGTTTAAATTGAGTTGAAATTTTAGGAAAAGATTGATCTTTTGATCACTTCGGCTAGGTTCTTTTTGTAGCTTATGAAACCTTTTAGTTTAAAAGATATTAAGATTCAAATTCTTCAACTCTCACCCTGTATACTCTGTCTGACTGAACATTATTATTTTTGTTAAACCTGTAACGGATTAAATCTTGTGGCGACCGAAAGCTGCGCAGACGTTAGCTGCGTACAATGCAGCTATCGGGGCAAAGGTATAATCGCGCTATATTCGAGACCGGAGTCTCGTTTACTCTAGTACAAAAAAGTTCGTAGGTGGATCGGCCAAGATCGTGTGTTGGCTAGCTGCAGTTTTATGCACGTGTATCGAGAAGCGATACGCGTGCCCGCGGAGGCGGCGGGGATCTTATAAGGAATCGGGCTCGGATTCTAAGTCACAACACGAGAATTAGCGTTTAAGAAGTGAAAATATATTGTTCGATAAATAAAGGGTTACACGCGCACACACACGGGTGTACGAAACGCAGGCGAGAGGACAATTAGAGACCGGGAGGAAGCTGGCGAGAGGGAGATGGATAGAGAGCTGACTTCCAGAAGTTGGTAGTCGACTCGAGCCCAGGACGTCTCCTTCGGGGCGAGATGTCGGCGCTGAACGGAAGCCGGGACGAGCGTAGTCGCACCAGAAGCTACACGCACAGCGGAGTCACGATCGGCCCTGCAGAAGGTTCTCGTGGCCGTCTGGATCGATCGCACGCACTCTCCTCACCGACAATTAGTCGCGCCGGTATCAGGAAGTCTCCCGCACACGATGCTCACACGTTGCGAGCCGAAACGAATCTTACCGCGGGACGCGGTACGCGCGCGAGCTCCCTCTCTCTCTCTCATCTACCGTGCTTTCTCCCGCTCCGTTCTCTCTCCGCTTGCCTGTAACATAGGTTTAAGGTGTTAGAACATATTCTAATATTAGTTATGTTTATGCTGGGGAGATTATGACAAGTTAACATCGTTCCTCGTCATAAACCATATAATTTGATAATTAAAGCTTAGTATATTTTGAGAGCTTTCATGGTTTTATAAAATAAGTCCGTGCAGATGGTTTTGTCTGTGTGTGTGTGCATGCGTGCGTGCGTGCGTGCATGCGTGCGTACGTATACTGTTATAATTCTGGAACTACGTGATCGATCGTAATAAGTTTGGACGTGCATATATGTTTTCTGATTCTGAATTCAAGTAAATTTTCTTTTAAGATTTGGACTATTTTATGACCATTTCATGGCCATTTTTCGATTTTTGAAAAAATATTTTTGATTTTTATTATGATATGATTTTATACAATATATTCAATAATAGTGTACCTAAAAGATTGCTACCCACAAGGTTGGAATAGTTGGAATAGTAAGTCCAACTCGTGTGGTGTTAGCACAATTTAATATTACATTTAAAACAATATCAAAAAACGAAAAAGGAGGAAGTTAAGTGCCAAAGACTTGGCAGCGGTTTTTTTGTTTTCATGGGACACATAGTAGTGAAAAACCCTCAGAAATGATTCAAATGACTAATAATAGCTATGACAAAGGACGTAAGATTCTATTTTAGCAACATAACCTACCAATGTGATATTTTTATGAATGATCCGGATGAATACGTCTCATGCCACAGCTATTATTGAACCCTTATTACTACAATATATTTAAACCCTTATAACTCGAAGAGAATTGATCGAATCGATCTGAAAATTTACAGCTGACATAGTAGTGACCTCTAGAACATATCCCCTAAGTTTGGGCAAACTTTTTTTTTGTCGCGCACGATTTGTCACGATTTGTTATATATGTATATATATATATATTTATATTTACATATACCAGGCAGTTTGAGGAGAAATTTTTGAGCTATTGGGCAGTTTGAGGAGAAATCGGGCAGTTTGAGGAGCTCTCCAAACTGCCAGCAGTGGATTAGGCACTTTGAGGAGCTCCTCAAAGTGCTATATGTCTAAGCAGCAGTTTGAGGAGTTCTATAAAAATGTTCTTGTTATAGTCGTAAGTAATATTTTTTGATAAAATGTAGTCAACTTTAAGGTCAGGGAAACTTTATTTATGGAGTATAATAGTTTTATACAATATTTTATTCGATGTAATTGACTATTGCGGGACTTTTACATTAGGATTAGGACGACATAGAGTTTAATGGTTTGAGTTTTAAAAGACCTTATAAATTCTGACTTCTAAGACTATATGGACGAAAACATAGATGATAGCATGAAGCAAAAAAAATATTCTCATAAGAAACCTCTGTAGCAAGAACAACGGGATTACAACGACACAGTGTATTCGTAAACGTTGTTCAAAGTCTTTTAAATAATTGTAGATAGAAAAGCTTATGTATTGTGGATCAGCCATTTCCATTTGTTAAGAGTATAATTTGATAATTTATTGTTATTAACTTTTGCAAGACACGTACATTAGGATTATGACGACATAGAGTAAACAACATTTAGTGTATGAAATGATGTGGGTACAACAGTCTTACATTATGATGTCTTGAGGCAGACATTGTATTATTCAGTAAATTATTCTTTGAATAAAGCAGGAAATCGAATTTTATATAACCTTTTAAGGGATTACAACGACACAGTGTTTTTGTAAACGTTGTTTGAAGTATTTTAAGAATCTGTAGATAGAAAAGCTTAAGTACTGTGGGTCATCCATTTCCATTTGTTGAGGGTATGATTTAATAATTTATTGTTATGAACTTTTACGAGATACGTACATTAGGATTAGGACGACATAGAGTTAACAAGGTTTAGTGTATGAAAAGAGGTGGGTACAACAATATTACACTTTGAAGAATTGACTGTTATATTGTATTTATAAGTAAATTAATGATTGCATCAAACAGAAAAGCAAGCTTTATATGACCCTCTGTATAAAGAACCAAGGGATTACAACGACACAGTGTATTTGTAAACATTGTTCGAGGTATTTTAAAAATCTGTAGATAGAAAAGCTTAAGTATTGAGGGTCAGCCATTTCCATTTGTTGAGGGTATGATTTAATAATTTATTGTTATGAACTTTTACGAGATACGTACATTAGGATTAGGACGACATAGAGTTAACAAGGTTTAGTGTATGAAAAGAGGTGGGTACAACAATATTACACTTTGAAGAATTGACTGTTATATTGTATTTATAAGTAAATTAATGATTGCATCAAACAGAAAAGCAAGCTTTATATGACCCTCTGTATAAAGAACCAAGGGATTACAACGACACAGTGTATTTGTAAACATTGTTCGAGGTATTTTAAAAATCTGTAGATAGAAAAGCTTAAGTATTGTGGGTCAGCCATTTCCATTTGTTGAGGGTATGATTTAATAATTTATTGTTATGAACTTTTACGAGATACGTACATTAGGATTAGGACGACATAGAGTTAACAAGGTTTAGTGTATGAAAAGAGGTGGGTACAACAATATTACACTTTGAAGAATTGACTGTTATATTGTATTTATAAGTAAATTAATGATTGCATCAAACAGAAAAGCAAGCTTTATATGACCCTCTGTATAAAGAACCAAGGGATTACAACGACACAGTGTATTTGTAAACATTGTTCGAGGTATTTTAAAAATCTGTAGATAGAAAAGCTTAAGTATTGTGGGTCAGCCATTTCCATTTGTTAAGGGTATGATTTAATAATTTATTGTTATGAACTTTTACGAGATACGTACATTAGGATTAGGACGACATAGAGTTAACAAGGTTTAGTGTATGAAAAGAGGTGGGTACAACAATATTACACTTTGAAGAATTGACTGTTATATTGTATTTATAAGTAAATTAATGATTGCATCAAACAGAAAAGCAAGCTTTATATGACCCTCTGTATAAAGAACCAAGGGATTACAACGACACAGTGTATTTGTAAACATTGTTCGAGGTATTTTAAAAATCTGTAGATAGAAAAGCTTAAGTATTGAGGGTCAGCCATTTCCATTTGTTGAGGGTATGATTTAATAATTTATTGTTATGAACTTTTACGAGATACGTACATTAGGATTAGGACGACATAGAGTTAACAAGGTTTAGTGTATGAAAAGAGGTGGGTACAAAAATATTACACTTTGAAGAATTGACTGTTATATTGTATTTATAAGTAAATTAATGTTTGCATCAAACAGAAAAGCAAGCTTTATATGCCCCTCTGTATAAAGAACCAAGGGATTACAACGACACAGTGTAATTGTAAACATTGTTCAAAGTCTTTTAAATAATTGTAGATAGAAAAGCTTATGTATTGTGGATCAGCCATTTCCATTTGTTAAGAGTATAATTTGATAATTTATTGTTATTAACTTTTGCAAGATACGTACATTAGGATTAGGACGACATAGAGTTAACAAGGTTTAGTGTATG
>CM053170.1:43934983-43977483 GCA_012977825.3 Pteromalus puparum
TTCGTGCACATTACAAAATTATTGCTTTTTGCCTGATTTTTCACACCCGACCCTCTCTTATTTCACTTTATTACAATTAGATGAATTCATCATCATGATGAACGAATATTCAGAATCCAAAAATAGATATGCATGTCAAATTTGATTGATATTGACGGAGTAGTTTCAGAAATATCACAGTATACACACACCCACACACACACACACACACACACACACACACACACAAACTCACACTCACACACACACGCACGCACACACACACATCCATCAAGGGGCGCGGTAGCGCCCCCGATGGCAAGTATAAGTACTAGAGTACTACGGGCTGTCGGACGCATCGCAACCTTATATTCTTTGAAATGGAGTTTTCTAACCTCTACAACATTTTCAAACATTTATATCTTAACGAAATACGCTGTTTTATCAGGCTAATCACTGTTACTTTCAAAGATATTAAAAGAACTTTTATTTAAAAAAAGTTTCATCAAAAATGAATGACCCGTTTTCATTCTATAGCTGACCAAAATTTTGTATTGTATTTTTCTTTTCATTTATTTTTCTTCTCCTAACTTCCGTTCTTATGCTCGAAACTTCCGTGGCGCGAAAAATCAAATCGAATTAGAAATCAAATATATAAATAATAAAAAGACGGATTCGGTACATAATATTGATAAAAATGAATCCAGTTTCGCTACTTAGGGGTTGTCGGGGTCGCTGAACACGAAGATCGCGGCAGCAATGTTCTCCGAGGTACCTGGTGCCCGGGGTGGTCAGTACGAACGTCGTCTCCTAAAATTTTATGGGAATTTGTGTAACATAATTAGTTGAAACTCGTTACCCGGGGGTTTTTGGGTGTTTCGAACGCGAATATCACGACGGCAACGTTCTCCGAGGTACCTGGTGCCCAGGGTGGTCAGTACGAACGTCGTCTCCTAGAGTTTTATGGGAATTTGTAACATAATTTATTGAAACTCGTTACCCGGGGGTTTTTGGGGGTTTTGAACGCGAATATCATGACGGCAACATTCTCCGAGGTACCTGGTGCCCAGGGTGGTCAGTACGAACGTCGTCTCCTAGAGTTTCATGGGAATGTGTAACATAATTAGTCGAAGCTCGTTAGGCGGAGATTTTTGGTGTCGCTTATCACTGTGTGGATACTAGTTGTATTGCTGTGGAGATAGATTTTAGCGTGTATATCTATTTATTTTACTAATCTTATATGACGGTTGCTTTCGAACTAATAATAAATTAATTCTCACTATTTTAACATGTTAATGATTCTCTTTTAAGTTAGTGACGTATAATTTAATGTAATATATCTATCAAGGATAGTTTTTATTATAATTAGTAATTACCCTTAAAAATTCGTGAAATCTGTAAAATAATACCTTTTTCAAAAGGTAAAAGGTAGGCAAGTATAAACCTGGTTTTTATTTATTATTAATTTTATATTCGATACTGATATAATTAATTAAAATAAGTATTTATATAAGTAACAAACTATGGTCAAAAAATAAATGAAATCAAATAGTAAAATGGCAGTTATGTATTTGGAATAAACTTGTCAAATTGTTCTTTAATACAATTTGTAATTTCATTGTTTTCTTAACGTCATTGTTAATTTATTTGCTGTATTCTAGACTACTATGAACATACTTGATAAACCCGTCGGTTGACAGTTTCTGATGCGAATTGTGTAATTAGATAAAAATTAATAAAATTGTCAAATAAACATAACACCTTTCAAAAGTGAAATACAACATCATTAATAATAGAGCAGATATTAAAAATGAAAAATTATCATTGAAAAATTGTTTTTTTTTTACCTCACCATAAAATGATCAAGCGACGGATCTATCAAGTATGTTCATAGTAGTGTAGAATACAGCAAATAACTTAACAATGGCATTAGGAAAACAATGAAATTACAAATTGTATTAAAGAACAATTTGACAAGTTTATTCCAAATACATAACTGCCATTTTACTATTTGATTTCATTTATTTTTTGACCATAGTTTGTCACTTTTATAAATAATTATTTGAATTAATTATATCAGTATCGAATATAAAATTAATAATAAATAAAAACCAGGTTTATACTTGCCTACCTTTTACCTTTTGGAAAAGGTATTATTTTACAGATACGGACATTTCCTAAAAACACGTAGTTCGAACTTCTAACATCTAAAAACATGTTTCTATGAAGTTTTAGAGGAACTGAAAATTTTACTATTACAAAGCTTCCTCTAGGAGGAAGCAATTTTAAAAATGTCATCTGGCCTAGGCAACGTATTCTTTTAACTGCAGTAAAATAAATCTGTAGTCATAATTCGAAAATAAGTGCATCTATTGCTCTTAAATGTAAATGCATGGTTACTTAGCAATGATGTAAACAACGCCCTACATTTTTGTGTCGAACGCGCAATCCGTAGTGTACATTAGTGTTTCAGATTGTGCCCTATTTATAACAAGAAAAGAAGTAAAAGACGTGCATATGTAAACGTGTGGATAAATATAATCATTCAAAAATGACGTAGAATGTTCGAACGAGAATATCCGCATGTGCCTCAACAACCAGCTCCAGCTTCATACTACAGGTACTTGAAGCTTTATAATTGGTACGTATCAGAAAAGTCAATGAAACCGTTCTGAACAATAAATAGGCTTTTGAAGAGAGTTCGTAAACATGGTCTTATTAAAGTGGAACGACGTCCTCGAACACGCACCGTATAAGATGGTGATCAAAGAAAAAAAAGTTTTGCAAGCAAGTAGGAATAATGGGCGTTTAAGTCTACGAGCTTTGTCACGGTGATTTAGTAAGTATACTATACCATTTAGCTTCGCCCGCAATATTTTCGCGACAAATCGATATTTTTACTCTTTTAAAAGCTAAAGCTGCTCGTAGCACACCGCTTTTCAAAACACCAACAAGTTTTTGTGCCAAGTTACTTTTCTATCTTTCTTAGAAAGACCTAGCAGCATGTAGAGCGTTCAATTTAAAAGCCTGCCCTGATGTTAGGGTGAAAGCGAGTTCACCAGACTAACAATACGAAACTTAGTAAAGACGGGTGCCTGCTAAATCGCCCATACGGGTGATCTCAGTGAAACCGAGTGTCGGGGCGAAACTGCTTGAATTCGTTAGCTTTAAATGGTATGGAATGAAACATTTATTTTAACAGACTTACTTTATTGATGTTCGGGAAGCCTCCCAAATTCGACCTTCTCGTTCAAACTCCAACTCCAATGGATAAAAAAAAACCTAGGATGGTACTCTCTTCCAATCAGAGAAAAGATGTATGGGGTAGATTGATCTCTTTCCAACGTTTTCTCCTTATTGACTCAATATTGTGGTGGTAATAAGTTATATTTCAAAACTCAAAAATGCACTTCCAAAATCATTTATTCAAAATAGACTTAAAAGTTAAATTTACTTTGAAATGACACTCAATAAAAAAAAAACAATCAGCTTGAATCTTGATCTCTAATAAACGTACAGAATTAAAAAAAAACGTGCTACCTCGAGGAGCGCACACACTGGAGTGAAGTCAAGGGGGAGGTGAAGCTAAAGAGAGAGCGTCTTGGCTTTCTCCCACGCAGGGTCCTTACTTCTCCTCTCTTCGTGCTTCAGCCTGGCCGTGCTCTTTGTCTTAGCATTAGGCTTTATGGGCCTATGCTATCGTCAACGGCTAAACTGCAGCGTCGGCTGTGCACGCGCACTTCAGCCGAGGGAGGAGAAGTTGTTTTGGTTTCGAGTACATTCCTTTCGCGTTTGTTAAGCGACGAAGTTTCTAGGCCTCTTTTTATACGATTCTTATTCTATATTGTTATATCTGAAACTTCGTCACTTAACACCTGATTTTCTATAAGCAATAATTAGGGTTGTGCGAGTTCCTGGAAAGTCGAGTTTCCCGCCCGAAAAACTCGAGTCTCGAGTCGAGTCAAGTTACTCGAGTTTTCCGAGCTGTTCGTAAAACTCGAGCAACTCAAAAGATTCGAGTAGCTCGAAAGACTCGAGCACCTCGAAAAACTCGAGCAGCTCGAATGACTCGAGAAACTCAAAAGACTCATCTCAAAGCATTCATGTTGCGAAACTCAGTTGTGCTGCTTGCCACCTGGGTACCTGTATTTAAAACACGTTTACTGAGTTTTATCTAAATAAAATCAATTTTAGTTTATCATAAAAATTAAAATATTCATAACTATAAACATGAATAATAAAAATTGAAATGCATAGGGGAGATGCGCCCAGTATGATACCCTTAGCTATTTCGGGCATCACTTTTAATTGACACGATAAAAATTCGAATCTAAAATTTCTATGTGTTCTCTAGTCTATTTTTTATTTATTTATTTATTCGCCAGAAATAAAAAAATACAGAATAATTACTCCGCATTCTTGCAAAGATAAACAGTTATTTGACCGCAGGCCTGGTATTTAATTACAATCTAATAAAGATATAAATATTAAAAAAACACTTAAAAACTAAAACTTATACTATATTTACGCATAAAAAGAAACTAGTAGTTGCCTCCTCACTACTTAACAGTATCATATGCATATATAAATTACATCATGATTATACCATGATATAAATTATGACATGATTAACAATTCAACTAAAAGATAGACATTTGATATATCAACAGTTGGATTTTATCCATTCTTTAATTATCGTCTGATGACTGAATTTGCCAATTTCTAACACTTTTAGGTTATTCGGCAGAGCATTGTACGTTGAGATCGCCTTAATATTACTAATTCTCTTTTTATTTATTGGTACAATAATACTTTTATTTCTAGTAATGCTAGATGAGTTGAGGTACTGCTCTTTAGATCATTATAGTATATCTTTAAGGCCTCATGGGTAAACAATTGCTCGAGATTGAGCGGATTATTTTTCGTTACAAAATTATTTTTATTTAGAATTTTTAGAATTTTTTTCTGTATTTTCTGTATTAAGTCTCTATTTCGATTCGATTTCAAATTCGATTGAAAATGTAATCGATCTCTAATAACTACTTTTAACTGTCCAAGTTTTTTCCTCCTTAGGCACGTAATATACTATCTATTATCTCACGTAATATACTACTACATACTAATATAGTACATTATAACACAGCGTGATTTAATCTCACACTAAGGTTACACCTATCGGTAACCTAAGTAGTCGTTTTTTGCACCGTGTTTATCACACTCGCTACGCTCATATGCGCTAACCTCAGAGTGTAAAATAGGACTGATGACACGGATAGGGATGACAGCGAGCTTAGGTAGGTTGTGCTATAAAATTTTAGTCGATACTCGTGATCTAAGTAGCACTTTTTGGCACGGCGTGAGGTTAGGGCTCGAGCTTACTGAGGGTCTTAATTACGCTGTACAGAAGTGTTACCTAGGTCACATGTATCTTAATGTACTGTATCATATGGATTTGTTCCTAAAACAGCCCTCAGTAATGTAGGAATTGTCCCGATTTGGTGTACTGTGCAATATTCATTGCACAGCATCGATATATCAAAGGTGAAATATTCGAGTTCCTCAAGCGTCAAATATGCAACCAATTTTAGTTATTTTATAGATTTTGGCGTTATTACGGAATTTTATACTCAACTCTGTATTGGCCACTTTATTATTCCTTGTAAAAGGCATTCTTTATATCATAAATTATAAAAATAAATAATTGGGACAGGATTTTGATGATCCAACGAACTAAATGTCGATTATATTTATTTCTCTACGTTTTAGACGTCTTAGCGTCTCTTTTCAGGAAACCGAAAGATTTATGAGGCATAGACATTTGCGTTGTCAAGATATATTTAATAGTAACTGACGAGATCGAGCGTCAGATTTTAAGAAGAAAGTCTGAGTATCAAGGGCACAATGGTTGCATCGCGATCCAACACATTCGAAGGCTTCGCGTGCCACTACCCTCGGGATTCGCTCACCAGGCTGGTGGATCCCTTCGACTTTCTTAAAATCTAACGCTCTCGTCAGTTACTATTGAATCTATCTTGACAACGCATATGTCTATGCCTCATAAATCTTTCGATCTTATGAAAAGGGACGCTAGGACGTCTGAAACGTTGACAAATAAATATACTCGATGTTTAGTTCGTTGGGTCATTAAAATCCTTTCCCAACTAAATTATCGACGAACATTCAAGACTCTCTTTTCATAAAAGTAAATATTTTCTGCATTTTTAACGATCTAGCGTTGGCCATACTGGGGAATGCTTGTATTATCCATACTGGGCAAAAGGTAAATAAAAATGTTTCAGCTCGTATTTCGCGTATTAAGATAGTTAAGAGTTTTACCGCGTCCCAATCGACTTGGGAAGCCTAAATCTGCATACATATTATTATCATAAGCGCACATAGGATGAAAAGGGTGAGCCTCGTAAAATAACTTTCCACGCTCTTGAAATCAACAGTTTAATTATTTCCCCTGTAACGTATTCCGAAGTATGTCTAAATAGACCACAGATATACACGAAATAACTGAATAGAACTGGCTCTATCTGTTAATGAATGCTGAAAATATAAAATTATCCATACTAGGAATTATCCGTTCTGAGCACATCTCCCCTACATATAGCTGATCAAAAAATTGAAATGTTAATCTGAATTTTTAAAACCAAAGTAGAAGAAAAGAGCTTTAATTTAAGCCCCAGATAGTTGAATTTGACAGCTTGGATAAACAGTTATATAGATTTAAAAACCGCTGCCAATTCTTTGGCACGTAGCTTCCTTCAACCTTATGTATCGCTTTAATATCTAAATTGTATTTACTTCATATATAATTCTATAAAGTTTTTATGCTTTTTCGTTTGATGGGTAAAATTATTTCAAAATAATTATATTACATAATCAATGCGTAACTGAAAATATTGTTTTTAACGATTTAATAAAACAAAAAACAGAAAAAAACTAGCCAAGGTATAGATTAAAATCCATCAAATAGAAGCTAAGATCTAAGCGATGCAGTTTTCAGTTATATAGAGTATACAATATACAGGGTGAGAAAACGAAATTTTGAAGCTTAATATCTTTGAAACCATTTGGTTTCATAAACAGCCCAAAGAAAGGCATTAAGGTGCTATACGCTAGGTAAGGACCGCCGACAGCGCCGCCTTCTTGGCATAATCGGGGTGTTGCAGGCAGCACACTGTATATCTATATACATCATCGATATAGATATACATAACTTTTGAAAGAGAAAAACAGTTGACGAAGGTTAAAAAGTACATAGAACGTTTCTTGATCTCCAACTTTTATTATTAGAACCACCAAATTGTCTAAACTATTGCCAAAAGCTTTAAAAAAACGAGTTGAATCTCCATCTAATTGCATGCAACTAACTGTATGCAACACCCTGAAACTGCAAAAAGAATCTGGTAGGCAGCGCTCGCGTTTCGCGCCAAGAGGTACTTACCTAGCGTATATAATGCTAACTAAATCCAAAATTATAAATTGATTATTGTCTTTTTACTTCAGTTATCCTGTCACGTAGAAAACAGGGTTTTAGTTCTAATAGTTGATATATATATATATATATATGTGTGTGTGTGTGTGTGTGTGTGTGTGTGTGTGTGTGTGTGTGTGTGTGTGTGTCTGCCATTATATGTCTTATTTTCTTAGAAACTTTATTGAATGTTATTTAACGTAATCTTGGTATTTATTACATTTTGATGATATCGTTTCCTCACCACCTAGCGGTAGATATCTCGGCGCGTTTTTTTTTTTTTTTGTAAGGAAATGTAATAGTTTTCTTATCTTAACATTTTTCTATACTACTCGCAAGATAAACGCTTTTCTCAAAGAACGATGAAAAACTGTTTTCACTAGGCTACTTTTAAAACGTATACACAATTTTTCTGTGATAATACATCGCCCCGGCAACGCCTTTATAGATAAAGCTATTCTTCTTTAAAAGTCAGCGTGATACGCGCTGCTAGCGCTTTTTTCGATGATTATAAGTCTAGTTTGCTGAATGACTTTTAAGCTATGCTTTCAGGATCGTAGCTTCGCGAGTTATTGTTCGTTTATTAAAAATCATGTGGACAGCTTGAGCACTTTTATCAGCTTTCAAAAGATTTTTTTCGTTGCGTTTTATAAATGTTGTAACGATGTGGATTTTTAGGGAGAAAACCCCGTCACCACTCACGTTAATATGCACTACTGCTGAAGGCACTCTTTAAATATCCCGACCGAATTTGTTAACGGCGCTAGGTCGGAAATACGCACCTATGCACAACTGCTCTATTCGGGTTTCCGGTTAGACTAGACTCTCTCTCTCTCTCTCTGAGGAGATTCGGCCGTGGAAAGTTGGGGAAAATAACAACACTCACAATTAGCGACACTTTCTTAATTTATTATGCTACTAAAATCCGGCAGTGATTTACTCGACTGAGAGACAGAATCCCGACTGTTAAGATTACAATCACGAATTGTACCGCGTCGATTATCACAAAATCTCTATTGTAAAACTCACTCAACACTCGCACTACAAACTTCGGGTTACAGCTAATGTCCGACAAACAAAGAACTGTAAAGCACAGCGTTTGGATCTGCATTTGCCTGATAGTTTAAGTTTGATGAAGCTGTCTCAAATTTGAGGAGCTTTATGTGAATCAATCATTTAAATTACGTTTACTTTCTATTAGATATGTCAAAAGACTCGGTGAGAAGGATATTGAGGCCATCATATTGTCCGTACAAACCAACAAAAGTACACAAAATCCTGCCCAACGATGGAGAACGCCGTATTAGATACTGCGAATGAGGAATTCAGCGTGTAAACGAAAATCCTGATTTTTTTAGAAGAGTTTGTTTTACAGACGAATCATTAATCATATTCATAGCCGTTCTTCATAGACGAATCATTATCATATTCATAGCTTAGTTATTATTATGCATGTATTCCTGATCAATGTACATTTACATTGTATAATATCACAGGTACAAATGTGGATTGGAATTGTCGGTGATAGTCTGGTCGGTCCAATTTTCTACAATGAAAACTTGACGGCCAGATCTTAGAAATGTCTCCTAAGACGCGTCGATGGATTACTGAATGCTAATCCAGTTCCTCGTAACCGAATGTAATGGCAAGTGGATGGCACCCCCCCCCCCCCATAATGGAGCGCATATATCAGAATTTTTAGATAACAGGTTCCCAGGACGTTGGATAGGGCTGAATTCGCCTACGGTGCCTTTTCCAGCTCGGTCACCTGACTTGACTATTTTAGATAATTACCTTTTTCGTAATCTAAAAAGAATAGTTTCTAAAGAAGTACGCTAAAAAGTTTAAAAATACATATGAATACATCATTATCTATAATCTATTAATTACACTATTATTTATAAAATTGCAGCCAACAAAAACAGCTGAAAATATGCGCAGCGGATCAAAGATGCATGCAGGTCCATACGTCGTATGGAGCTACGAAACGTACGTCGTCAGCTTATAAGAAGATTTCGGCTTTGTATTCAAAACGAAGGTGGACAGTTCCAGCATAGAATGAAATATAAGAATGCTTAAAGTATTACCGACAGACTATAATCATACTCGTGCAATCATAAGTTCTTTCACGTGTGTCGAAGATTATTTTTGACACTTTCCACACACAGTGTCAAGAAAGAGTTTTGAGCATTATTGGCTGATATTGTAGCCATGCTTGCCGCTTATAAGAAAGCAAAATTTCGTGTCGCATGTGTTTAATAATAAAATGTCCCTTTGAGTAAAGCATCTTTACCCCCCCCCCTTCCTCTCATCATAATTGTATATTTTGTAACGAGATGAGCTCCGCAGCTCATATTCGTCAGCGGTGAAAACCGCTCAGCTGCGTTGAACGGCACAGCGCGCGAGATTCGGGGCTAACGACTCGGACTCGCGCGATAGTGGGGGAAGAGAGAAGAGACTACGCAACGACGCGCGTGTCTCGGCACGAACTAGCCGGCAGATAGCTTTCGACCCTCTGCACGTGTACACTTGTATCGAGTACGACTCGTGCGAACTGCGTTAACCGAAAGCCTTTGCACAGGCTAATCAACGAGTGAGAGTGAGTGAGTGAGTGAGTTTATTGATGACAAAGGACTCTCGGTCCACATGGTCACAGCCAATTACAAAAATATTCACAAAAGGTGCTTAAGCGGGATAAGTACATGCCACGCAAGCATAACGATTTAATGCCAAACATAAAAGAAACAATAACCTTAAATCTAAAACTCAAAACTAAAACTAAAACTAAAACTAAAACTAAGACTAAAATACGAAGATGCTCACGCAAATATTAAAAGTATGCAAATACAATAAAACACTCGTTTACGCCTAATAACACAGTGACAATTAACGCATTTATAAATATTTACAATATTAAGCGTCTAACGCATTCCGTCGAACTCGCAACGCGCTTGGACAATAAAAACTCCCGGAGTAATGCCTTAAAGCGAACAGATTTATACGACGCGCGAAGATCAGGAGGCAATTCATTCCAACGATTTATTGTCCCTACACGAAAAGAGTATTCGTAGTAGCAAGTTTTGAAGCTGGGTACAGGCTCTTCTAGAACCTGGTGCATTAGGGTCTCTGAATTTAAATTCGCTAAATAGGTAGGGTGGCGACTTCGTCCTGAGAATATCGGCAAGCAGACAAAGAGAAATGAACAGTAGATGCATTGAATAGATAAGTATTTCGTTGGGTGTGTAAGTAGGTGTTATATGCTCGAAGCGATTAGTGCCGGAAGCAAATCGAAGGGCAGAATTCTTACAACGGCTTAACTTAGTCGTGAGTTCACGCGATAAATCCATGAACAGCCCAGCACAATAGTCGAAATAAGGAAAAACCAGCGACTTTATCAGCTTAAACCGAACATCTTGTGGTAGATAACCGTAACACTTTTTCAATTTTGCGAGCGCAGCGTAGCTCTTCTTAGCCGTGACAGTTGACTGTTGTCTCCAAGAAAGAGTGTTGTCTAGCGTAACGCCAAGGATTTTTATGTCAGTGTCAACAGCAATGGGATTGCCATCCAAGAGTAGATTGGGGAGAACTGAACCTCGAAGCGTGCTGACGAATGAACGAGATCCAAACCACGTTGCTTGCGTTTTCATAGAATTGATAATCAGGCCATTATCCCTAGCCGATCTTGACACATTAGCTAAATTTTCATTCGCAACTTCGATAATATTGGAACGGTCGCAAAAATGGCCTTCTACATAGAAAACGAAATCGTCGGCGTACATATGATACTTGCAACCAGTCAAAATATGTGGCAGATCATTTATGAATAGTGAAAAGAAAGGGGGGCCAAGGTGGCTACCCTGAGGCACACCTGCAGAGCGCGAAAGGGGCAGCGACCTTTCACCTGTCGGAGCAGAGACAACTTGGCATCTACCAGACAGATAGGACTTTACCAGGCACATGCGCTTTCGGAGAAGCCCAACTGGTGAAGCTTATCGATACAAATTTCGATATTCACCAAGTCGAACGCTTGTGTAAAATCGACAGAGACGAGAAGCGTAATCTTTTTTTCATTAATAGACTTCCGAATATCGTCAGTAGTTCTAACCAGTGTCGTCTGTGTACTATGAGCCTTTCTAAATTCCGATTGTCGCACATCTATCAAAGACCTACTCGAGACGTAATCCTCGATTTGCAAGTATGCAACGAGTTCGAAGAGCTTGGCTAAGGTAGGCAAGATACTAATAGGTCGATAGTCTTTGGATACGAGAGAAGGTGTGTTCTTTGCCAGCGGTTTTATTATTGCACTTTTCCAGCTGTGCGGAAAAACTCCTGATTGTAGCGAAGTGTCAAAAATTTGAAGAAGCAACGTAAGAATTTTGGGCATACAGTCCCGAATAAACCGTAATGGCAATTGATCGGTACCGACTGTGTTAGAGTGAGCTATGTTCAAACTCTTGATGATATCGTCGATCTCAACATGCCTGAAGAAAAACTGCTCATCCATGGCCGAGTCGACCGTAGGTCGTTTCAGTGCAGACAACCGGGAAGCAGGAACCCTCACGAAATGCGCATTCAAAGTATCTGGGTCGACTGAAATTGGTTGGATATCGCGCTTGCGCTTTGTGAGCCCCAACTCGTTCACAATCTCCCACATCTCTCTACTGTTACCCGCCTTCAAAAGCTTCTCCCGATAGTAAATATGGCGTGCGTTCCTAATCAACAGCTTTACACGGTTACGCAATTTCTTAATGGGTTTGTGCCGTAGGTTGTTCCGTTCGGCGATCAATTGCTTAATATCCTGCGTGAACCACGGGTCCTGCCTCTTTCTCGCAACCTTTGAGCGCCACGGCGCGTGAGAGTCTAAGGTACGTAACAGTACAGATGTTAGAAAGTTTACCCTCTCGTTAACGTCAGGAGTGCTGCTAAAGGGCGACCAATCAGTCTGCCTTAAATCCTCCAATATGAGGCTGGCATTATAATGTCTGTAATCGCGAATAGCAATGACTCTGTCAGGTTGTTTAATCACAGGCAGTGAAAGACTAGTAAAAATAACGTCGTGCTCAGATATGTTCGGATAGCTGAACTGCTCATAAGAGGTGACCTTGGAGATATCACTGACACAGATGTAATCGATTGAGGTATGCAAATCGCCTCGATGGAAGGAATGTTGCAAAGGCAAGCGAGTCAGTCCGAGCATTTCGAAAGATTCCGCAAGAACAGTTCTAGGCGTAGATGGCTTGGCCCAATTTATGTTAAGATCGCCAAGGAGAACAACATAGTCATAACCATTACGCAGATCGTGAAAAGCTTCTTCGACTTCCGACCAGTACCCTGATTTCGGTGGATTGTAAATTAGCGCAACCAGGACTTTAAATTTGAAAAACAGTGGCTCAACGAGGAGAAACTCTGGTCTAAACTTATAAACGGCGTGATTGACAAACTGGCTAACTACTTTATAATTTATTGATTCTCGGACATAGAGAGCGACGCCACCGCAATTCATACTCAATGTGTCTGCTCGGACCAAGCTGTAGCCCAGTATAGCCAGTGGCAGAACGTCCGAATCTGGTTTTAGCCATGTTTCGCTAAGGTGCCCGATGATAAGTGCGTCGTTAGAACTAGGGCAAAGACGTACTTGGGCTGTGTTACTAGCCATAATTAACAAATGGAATTTTTTGCCGAATTTTCTTTAGCAATATCGTGCACCTAGATTTATCGATCGCCGAGTGATTAGTCTTCGCCGAGTGGTTGTAACGAGGGAATTTGGCCGTGTCGAGCCTGGCTCCGCATCACCAAGGGAGGGCAATCCGCTTTGTTTCACAGCAATAACACCCTAATCAATTCCCCGTTTCAATTTAATAATATTCTCTGCATTATTTATCACCTTATAACCATACCAATTTTATAGATCATACTCCAGTGTCGTTTATTGACACAAACGGATTCCGTGAACAACTGATAGCAGAAATAAGAGATAGAAATTAAGATCTGACGTGACGGATTCCGGCAAGTTGCAGACCAACATCACGCTTGTTTCTTTTGGCCAATCGCATCATGCATACAGTGTGCTTATACTGCGACGGGGTGACCGTCGAAGTATTATTCCTCTCTCTCTCTCTCTCTCTCTGTCTCCTGCTACTCTCTACTAAGGCTGCACCACTCTCTGAGTTTGTATTAATATTTGCGGAATTTATTGTAGAGAGACAAGAGAGTACCAGCCGGATGATGTCGGTGTTTAGCCGAGTGAGAGGAAGAGAGAGAGAGAGAAGTAGAATACCAGTCAACGTCGCACACGCCGCACTGTACAGCAGCTCACCTCACCACTACCAGCGCACATATACACACCGAGCGCGAGCGGCGCATATACCACCATAGCCGCGCGAGCCGAGAGAAGAGCAGGCAGCTGGGAGGGGGAAGCTTCTCGCAGCGGCGAGCAAACGCAGATGCCGCGCGCGCGTATGTGTATGGCGGAGATGTGTATGTGTGTGTGTGTATAGTATTGTCCGCACAATTTGTATTCGATAATTTATTGAGAGATGTCGACGGAAAGAGTGCGAGATTATTAATGCGATTGAAAGTTTGTGTAAAGAATGTTCTGTTGGGAAGTCGACAATAATCGCATGAAGTGTGTAAGTATGTAGTGCGCATGTGCGAGAAACTATGTGAGGCGACGCGTTTTATCTTCAATCTTCGAGACCCAGTTTTGATAGTTGATAAGCTCGTTTCACTTCAAGCGCTCGTGGTGTATACCATGTCAAATTAAAAACTTTTGGTAAAAGTGACTGAGAATCTACAACTTTCCTGTAGAAAAACCAGCTTGTTCAATGTGTTCTCGTGCTAAGCTTTGTTTACGCTTTTGTCTCAGTTTAGTTCAATACCCACGTAAGTGTCTAAGTTATCGATTTCTAGCTCAAACTGCAATTTAATTCCATCCCACTTAATTTTGTCATTACTGGTTAATTTAAAACTTTACATCAACTTTATCCCACTTGTTTATGTTATTTCTGGTTGTCACTATCCTCTTTGTAAATCAGTAGTTCAAATACTTGTCTCTTTGACCAAGAAGATAGACAAGATTTTTACATGAAGCTTTCGGACTTGAATTATTTTATTGAATGTTGCAAGGCACATCAAATCTTACAAACTTAATTTTACCAAGTTTCAGTTGAACAGTAAACACTCGCAGTATTTCTATATCACTTCACTACTAATCTTTTACAAAATGGTTGCTCAAACATCAAGCTGCTGTACTTTGAAATTAAAGTTCTTTAACATAGCTAATGCTTATTAGAATAGTTTCAAATACTTGATTTTAATGCATAGGTTTGACTTCATGTATGAGTTTTTATCTTTGAATCCTTTTATTAGAAACCGAACCATGTCACTGTCACTATTGTTCAATCCAACTTTCTTTTTAAGTTTTCAGTCTGAAACAATGATATTTGGTTTTGGCCTTTCGAGCTTAATGATACATCAATGATGAACCGACATTTATTTTTGAAGTGAATACTTCTATAGGCTCGTTAGGTACACATTTTTGCCGGGGAGTGAATCGAGAAAAAACCGACCGTCACGCGAACGCTAGGAGGGGAAATAAGCGTACGACCGCAGGGGAAGAGCTCTCCCCCCCCCCTTCCACCGTGCTCTCTTCACCGCACAAGACGTACGGACTATACGCGCACCTCGCCCTTCGCCGCGCTCTCCTTCTCTCTCTCTCTCTCTCTCTCTCTCTCTCTCTCTCTCTCTCTCTCATTACTTTCGTCCGTGAGGAATATTCCNTCGCTCAAACCTGTAATTAATCTGTAAATATTTTCTATAATACTATTTGTACAACATAATGTACAGTAATAAAACACTTAAATCTAAATCTAAAAAATCTCGCTCCCCTCCACCGCGCTCTCGTCGCCGCGCAACACGTACGCGCACCTCTTCCTTCATCGCTCTCTCCTTCCATATCTTTCCGCTGGCTTTCGGGCCCCTCGACGCTCTCGGCGTTCTCTATACACAACGCTCTCGGCGTTCTCTACCTAGCATAAACTGAAATGATGCTATCCCGCGTCTACGCGTCAGTTGTACGTAAACATGTATCGCGTCAGTTGTACGTAAACATGTATATCGTTATTATTATTATTGAAGTGAATCCTTATATTTAACTACAAGTGTATTAATAAAATTACATTGATCACTACTTGCATACACTGAAGTAGGAGCACGGGAACTCGATAAAAATAAATTTCAATTAGAAATTAATAATGATGCTCAAGAATCAACTACTAAGTATGGCACAACATTAGATGCAGTATTTTCAAGATTTTTATATAAAATAGATTCTAAAACATTTATATCATACTTTAGTTACCACAAACCGATTGTTTCTTCAATTGAATTAAAAAATGAAGATACCTGTGATTCTACCATAGATAAATAAAGTTGTAAATAAAGTATGTAAGATATAAAATAATGTACGAATAACGATAAACATATTTTTATTATTTTACCTATTAAAAAAAAAAACAAAATAAAAATCTACAACACACCTATTTCAGTATTCACTTCTATCGGCTGTCCCCAAGACAGCCATTCTTTTTTTGGCTAAAGTAGTTTATTGTAATGGATATTTACAGAGCATGCCGAGCATGCGTGTGCTCTCTTCGAGCGTACAGCAACGAGTGGACTCAGTCGTAGTCGCGCATTGACTATATGTCGTACGACTCACATACATAGTACTGGTGGGGAGTCGCACATGTGTGTGTCTATCCTATACTCTATGCTACCTACGGTGCGCAACGAGACGAGACTCACTGTCGAGTAGTTGCGCACAGCGCTTCTGCGCATCCTATCTCGAGATGCTATGATGTAGTGTACATACAAATGTACTATGCATATTCTAACAGTCTGATTATAGACTTCATCAATTTTGCGACGGGCTATGGCAAGATCTAGCACTGATTCATTTATGGGTACTCCCCTATAAGGCATTAAAAGTTGTGATGTCAAAGAACAAAAAATTCAAATTTACTTTGATCTAATACTCACTGAAAATATGCTGCAGGGTAGTTTTGAGGTCGTTTGTAGGACCCTTTAATAAATCCAGTGGACCAGAGTAACATGCAAACATCATCTACTCTTGTAGAAGATGCTCTTTGAGCACAATATCGGTAATATAATACAAGTAAACGTTCTCTAATGCGACCATCAAAATAACAATCAACAACTAATAACACGTTGTCGCCGGGAAGAGCTTTGGATAGAGCCTCGTGATGCATCTCCACAGACTTGACCTCAGTGGTCAGAGCTGCCGAAGAGAAGGTCACCACTATGCCTGGTTTTAGAATACCGGTTTCGGCTCGGCCTACCGGTACAGTACCGATTCCGCCGATCTTGTAGACGTCCTGATGACAGACAATAAGTGTAAGATTTCAATTTACTATAATATTTTTTTTAACTAATTAGATAGATTTCGAATCTCACCTGCAGCGGCAGACGGAGCGGCTTATCGGTGGGCCGCGACGGCGGCAAGATAGCGTCGAGTGCTTCGATGAGCGTCTTTCCATCAGCGTTTCCATCTTTACGCTCGACCTTCCATCCCTTATACCAAGCAGTCTTGGGTGACGGTTCGAGCATATTGTCGCCGTGCCAGCCGGAGATCGTGCTGGAATCCCGGATCCCGCCATATACAACGGGGCTCTTGGACCGAAATATTCGAGAACGACGGGGTCGGCGCCCATGTATAAGCGATCAGTGGCGCATCCACTGATCGGTGATAAAGCGAGAGGAAAGGAAATGTAGCAGCTCGTTGCAGGCTTCTTGAAGGCTATGCGAAGCCTGGCCCGTAGCGCAATATGCTGTACGTGCACGTCCTCGTTCTTCGAGATGCCGGCCTCGAACTCACCTATTGCTTTATTATTTGTATTATTATTTTTTTAATTTTATCATTACCTTTTCCAATCGAGCTGTAGAGATGTACATACGCGCATTTTCTAAAAACATGTGATTCGAACTGCACAAACTTCAAAATAAATTTCTAACCTGTTTTTGAAAGTCGAAAATTACAATTACAAAGCTTTCTCTCGAAGCAAAACGTCGCCGGGGGCAGCTCCGTCCGCGTGATCGGCTCCTAGAAGAGTCCCGAGGTTTGCAGACGTAAGAGTTGGTCAATGGCTCGCCACTCTAATCCCTGAAATAAGTCGAATATACATTATATACCCGCTTATATTATAATTTACTATAATCATACCAATCTTCCTCCGTCTGTTGCGTAAACTCTTCCACTGTACAATAATTCATTTCTTCCTCTGTTATTTCTTCTTCCAGCTCTGAATATTGTCCTTCTTCCTCTTGATCTTTCTCCTCTTCTATGAATCCTTTTTTGTTAATAAAATATCCGTAACTAATGTCTTTTAAATAATTCAACCATTTCGCGTGACCCTCATCAGTGTTTATTCCAAACATAAATACATAATTTTGGTGCACTTCTCTTTCCACTAATGACACTATTCACCTATCAATGTTTCGTAAATTATATTTGTCAAGCATATGATAAGCTTGACAAAATTGTTGTTTAATTTTTGTATGGTCTTTACAAATTACATTGGTAGTGGGTTTGTTACATATATAATTATGTAAAAAACTTCTGTAAACTATAACTGGGCACTTCTTTACACGTTTGATTCTTAAAAATTCTATAAAATCGTTCCAATACAAACAAATTTTTAGATGTAAATCACTCACATTAATTAGGTTATAAAAAAGATCTTTTTTAAAGTTAAAAAGAAACTGTTTATATACATCAAACCGGTTTTAGGAAAACAAAAAAAAGTATGTAACTAATTATGAAAACTCGTGTGTGTTGACTCGTGTGTGCGATTGACTCGTCTAATTACGAAAACTTGTGTGTGTTATCGGGTAGACTTTGTTTATAATAAACAAACACACAGAACCAAAACAAAAGAAAGAACCAATGAGGGGGAGTAATTGAAGAAACTTTTTGAACCAACGGCGGCGGCAGCGAAACATTTTTTATAATATATAGATATACTTTATAATATTGAAGGGGAGTAATTGAGGGGGAGTAATCAAGGTGGTTCAATTAAGGTGGAGTAATCGAGGGGGAGTAATCGAGGGGGATTAACTGAGGGGGATCAATTGAGGGGGATTCATTGAGGGGGAAAATTCCTGAAACGGCGGCGGCGAAACTTTTTTTATAGTATAGAGAGATATTATAACAAAGATTCAGATTCTGGTGACCATGACTAGAGACTTTGTCTATTGAAGCTGATTTTTTTTTTTTTAATTTGGCGCCTATAATATAGTTGACAACATTGACACGATGTACGAATTGTATTTAACGAGTTTCGGCTCACTGTGTCAGAATTTTCCGTAAAACTCGCAAAGAGGACGTTGATACTGTCTACCCTGGGCACCAGGTACCTCAAAGGCCGTTGCCGTCGCGATATTCGTGATCAGCGACCTCGAAAACCCCGGGGTAGCAAAACTGGAGTCATTTCCATCAGTATTTACCGAGTTGTAAATTTTTTATTTAATGTATCTTCGAAATGTCCTTTTCAAATGCATATTGTTTATGCAATAATGCATTTTCAAAAACGTAATTGATTACATTAGTTTACAAAATTTCTAGGTTTTATGTGAATATTTAAATAAATGTATTATATAAGGAAAATCTCATGCACCGCATACTGCAATGAAAACAGGGTTCAAGCAGCCAGTTCCGTTCATGCCAGCAGAATCTCATTCGTTGATTTTTTTAGCTGCACTTACAGACAGTGCATCATTTCCTTCTCAAATATGTTTACCTCGTGCACGGCCTGTGACAGCAGTAGCTATATCTCGCACAAAATTTATTTTCGTCAACTTGATTTTACGCACTTTCTTTTTGCAGAATCTCTATCGCGTCCGTCACCTAAGATGTCAGCAGATAGCTATAACCTGTTAGCACCGGTATCAACACCTACACTTTTCGAGTTAACACCGATAAAAAAAAAATCTTGCTTGCAACCTCTAATGCCACCAAGTAATGCATAACTTTTTTATAGTATATTACTATAAAAGTGGTATAAATAGTCCATTACGGCACAGCGTGTATTAGCACCTGAGCGTAGCGAGGGAGCTAAACGCCGTGCTGTATCGGACTATTTATGCTACCCAGTGCTATGAAGAAATATTTACTTCGTGATGGACAGTTATGTCACTTGCCGATTGCTATGCGTCAGCTAATATTACGTATTTTCTTCGGTAGAAGATTCATCGTGTCAAACAAACATCTTCCATATCAGCAGCCACATTTTACGTGCCAAGACCAACGACAAAAGTAACATCTTACAAGGCACCGTCTATACTAGCAGCTAGGACTCGCTTGCCATCTCTGCTAGCAACAGCAAGATCGTGCTCTCTACCTTCGAGACCAGCTAGATCTTGCGAGCCACTTCCTGCGCCTGCAGTTAGGTCCCAATCGCCACCGCCGGTACCTTCAGCAAGATCGTGTTCTCCACCATTGAGACCAGATAGATGTTGCTAGTCACCACCTTTGCCTTCAGCTATGCCTCGATCGCCTCCGCCGGTACCAACAGCAACGTCCTGCTTGCCACGTTCGGTAGTAGCATCTACATTTGGCATTGCACAAACATTGCACAGTACTGTCAATTTCGATAGAATATTCGCATCTGATCAACCGGAAGAGGGAATGGTAGGCTTAAATTATAAAAGTTGGCTATTATCTTTGATTGATTATTACTCGATCAATATTAAAATATAAGAAATACTTGAAATGTTAATTTTGAAACTTAATTTATTATAGGTCAAACTTGTTGATGGCTATGATGTATATGTAGCAGAAAATGAATTGCTAAGAATAGAAGAGAAATTGAAAAAGGATGGTAGAGAAATGACAAGAAGATTGATGAAAATAGTTCTAGAAAAGAGTAACTTGAAAGAAATGTCGCCTACTGGTAGAAATGAGACATTAAAAATATCTGAAACGGTATACAAGGCCGTTTTTAGTGAGAATATAAATATATTGTATAATTTTTATAAATTAATAACTGAATAGGTTATTAGCACCTTCGAAAATCTAATTTGTTCCAAACATTAAGCGGGACTTTAGTTGCCCTTTTTAGACTAGCAAGTGATCAAAACCAGAAATCGTCCGTTAAAATATATTTTTTTAAATGTACATTCTCAGTATAAAAAGCCGATTTTGCGCTCTTGGTACAAAATTACTATTAAAGTTCGATCACGACTGTGAGCGGGTCTAGTAAACTCGAAATAATAATTTCGAGTGATGTGCTCGTCGCGCCTCGCACCACAGACGTATCGCACACATGAATTCTGCAGTTTCTGCAGTCTATTTTGTAGTTCGTCCGTCACGTCCAGAAATACTGCACTACAGTACTCAAAGTGAGGAAAAACCAAAGACCTGACCAGCCGCCCGCGCAGTGCCTCGGTGGTACTGGATCTAAACATTTTAAGGCTGTATAATGCCTTATTTACCTTACTGGTAACATAATCCACATGCGGCTTCCAAGTCAACTTCGAATCCATAATGTCGCTTCCAACATGGCGGGGGGACGCAAGCGTCCCGATAAGCGTCCTGCTTTACTTGTGTGTCATCCTGAGGAAAAAGTGGAAACTGCAGTGTGCATAATCTGTGATGAGGCTTATCACATAAACTGCCTCAACCAGATATAAGGCACAGTTAAATACCTGGGAAAACATCTTATAGTTGCCCCGAGCACAGCGTGAAAAACATAACCTCGAAAGTTGAAGAGAAAAGCCTGACCGAACCAGCAAGGATACTGATTGCCCAGATTAAATCTAAAACGTATGAGGAAATAAGAGGAGATCTATTAGCCGAGACTGAAGGTATGACTTTTGATCTATTTGGCAAAGAATCGACTGTAAATGATAGTGAGATGCGATCTTTGAAAACAGAGGTTACATTATTGAAAAGACTAGTTGAGGAACTAACTGAGAAAAACGATCTACTCAAAGAAAAGATACAAAGAAACTCGAATCAAGCTACGTTTAACACCTTCTCCTACAAAGACGCTGTTAAACAACCAAAACCTTTGCAAAAAAAAATACCCAAGATCAAGGCACAAAAAAGTGGAGACAACCAAGTTGATATTATACAGTCAGTAACAAACTGTCTAACAGCACAAAAAACACACAAGCCAGGAATATCTACAAAGATACGAAGGATGAAGTGATTATTAGTTGTGCAAGTGTAGATAGTGCAGAACTAATAGAAAGTGTACTTAAAGATAAACTAAAAGGTCTCTGCAGTGTAAAAAAAGATAAACTGAATAACCCGAAAATAAAAATTGTCGGAATAGATAATTACACAAATATGAATTTGAAGGAAATCGAATTGGATATTAATACTAGAAATTTTAGTAATTTTACGAGGAAAAGTAAAGTACTACATATGTACATAAGTAAATTCAGCAAACAAAGCACAGTTTTAATGGAAGTACCTGCCGAAATATACAAATACATAAGAGAAAATAAAAATAGAGTTTTTGTTAGCTACCAAAACTGTAAAACCTATGACCTAATAAACATTAGCCACTGTAACAAGTGTGGCAGGTTTCAACATAATGAGAAAAAATGTACAAATGAAGTGGTATGCTTGAAATCTGCTGAAAACCATAAAACTAGTGAATGTACCAGTGAAACTATTAAGTGTGTAAACTGTGCATTTAGTAACAATAGGTACTCCACTAAACTAGAAATAAATCATGCAGCGTAAAACTCTAACCTCTGTTCTATCCTGAAAAAGAAAATCGCAAAGTTTATTGACTCAACAGACTATCCGTTGAGCCCTACAGTACCATCACTCGACACAGTCTACAATAGTAGGAAGTCTACAAAATAGCATGTACCGACAGCTGATAACCAGGTTCCAGGAGAACCAAGTACGATACACCCACCTAGGGAACAGAATGCTACACAGGAACAGATAAAAGGCAAAAATCAGAATACGAGGACTCTCACAAGAAACCAGCTAGCGATCCAAAGACAGAAGCAACAACTAGATCTGTACATTACTTCACCGACGTCAAACAAAGAAAAGAAAAACAAAGATAGGTAAAAATGGCCACATTTGATATCATAGACATGATCCGAAAAGATTCTTTCCAAAAAGAAAACACATGTAGTAGTGTTGATAGTTTTAACAAGTAGAATATTAATTCATTAACTTATTAAATGAAATATAAATGCTTGATTGATATTTTTAATATTTGTTTTCTATTACGGAAATATATCAAACTTTACAATATATAATTGATTCATTTCGCGCTCATGTAAATTTCAAAATTGCCGCGGTTTCGTCACCAACTACCTTTTAAAATTTTAAGGTTATGTCTCAACTCAGTTCGTGTCAACGTTCACATCATGTCACTTTTTGTAACAATGATAATATTTACAATAGAATATTATAAATACACAACTAATAATTATTGATATGTATTATAGTAATATATTACATTCTTTGTATTAGGATCAATTTTAGAAATCAAAAACAAATCAAAAAATTCTAACGATACTTTTGACGCATGCGCACTACACGAGCCAATCATATTGACGCATTCTTGGCTTCACTTCATCCGGTCATGACTTTTTTATATAGGGATTAGTAGCAATAAAAATGATACAATTATGCATATAAATATTAGAAGTATGAACGCTAATTTTTACAAAATTAAATTACTAATTGACAGTTTGGATACAAAGCCATCTATTGTTATATGCACGGAAACTTTTCAACTGATTAATTACAGAATATATGAATTAAAAGGATCTGACTATGAATACAAGTGTTATTATAACCATAGTTCGATTAACAAAAACGACGGCGCAATAGTACTAGTAAATATTAATTTAGAACAAAACACTGAAGTGATCGAAACTGGTAGGATTAAGTTTGTAAATACGAGTATTAAACTAAGTAACCAAAGTAACCTTGAGGTGTCAGCGTTCTATAGGTCACACAGGATTCCGAAATCTGAATTTATTCTAGAGATAAATAAATTTCTAATTGCGAATAAATGTGTTAAAAATCACCTAGTTATAGGTGATTTTAACATCGATTTACTAGAACATGATAGCCTTAGCCAGGAATTCCTATGTAATTTCCTGGAGAAAGGGTACACCCCCGGGTTTCTTGGTATCACTAAGCCGCTGATCGGAGTCGCAAAGGGTTCCTGTATTGACATTAATTTTATCAAAACAAATAATTTTACAACAACTACATATAAAATAAAACTTTCAATAACAGATCACTACCCATTATTTGTAGCATTAGACAAGATTAAGAAAAAAATAAAACAACCGGAAACTTTTGTAAATTATAAAAAATTAATAAGCATTGCCAGGAATAAAAACTGGAGTGAAATATTGTCGATAGAGGATCCTAACTTGGCGACGGATGTGCTAATTAATAAGATTAAAAACTGTATAGACATAGCTACCACAAAGAAAAGAAAGAGCAAGCAAGGTGGAAGAAAGAGTTGGATCACAAGTGCAATAATAAAATCATGTGAAACTAAAGAGTTTTTGTATGATCTATGGCAACAAGATATAAGCAATGAATAACTTAAATTACAGTACAAAAAATATGTTAAAATACTAGACAAAGTTATAAAAGACGCAAAAATAAAAAATGAACAAAAACAAGTACAAAATAATATCAATAACCCAAAAAAGCTCTGAAGTCATCATAGTAAATCGGCAACAAGAATCCTGTGAAACCATAATCATCATAAAAATTAGTGATAGGAAAATAACAGAGATCTAATACAAAAAATACAGAGAAAAATCCTAAAAATTATAAACAAAAATAATTTTGTCACGCAAAATATTCCTCTCAATCTTGAGCAACTGGTTACACTCGGGGCCTTAAAGATATACATAATGATCTTAAAAACCAATACTTCAAATCATCTAGTGTTACGAGAAATAAAAGTATTATTGTACCGATCAATAAAAAAAGAATTAGTAATAAGAATTGTTATATTAAAGCGATCTCAACATTTAATGCTTTGCCGAACAACTTAAAAGCGTTAGAAATAAGCAAAACAAGTCAACTAAATATAATTAAAGAATGGATTAAATCCAATTGTTGATAACTGAAATATATATTGCAACGGCCATATTTTGGGTCCGTGCAGGTACGGCCCTGATCTACTAGCTCAGGTGCCGCGGAGTGCAGGTACAGGGCTGCCTCGCTCTCTCTCTCTGTCTCTCTCTCTCTCTCTCTCTCTCGCGCTTACATGGCTCCCATACGATTATCGATCGTATGAGGGCCGCCGACGCAGCAGATCTACGCCGCAAACGAGATTACGTCCGCTGCTCATACCCCTCTCCTAGCGGTCCCGCTTCGCTCGTCGCCGCGCTCACCAGCTCGAGCGAAGCAGCGGATCAGTACATTTCCTTCCTCCAACAGACTACAACACTCCACATGATTCTTCTACAGACGAAACCACGTGCCAGAGTGTTCCAGAGGAAGCCAGGTCCTAGCTGCTCGAGTTCCGTTTCGCCTCGCCGCTGGACTCTATGTATTCATAATTTTAACCTTTTATTTTAACAAATTAACATTGGTATTGATTTGTTTCTCGCACCCGGGGATCTCCACACCAGACTGATCTGGGGAGTCTCTTCCTTCGGGAAAGACTCAGCGCATAATTAATCAACTAACCCTGCCACCGACAGACACAAAAGAGACAGCTTTCGCTGTCCGGCTGGTGGTGATTATATCGCGTCCCAGTCGGTTGTCTATGGTCGCATTCCGGGAATTATGCGTAAACTAACATTATCATCATAACTCCTCGTAAAGCTAACCAAATAATAAATAACAATTACGAGGATCACATATTACATCATTCGAATCTTAATGTTCAAAAATTTATAGGTCATACATCCTACGACTGTCAATTTTCTCCACAATATCTATTTCTAAGTGATTCATTCTATTTGCTATAATATTACTCTTTTTGCTTCCTCCTCAAGAGGAAGCTTTGTAATAGTAAAATTTTCAGTTTTGCTAATACTTCGTGGAAACGCATTTGGAGGTGTTTGGAATACGAATCATACGTTTTTAGAAAATGTCCGTGCGGATGGCTGTGTGTGTGTGTGTGTGTGTGTGTGTGTGTGTGTGTGTGTGTGTATGTACGTATACCGCCATAATTTTGGAAACGCATGCGACTGATCGTAATAAAATTTGACATGCATATATTTTTTCTAATTCTGAATTTAGGTCATATTTTGTTTTATGATTCTGATCCATTTTAATGGCCATATTATAGCCATTTTTCTATTTTTGAAAAAATATTTTGATTTTTTATAATGATATGATTTATACAATATATTCAACAATAGTGTAACTAAAAGAACATAAAATTTGTCTACTTTTTCCCGCAGAAGATTTTCTAGATTGACTGATCTGTTCATTTTTTAATAGATATAAAAGGTAATTTTTCGATAAAACATATATAAGTACAAAAAATAAATAGTTAAATGTTTTGAAAAAAATTCATGAAAATAAAAAAAGCGATATCTACTAGTTGTACAAATTTAAGGGGCAATTTCCGGCGACTAGTTTTTAGATAAAAATCAAAAGCTAAAAAAAATGTTTTTTTTATGTCGTACGATTACGGGAGTAAAAAGGTTTAAATTGAGTTGAAATTTTAGGAAAAGATTGATCTTTTGATCACTTCGGCTAGGTTCTTTTTGTAGCTTATGAAACCTTTTAGTTTAAAAGATATTAAGATTCAAATTCTTCAACTCTCACCCTGTATACTCTGTGTGACCGAACATTATTCTTTTTGTTAAACCATATAATTTGATGATTAAAGCTTAGTATATTTTGAGAGTTTTAAATTCTACTAGGCGATTCTGAGAGTATAGAAAACATCGTCAAGGGTATAAAAGGCGGCTGTTGGTATGTAGAAAACGATTGCGAGGGTCAAAACGACGACTATGGGAATATACAAAACGATTGCGAGAGTCAAAAAGGCGGCTGTGGGAATACAGAGAACGATTACGAGGGTCTAAAAAGCGACTGTGAGAGTACTAAAAAGAGCTTTAAAATTTTAATAGGCGATTATGGGAGTATAGAAAATAACGTCAAGGGTCTAAGAGGCGGCTGTGGGTATGTAGAAATCTATTGCAAAGGTAAAAAAAGCGGCTATGGAATACAGAAAACGATTACGAGGGTCCAAAAGGCCACGTGGGAGTACTGAAATGAGCTTAAAAATGTTGAAAAGTGATTATAGGAGTATAAAAAATAACTTCACGGGTCTAAAAGGCGGCTGTGGGTATGTAGAAAACGATTACGAGGTACTAAAAGGCGACTGTGGGAATACAGAAAACGATTACGAGGTACTAAAAGGCGACTGTGGGAGTACTGAAATGAGCTTCAAATCGTCAGCTGATTATCAGGTGATTTCAGCTTAATATTTTTATTAAAGCCGATGGTTATAAATATGCGTTTATAAGAGATAAAATGTTAATGATAATCAGCTGATAATCATTAAAAATTTATAACTTTTATTATATTTATTATAAGTTGTTTAAAATAAGTAAAATTTATAAATTTCATATAATGAGGGCCAGTACTGGTGTTACCATCAGGATGATAACACGGCTGTGAGCACCAAAATTTTTGTCTTTCATTCATTTAATTTAAATAAAAAAACCGCTGCCAAGTCATTGGCTCTTAGCTTCCTCCTATTCTGCTAGTGGAAGATAATTACATGGGAAAACCAACTCATTCTTTGATTTAAATATTCGCTACTATTCGATACTAAAAGGATAGGTTTACTCGAATTCAAAATCAGAAAACATATATGCACGTCCAATCTTATTACGATCGATCACGTAGTTCCAGAATTATAACAGTATACGTACGCACGCATGCACGCACGCACGCACGCACACACACACACACACACACACACACACAGACAAAACCATCTGCACGGACATTTTATAAAACCATGAAAACTCTCAAAATATACTAAGCTTTAATTATCAAATTATATGGTTTAACAAAAATAATAATGTTCAGTCACACAGAGTATACAGGGTGAGAGTTGAAGAATTTGAATCTTAATATCTTTTAAACTAAAAGGTTTTATAAGCTACAAAAAGAACCTAGCCGAAGTGATCAAAAGATCAATCTTTTCCTAAAATTTCAACTCAATTTAAACCTTTTTACTCCCGTAATCGTACACGGAGAGAAAAAATATACTTTTGTGGCAAACTAATTGTGGCAAATCCATGTGATTATGGCACATTTTTTTCTTGGCATAAAATTAAAAATTCAAGTGATAAAAGCTAAGTAATTAATCATGGAATGAAAGTAAAGCACAAAATCTTTTAGAATATGAAATTCATATTTATATGGCACAGGCGCAGTGTCAGAAATCCGTAGACTTGATCCATCTGCTAAACTCAAAGGACCCACGCTATTATAGCGTGGGTCTACGATACCCACGCTATAATAGCGTGGGTATCGTAGCGATGATAGCGCTGCTAGTTATGGCATCCACCGTGCGGAAAATTCTATTACGAGTTCAAAAAAAATGTTTCAAATAATTGTACAAATCATTAAAAATGACAATATTAACTAATATGGATTCAATATTTATCTTAAATTTATAATTTCAATAATTATAAACACCAAACTCGCTAATTTAGAATGTTTTTAGAAATGACCCTTTATGAAAATATACGCGAGAATGAAGCACAAAACTGATGAATATAAGGTTTTCGAGGATATTAAAAGCGAACCTGATATAAAAAATGTTAAATATTGTTTAAACAATTGATTTTACGTAATTGCAAAATCAAATTTTTCCGAAACTTTTAACCTAGGTTTCAATTAGAGTTTTTGAGATTTCTAATCAAGAATAATCCTCTCTTAAAAAAGTGATGTGAAGCATTTAATTGATGTCCAATTGCCTGGTACAGTCACCGGACAAAATAACTTTGAATATTTGGAACGTCAGCCATGACACGTTTTTCTTATGGGAGGTGTTATGACTGACGTTCCAAATATTCAAAGTTATTTTGTCCGGAGACTGTATAAGAAGTAAGGAATGCGAATTAGAAATGCAACATAACCTACAAACGCTTTGAACTGTTAATGCTCAGCAGGCGGCAAAATTTAAAATCATTCTGGAAAGATATAATTGATGGTGTAATATAAGGTGTGCGAAGCGCACTTAGAATTCCTAGTTTAGTATAAAAAAAATTTCGAAATCTACCATTTAAATAAAAATATTCGAACAAATTAATTTAGAATTGAAGATTTTTAAACTTAGTTCCAAGAAAAGAATTATTAAAGATTTTTTGGGTAGGGGGGAAGGGGGAGGGGAGTGCTACAACCAAATCTGTGTTTTTGGCAATATAATTATTGTAACAAATATTGTATAGCCAACTCCGTTGAATTTTACAAAATTCAATATTATCAATTTTCCATCCCAAAAGTGCAAACCATTTACGCAGTTTACTTACCAAGCATTTAACATAGAAAATGGAAAAATAATTCACATGAAATTATTTTCTTCAATTATTGCAAACATCGTGACTTTAAATTTAGATTTCAAGGTTCAAAAAGTGCCTTTTAACACCCTGGATCTTTTAAAAAGCGAATTCGGCCATAAAAATAATGCAGCTCAAGAAAAAAAGCGACGTACATCAGCAGCAGTTGAAAGGATGCCGCATCTCAAAATTTGCTACAAAAACGACGTATCTAAGATTACGGTTGTTATATACATTTTTGAGTATAGCGCCCAAACTCACCTAACCCACGCGCAGCGAATTCAATAATTAATTAGACGAGCCTTGGCGAGCAAAACATCTAAAATGAAAGCGCCCAGACCCACCTACCCCACGCACAGCGAGTTTGATAATAGAATACGCAGAAAATCGAAAGGATGCGAGCGAGAGCAAGAGAAAAATCAAAATCCAAAGCGCCCAAACCCACCTACCCCACGCGCGGCGAGTTTGATAATAAAATACGCGGCACATCGGAGGGAGGCGAGCGAGAGCGAAAGAAAAATAAAAAATCAAAGCGCCCAAACCCACCTACCCAACGCGCGGCGTGTTCAATAATTAATTACGCGGCACATCGAAGGGAGGCGAGCGAGAGCGAAAGAAAAATAAAAATCCAAAGCGCCCAAACCCACCTACCCCACGCGCGGCGAGTTTGATAATAAAATACGCGGCACATCGAAGGGAGGCGAGCGAGAGCAAAAGAAAAATAAAAAACCAAAGCGCCCAAACCCACCTACCCCACGCGCAGCAAGTTCAATAATTATTTACGTGGCACATCGAAGGAAGGCGAGCGAAAGCAAGAGGAGAATAAAAAACCAAAGCACCCAAACCCAATTACCCCACGCGCAGCGAGTTTGCTAATAAAATACGCGGCGTATGTATATAATACACTACTATATACATCAGCAACATAATATATACAATGATAATTCATGCATTATCATGATATTTTTGTACTCATTATTATAAAAAGTTTTGTTTACTTACTTGACAAAAAGAAAACTTTTCCAAAAAAATCTTGCGGAACTCTCGCACTGATGCAAACATGTTAACATGTGCACGTAAATCGACGACTTCACACCAGAATCGCAAGATGGCGCGATGAACGGTTCGCGAATATCGCAACAGCACCCACGGTATTCGGGCGTGGATTACATGCGATTCTACGGTGTGTTAGTCACATGCAATGTTCGTAAAGTACCGCTCCTTTAAGGGCACTACATCCACAGAAAAATTCGAAAACTTTTTTATTATTATCCGACAGTACGACCTCATATTCCAAACGCTAAAAATTTTGGAATAAATACAAATAATTTTTGCAGATTTTGCGTGAAATAAATCGTTGCTCCGATGGCTTCGTAATCTCATGCCAGAATTGTAAATTTTTTCTCTCCGTGTACGACATAAAAAAACATTTTTTTTTAGTTTTTGATTTTTATCTCAAAAACTAGTCGCCAAAATTGCTTAAATTTTTACAACTAGTAGATATCGTTGTTTTTTATTGTCATGAATTTTTTCAAAACATTTAACTATTTATTTTTTGAGTTATATATGTTTATCGAAAAATTACCTTTTATATCATAAAAAATGAACAGATCAGTCAATCTAGAAAATCTTGCGGGAAAAAGTAGACAAATTTATGTTCTTTTAGATACACTATTGTTGAATATATTGTATAAATCATATCATTATAAAAAAGCAAAAATATTTTTTCAAAAATAGAAAAATGGCTATAATATGGCCATAAAATGGTCAGAATCATAAAACAAAAAATGACCTAAATTCAGAATTAGAAAAAATATATGCATGTCAAATTTTATTACGATCCGTCGCATGGTTCCAAAATTATGGCGGTATACGTACATACACACACACACACACGCACTCGCACACACACACACACACAGCCATCCGCACGGACATTTTCTAAAAACGTATGATTCGTACTCGAAACACCTCCAAATGCGTTTCCACGAAGTATTAGCAAAACTGAAAATTTTACTATCACAAAGCTTCCTCTTGAGGAGGAAGCAAAATTTTTAAATGTTAAAAAATAACAATGTTGGTGCTTACAGCCAGAGATTTCGTGTTATCATCCCGATGGTAACACCAGTACTAGCCCTTATTATGTGAAATTTATAAATTTTACTTATTTTAAACAACTTATAATAAATATAATAAAGGTTACAAATTTTGGATGATGCGCGCAAAAAATTTTCCTAGCGCATTAATCCTTGGGACATCAGACAGCTGCTCTCAGCAGCATGCACATCGCAGATTTTCCTTACTTTTTCTTTAGTACATTTGTGATGCTAATATAATTAATAACGACTATACATTGTCATTGACGTGCGTCAAATAACGAATATTCCACGGCTAGTTGATGCACAAAAATGCATGCACCAAAATGCATTATACCTCCCACTCATGGAAAAGTAGTAAGTGCAACTAGTGTGGCGTTAGCACAATATACTATTATATTTAAAACAATAACAAAAAACGGAATAGGAGGAAGCTAAGTGCCAAGGACTTGGCAGCGTTTTTACTTATTAACTACATTGATAAATAGATCGGCTCGAGACTTATTTTCCGTGTAATCTTTCCGTTGAACGCCGGATCTCGTGTCTGGATACACGGTGATGGCAAATAAGTCATCTTACTTATAATTGATTTCTTGCAATATAATTATTTAAACTTATCTTCCATAAATCGTAATATTCTCCGCGTATTTTCAGAACAGTAATTCAAACATCATAGCGTAAATTTATAATCGATCTTTTCTGTACACAACGTTCATTTATTCCAGCACATTTAATCTAACAATACATTCACATTTTACTAACTATTATTGTAAACAATCTTTTCTTGCGTTATAGGTTATACTTGATTCACATGAAAGCAGTCAATATTCTCATATTATCGAATAATATTATATCCTTCGTATATGAAAACTTGATATGTCGAGTCTCCGCAATTGTTGTTAATTTTGTTTCGGCTATTTTCGAGGTGGCGATTTGCTATGATTTAGTTTATTCCAATTTTAGTTAATTGATGCGTTCGATAAATTCTTTGAATAAGTTGGGTGAGAAATAAAACGAATAAAGGCTGCTAGCCACAATCAGTTTGTTAATTATAAACATGTGTACAATTTATTTGACCTACTGCTCCTTATCTACTCCTAATAATAATATCTGCGCCACAATTCCTTAAATTATCAATTAATCGAACCCACGAATCTTATTTTATCGCGTACGTTATTTAGACACAAAATAAGATTCTCTCAATATCTACGAGTTAAAATGTTAAATGTTAAAATATTGAAAAATGTATATACAGATGATGCTAAGGTAGTAAGGAGGCTACTAACTATGCATCATATAGAATAAGTTTTAGTTTTTAAGTTATTTTCTTTTTTTTTCTCTCGCCAGGCCTGCGGACAGATAACCTGTTTATCTTTGCAGGAATGCAAAAGATGTAAATATCTCTGTATTTTCTTTTGGTTAAATAAATAAATAAATAAATAAATAAATAAATAAATAATAATACCGAGGTTTTTACTGTATCCGCAAACGGCACGCACACACCGCCCCTCAACTCGATGCGAAGCTCGTTAATCAATAATTTATTAATACTATACGAGGAACCAAAGACTATTGCCTGGGTTTTCGCAGCATTGAGGCGAAGACCGGCGTGCGCCGCCCAAAGCTCCACAGCTCGCGCAGCATCCGACAAGATGGCGAGTGCCTTGGGCAATTCCTCCATAGTACTTTGAGCATAAAATTGCAGATCGTCAGCGTATAGTAATTTCTTAACACGTCCTGTAGTAAAGATGTCTTTTATGTCCATTATATATATGATAAACAACAGCGGACCCAGCACAGAGCCCTGTGGAACTCCAAGATTGGTAGCCACCCATTCGGAGATACCCCCAGATTTTGTCACGACTCGCTGCTTTCTACCGGACAAGTATGACCTTACCCACTGAATTACCGCCCCAGAGAACCCCAAACCAATCATTTTGCGTAGCAACCTAGAGTGCGATATAGTATCGAAAGCCTTACTAAAATCAAAAAGCAATAGCACAGTCATCAGTTTCTTTTTGTCATTTATTCCTAATCGAATGTCTTCTGTCAACCGTAAAAGGGCCGTCTGAGTACTTTCAAACTGCTGGAATCCAGTCTGGCGCGGGTCGGAAAGTTTCTCTCGAGACAGGTAGTCAGCTATCTGGTCATGTACTAATTTTTATAGTACTTTGGACAGAAAATCAAGTGAACGGGTTAAGGAGGGGATAGTAGAGTAGGACCACAAAACTCGCTGATGGTTCAGATTCGTTGACAGATCACTTTTATTATTTTGACTCGCCCTTGGTGACAAGGAGATAGATGCTTCCGGAGTGTGAACCCGGAGTCTCGAAGTACAAATTACAGCACAAGTCGTCGCAGTCGTTGAAAATACAAATCTCGCTTAAGATATACGCTTAGCCACTAAGTTTCGGCACAAGTCGGTCTGGTCCGCTCTCAAGGAGCTCCTGACTCAATCTGCCCGCTTGTCCCTCGATCCACCGATCCTTTCCTGCCGATCCTTCCCCTTCCTCCGGCCCAAAGGCTCCCTTCCCTGTCTACCGCGGTCCCACTCTGGTACCTCCGTTGCCCGACGGCACAGACTTCCCTCCTCCGCTTTCGCCCGCCGCGCCCCCGCTTCTCCGCCCGTGTTTCTGACCGCCCGGGCTTCCCTCCGTTCCCTACGTCTCGTCGCGCCCGTGCCACCGCTATCTCAGGAACCCCGCTTCTTTCCGCCTTCCTTCTCTTTTTCCGCCTCCTTTCCTCATTTCCGCCTTCCTTCTCTCTTTCCGCCTCCTTTCCTCACTTCCGCCTTCCTTCTCTCCACCTTCCTTCCTTCCACCTTCTTTCCTTCCGCCTCCTTTCTTTCCGCCTTCCTTCCTTCTTTTCCGCCTTATTCTTTCCTCCTTCCAGCGTTAGGGTCTCGAGATACCGGCGGCCCCTCCCCTCGCGCCCGCGTCCGATCGGGCGTCGTTGTCCCCGCGCAGGCGGTTACATTCCTCCGCCTGCGTACGACGCTCCGAATTTTCTTATAGCTATAGGCGCTCGCACAGGCGATTACAACCGCTCGCCTGTTTACAACGTGGCGGGAATTTCCCGAGCTCGCGTCGCGCTAATTGCACCGGCGTGGGTGCCCGGCCCCCCGGGATGCACTCGGAACACGTGGAGCGGAAATCCCCAAGCCCGTTTCTCGACCAACCACCCGGCCGATTGTTTTATTGCCGCCTCTCGGGACGCGCTCGGAACGCGGGGACCGACAATGCCCAAGCCCGTCTTTCGGCTACTTTTCCGGTCGATTATTTTATTGCCGGCCCGCTTCGGCTGCGCTCTATCATAAAAAGGGGGACCCCTCGATGCTAATCCGTCGAATAGCACCCCGTGGTAAAACGATGGATTGCTTAATCCGTCATGCCGCCAGCTTGACCGAGCGCTAATCCCCGTCCCCAGTTCGCTCGCACGCACGCTCCTTAACGGCTTCTGGGGCGCTCGCTTCTGCCGCCACTCGTACCGCGTACCCCGCGCCCACGCGTCGCGACTGTCTTGAACATCAATCGTTAAAAATCGTTAAAAATGGCAGTGAGATACATCACAATTGCCGGGAGAGCCTTTGCAACGACAGACTGCGGAGGGGAGAGTTGCCTGAGGATTATTTTGCCATCGTCTTTCAGGAGGACAATGGCAACGGCGCAGCATCGCAAGAACAAGACCGTGCAAACACCACAGCCAAGGGACGATGACAAAACCAACTACCGTCGGGAAGACATCAAAGGCGCGAGGAGATCAAACGCCTACTTCAACAGGTCAAAGAGTCAACACCAGGCAGCCCTCTCCTTCCTTTGCTTGGATGTGAGAAGAAATTGTCAGACTTCTTCTACGAGAATCCACCGCTACTCGTGGCCTTCAACAAGGTTCTCAAAAACATTGTAAAACAGGTCAGACAAAGACCCTGTGCACTTCCAGGATACTCCCTCTGCATAGGAAAGGTGGAAAAACTCCCTCAGACGCAGATAAGAATCACGAAAATATGCAAGCTCGAACCGGCATTTGATCAGGGCTCGCAGATCAACGAGATCTTGCAAGCGTCCACCAGCACACAGACCACGCTTCACGCATTCGTTCGACCACAACAAGACGAGTCCAGAACCTGGACGACGGAGCATTGGGAGTCACTACGGGTTCCGCGGCTAAGGCTATCTTAGTCGCCTGTGAGCAAGAGATTGCCTGCGTATTTCGAGAGTTTGAATTTCGCGGCTATCTTCTTTGACGATGTGTTTGCGGATATCTATACGCATGAGCAGGTGCACGCGGCGACATCGCAGGAACCCATAGCGCTGCGAGCGAGCGGACCGTCGGGCGCTGACCAATAGGCTGACCAACAGGTGCGCCTGCCTTGACTGTTCCAGGATGGATCTGTCTTTTCTCGTGTTACCTGCTTCGCTTGAGGACGATCACCAGCGACTTCGCTCTCTGGAGGATTTTTGTAAGGTTGATGAATCGCTTCTTTCTTCGGCCGTATCCGTTTTGCGGGTAAAGTTCAGTTCCACGTTCCGGTTTCGTGAACGCTCCAGGCTACCTCTCGTGTGCGCGCAGGATATATTTGAATCGCTGTCTTTCTCTCGCGATTCGGATTTGTAAAAAGGGCAACCTCGTTATGAAAAGGGATATCGCATCGTTAGAATTAGCGATTGAATAAGATTGTAATATCGTATCTGGCACCGGCACTTGGACGCACGAGTCGTCAGGTGGCCGGGCATTCGTAGAAATAAGTCATTCCGGTGTTGGTGGAATTTGTAGTTTATCGAGAGTGTATGAAAGAGTGAATATGCGGGTTGTTTCTTGAGCATTAAGACGCGCGCGAGTTACGCATGATATCTAGTACTTATCACGGCTATATTTGTTAACAGGTATTTTTCTCAACTTGTAATTGTGGATATAGCTCTGTAGAAGTATAAGTTTGATATAATATAAATTATCATTAAGCTTAAACCCTGTGTTTTATATCTCCCGGATCGCCCTCTCTCTTATCCGTTCACAGGGCTGCAGCTAGCCAAGCACAGCCATCCTTCGTGAATCCCTTGCACCGGGAAACAAAGAGTCGCGAGACTCTGCCGTTCATGGCAAATGCCTGGCGCCAAATCATGTAAAAGAAGTCCCGGTCAAGGAGAATCTACCTCATAATAACTGTACAAAACACTAAGTTACAACACAGATTATTACTTTATTGTAATAAAATATGTTTCTGATTACAGGCCTGTAGGTGTTTGGGGAAAAATAGTTGGTTCTTTGTGTGCGATCGCTGGTGTCCTGACGATTGCACTACCAGTTCCAGTAATCGTATCAAATTTCAACTACTTTTATCATCGGGAGACTGATCAAGAGGAAATGCAGTCGCAGAATTTTAACCATGTAACCAGCTGTCCATATCTTCCTGGCACTTTAGGTAATCTTATTTATGTATAGTAAATTCAAAGTATTCAGAGTAGAGAATGTTAAAAACACATCATCATAACTTAAAAGACGTTTGAAGTTATGAAATATTATTTATTCCTGGCCAAAAAAGCCTTTTTCTACCTTTTCCTTTATAGCTTCCGAATCTGTGTCCCGTATTTTCAGGGTGGTCTTCTGTTTGTTCGTCTGAACCTCACTGAGGTTCAGCACTGCTTGTTATATTTCTGTTGTGAATGCAGTCGTCAGAACGTCTAGTAGTAAAATAATCTAGTCTAGTAGTAATAGAGTAAAAGGACGTCTCCGTTTCTTGTTTGTTTTAACCCCAGCACCATCACTATACTAGTGTCCGATTCTACCTACTTTTGAATTGTTTCCAAGACAATCGTTTACGTCTTGTCATGTTCGACTTTCACTAGTATCCTTTTAGGCGTTCGTTTATACACTGTAAAATTCCTAATTTATCTATGTAGAGAAACAATTCTCTATCTGACTCTATTCCTTAGTGGTAATCCAAAGTATTTTTTTGGGTTTATCGGTCTTCCCAAGGCAGATAGTGTAGTGAAAGTCGTCGACAGAGCGTCCTGAGGCCGAAAGTATGAGTTTGTTAAACAACCACTTATGCGTGTGTTTTTTTCTGCTTTTAATGATTCTCGAGCGAGAGCGGTGTTGAGCACTACTTAAAGTGTAAAATGGATCGTATATTGCGTATATGTGATAGTAGAAAATTCCAGAGGTATGAGGCGCTTACATGGAATGAATTCCTCAGCGACTCCTTCGTGAAGGCCGGAATGTCCAAGGGTGTCACCTCTCCCCTGGCAGGCCTGAGTGCGACGTGGAAGTCAATAAAGGCCATGATATAAGAGGGCACAGCTGTGTTAAATAATTTTCGTAAAAAGCAGGCCGCGAAGTACCTCCTACGTACGGCGGTGGTAAGCCATTGCAACTCACGTCTGTAAGGGGAGATGTGCTTGTCCCTCCTTACACCATAGATTTAACGTAGTCCAGTGTTTACTAGTCTCTGCAGTTTAGTGTCAAATTCCTGTGTTACGTCGCAGTATACGAGTGAGCAGTAGTCTAATAATTGGAGATAGGGGCGTTTGCACGAGATGCTTGCGCAGCCTGAGATTGGTGCTCTTCTTAAAGAAATATAGCCTGTACATTAATGAGTGAGCACGCTTACACAGTTGTGTAACATGCTCTTTCCACGTTAGTTTGGAATCAAGCACCAATCCCAGATTGCGCACAGATGATTCAAAATCGACCCGGGCTCCCCCTATGTTGATAAAGGTGTTAGCTACAGTTGGTAAGGTGTTGATGTAGTAGGTTAAGCCTAACATGATAGCCTTAGTTTTAAGGACATTAAGTTTGAGTCAGCCCAGCCTATTATCCTGTCGGCGTTAGCACTCATCTTAGCAGAACAAGAATCCAGCTCCTCCAGGTGGCATTGGCTGTATATTTGCAAGTCATCCGCATAGATTAGATGGGATACATCAGAATCTAGGCAGAAGCCGATGTCATTGATGTACAACGCGAACAACAATGGACCTAGCACAGATCCTTGTGGTACACCGATGTTAAGAGGGCGAAAAGTGGAGGGTTCGTTGTTGTCACCAATGACGGCCTGTTCTCTTCCAGTGAGATAAGAGGCAAGCCAGCGAATGACTTGCTTGGAAAAGCCGAAAGAGGATAGCTTTCTAAGGAGCCTGACGTGACACACAGTGTCAAACGCCTTGCTAAAGTCAAAGAGAAGACGAAGCGTGACCTTTTCTCAGTTTATACCAAGCCTGATATCATCAGTCAGCTTAATCAAGCCAAACTGTGTGCTGTGGCCAGTGCGGAAGCCAGTTTGTAGATCGTCAAGGAAGAGTCTTGATTCGAGGTACTCAATGACTTGCCTATGCACCGGCCACTCCAGCGCCTTGGATAAGAAACAGAGGAGGGAAATCGGCCAGTAATCAGTCAGGGCTGTTGGTGAGCTGACCTTATTTAGTACTCGCACCAGCGACAGCTTCCAGGCAGAGAGGAAAAGAGCCTCGCTCAAGGACAGGTTGAAGATCCGACATAATAAGAGAGCGAGTGTAGGCAGTGCTTTGGAAATAACAACCGGTGGGATGCCGTCGCTGCCTCTAGCCTGGGTGTAGAAGTGATTTACAGCAGCTAATATATCCGATTCCGTTATAGTCCTGAAATTGAAGTGATCAGGAAAATCCATACTCCCAAGGGTACGCAGATAATCCTCAACAGCAGGAGTGAGAGGATCACTAGAAATTGAGCTAAAGTGCTTGTTGAGGTCATCTGAGGAGAAGCGAGAAGGAGTGGGTGCCTTGGGAGTGGTTATTCCAACGTTCTCAAGCTCTCTCCAAATCTCAGCGACATCAGTCAGGGTTGACAGGCGTGAATAATAATAATTCAGCCTGGCTTCCACGACCCGTCGATAAGCTTCGTCCCTTGCTAGTCGGTAAAAATACAGATCCCAGGGTAGACGAGTTCTTCGAAATCGCCAATAGAGTCTGTTGCGTTCGGTCAAGAGATCACGAAGAGCCGTGGTAAACCACGGGTGACGTTTTCGACCTGGAGTCACAGTTCGTAATGGGGCGAGATGATTTATAGCGTTCGTTAAGTTAGCGTTAAGGATGGTCTTGCATTCGTCGAGTGATGACGTTGCGAAAGATGACCATTCACATGTGATAAGGAAGTCCCTTAGCTTCTCAGCACCAATTCCTTTGTAGATTCTGTAAGTGTATGTTTGAGGTACGTAACGTGGAATCTCGAGAGTGGCCGTGATGAGGTCATGTCCGTTGATGAATGGGGTTTCTGTCTTCCAGTGTGAGAGCAGGCGATCCTGCTCATCGATTAAAAAGAGGTCAAGCCAGGTGTCAGATTCCTTTTTATGGTGAGTAGCACCATAGGGAATCGATTTTACGGAGTTTTCCTCAATGAGAGCCCTCATAAAGTTGGCATCTTCAGATGAGGAAAGTTGTTCGGAGATAAAATCACCCATAATGACCTTCGTTGAGTAATTTTGCATAAGGGTGGTGAGTTGTTCTACGAAGTTAGAGCCTTGGATGAAAGGAGCATGTGGTGGACGGTATACAACTCCCACGAAGATGGGTGATACTCCCTTTGCAGATATCTCACAAAAGAGATATTCCGGTTTACCTGGCTTGCCAGACCAGTCGCCGTCCGACGACGAAATAACACTAGCTGTCAATGAATGATGGCTGTCAAGGGCCACACCTCCACCGTTCCCGTTTCTGTCCCGTCTGTATAATATGTAATTATCCAGTGAAGGGATGGATGTTATCTGGTCACAGAGCCAAGTTTCAGTTACAGCTATTACGTTGAAGGAAGAACTCAATATATGACCCGTTAGTGAATCCGCATTGAAATAGCAGACCCTTAGACCTTCAGACAGAGTTACCTTGGAGGTAGATGAAGATGTGGCGGACGATGTCGATGATGACGGTGGTTGAGGTGCGATTAGGTGTGTGTGAGTTGGAGTCTTCTGGCGGCGTTCGGGCTAAAAAAGCATCCAGGTCAGCCTCGGTGTTGATGATGATGGCCCTCTCCTCATCGTTACTGGAACGGATGAGGACCCTTCCATTTTTCACGTAGGCCTTGTATCCCGGCCTCTTCTTGACCTCCGCCTAAGTCCTGGCTCGAAGCTTGTGTACATCTGAAGGAAGCAGCTCATTGATGTTAACGAGTCCCTGATGGTCTAGAACTGGAGCTCTAGCTTCCTCCAGCAAAGCTGCGTCAAGCTCGGAGGTGTGCAGTTTGCGCTTCCTAGCCTTCGCTGAGATGGTTGATTTCACAAGCGCATGGGATGAGAGAGAGACAGCAATTGGTGGTAGTCTGCTCTCTGCGTATTCCCATAACTCTGGCACCAGTGATGTCCCTCTTAAGGACCGTGGGGTCGAGCGTGGAGATCACTGTGTATGCTAGGAGGCGCAGTGATGTTTCTTGCGTATATTGTAGGCCAGATATAACAATGTCCCTCGACGTGCTTCCCTGCTTCCTCTTTATTTTGGCCAGCTCGCTGCGGATGTTGGCAATGACAGCCGATTGGGGGCGGGCTGGCCATGGGAACGGCATTATGCGGTAGTTGTTTACCCGACAAAAGCCGTTCCAGCTGTGCCTTTAGCTCAGTGATGGAGGATTCGGCATTTTCCATGCGAGTCGTGAGCTGAGGCAGAGCATCGAGGACTTTCAGGCGCTCTTCGATGAGGGCCAGCTTGGTCTCGATCTTTGAGACCCATTCGGACATACTGTTTTGAGTCCTAAGGGCCTCGTCCTGCGTGCGGCGAATGTCAGCGAGCGTCTCCATAATGCTCTTCAGCGAGCTCTCAATCGGCGTGGCACTCTTGGTCTTGGTTGGCGCGTTTAAAGATATTTTTTTATTTTTTTTATTTCCTGTTACCGCCACGGCCTTTCAGGCCTAGCTGGCGGGGGCCTTCCACCACCTCTGTGTGGAAGTAGTGCCCAATCCTAATTTATCCACCACTTTTTACCTTAATGTATCTGTACCTATTATTTTTTCCACCCTGAGAGACTTCTCCGGTGAGGACCATATATTCAGACGCACACCTTGCTGGTTAAGCCAGCACTCTCTGCCCCCGAGAGGGCATCGGGTCCGTCTCTCAGTGTAGCTTTCCCCGGAGAAGGTCCCGTGTATTAGACCAGCTCCACGTCGGTAAGGCCGGCGCTCCCTGCCTAGTGCATCGGGTTGGCTACCTTTTTAATTCCTGCCTTGTCTATGGTCCCTACCACTGTTTCGCATTCGCCCAGGCTTAATGCCTGTGAGGCAGGGAAAACCCGGAATTACACTGAAGGAAAATTCCGGGGAAAAACCTGCCTCGAAACAGCCGGTGTCTTGGGTACTTTTCCCGTTAAAAATAACTCAGAAAAAAATCCGAGTGACTTCACCGGGAATCGAACCCACGACCCCTAGAGCGGACGTGTTTCGGACGGTTAAGGCGTGCGCCTTAGCCAACTGAGCCACGGACGCTCTGCGTTTAAAGATATTGTACGAGACGGCGATGGATTACGTGAGGAGGTTTATGAGGCCAGTGCTGAGGTGCTCTTCTTCTTCGAGAGAGTGCCCCTACTAGATGTGGTATTGGCCAAGGGGCTGTACGTTATGGAGGGTGTTACTACCACGGTCCCAGCCTTCCTCTTGAGGAAGCTCTCAGAACATGTGCTACAGGCATAGATTTCCTCAGATTTCACTAGCATGGTGCGAAATTTGCCGCACCTAGAGTAAAAGTGGTGCTCGCATGCCTCACATCATCGGATCCCTGGTTTGTATAGGGCATTTGCAGGTTTTGCAGATGATGGTGTATTGCAATGATAATTCGCTGTTCTTCTCGCTATTTTTGCTCATTTTGCCGATAACTTACTGGCAGTCGGTAAAGTAGATGTCGTAGAAGGTATGTAAGTTACAGACAGAGCAAGGAGCCTATTGCTCAAGAGTTAGATGGCGTAGCAGCAGAGAAGAACGCGAAATTACCAACCTGGGCTAGACGGACTGAGAGGTGTAGTGATCCGTCGATCGATATCGATTGAGAGATGGCGCCACGTTGATGTTGGTGAGAGAAAGACCAGGCCGTGTCGGAGAAAGCGAAGCGGTGGAGAATTGCAGGTTATGTTAATGCCGAAAAGTTTGCGGAGAAAAATACAGTAGAAGAAGAATGCAGCCTCCAGTAAATTATTATTCAGTTTGAAGGTCGCAATAGGCAGAAACGAGGTCCAGAAAGAAGAGCAACAGCAAAGCAGAACAGTACTCACCAGCTGAGAGGGAGAGAGAGAGAGAGAGAGAGAGAGAGAGCGGAGTAGGAGTTTCAACGTTGCTAGATCTACCCGAGTACGAGAGGATGGCATAGTAGAACCCTGAAAAAATACTACCATCGACGAAGCAGAACGGCTAGGAGAAGGCCAAAGAACAATCTAAT
>CM053170.1:43979983-44018616 GCA_012977825.3 Pteromalus puparum
GAATAATATTAACGTAGAATCATTAGTGAACGACTGTTCACGTATAAACCCATTATACATATTTCGCTCAAAGAAATATAATCAATAATTAAATACGCGACAGAAACTAAATCGTTCCAACGAAGTATTATTATATCATGTCCTATAATAATATAAAATTACATTACTTTATTAGCTAATAATTATTGGTGTACCTGTTATGTATTTTATTTGTATTGTGTATGAATATTCAAAAATAAAAAATGTATAGTGACTGAAAATTTATACAATATTTTCGAATGATATTACGATCTGGAATGAAAAAAAAAATAATTATTAAAAAAATATATATTCCTTGTCTGTAAAGAAAATAATGCGTACACAATTGGTCTAATTACAATCTAACTAATTTTTAGTTAGTCTAAAATACAATTCGACTACAAATCAAGTTATTTTTCAAATTTTATTTAAATTGTATTTAGATAAATTATTTTAGATAAATTGTTTTAGATAAATTGTTTTTATTACAATTTTTTGTAGATAAATATTTTTAAGGCGACTCATTACTCTGATGCACTAGCTACCCGCGTGAAAATATTATATGAGATCTTATATGTGATCTCATATATCTGAAATTCGTAATGAGATCTCATATAGATCTTATTAACCCATTGAAGCCCAGGCCGACTAAGCCTTTATTTTAACGCGAAAATATTGGTTTCCGACCCGTGAAGAGGCAACAAGCTTCGATGATAGAAAACGTATAACGGAAAATGAGAATGGGTTAAGCGTGAATCTAAACGGATGTGTGAGTACAGGCTAATTCTAGATGTTACGTGCGACATTAAGATAAATAATTACGAGGAGCCTTAAGTCGTATTCACTTACCTTGACTGTTGTGATAACCACGCCTCGAGCGCCGCTGGCGATGGTGACCCTCTGTTGGTGGCGGGAGGTTTAAATGAATTATACGGACTCGAGGAATTTATGAGTTTATAGATTGTTTATTTGATGGAGTTATAAGTATCAAGAGTTCAGAAAAGACAAATCTGACGAACGCCAAGAGTTTAAGTTAGTGATAAAATGTCGCGAACAGCGATACGAAGTCCAACAGCGTTCGTGTACAAAAGGCTGCTTGCTGAGGGCGTCCCTGGATTTTTATAGGCAGGACGTGCAGGAACATATTTCCTACACGTCCTGCCACGTCTCCATAGAGAATTGGTTGTTCGTTATTACAAAGTAGGGGCGGGTGAATCTTGCATGCTTTATTCCTATTGGTTGGTTATTGTTAGCGAATTTAGACGTAGGGGTTTGATTTTAAGAATCTTTCTCTTAGTTCGTCTCGAGGGTGCATTCATGTTTTTACATTTATTTTTACGATCGTCTTGATCGTTTTTCGTTGTTGACCCAGCCTCCCTTGTTCGGAATTATTTATTATAAGTGTTGTACATAGTATTGTAGTCGTATTTGGATTTAACAGTCAGCGTCTCCGGATGCGTCCTATTGTTCACAGCAGCAGTGATCCGTAGCAGACTTCAGTAAATTTGATCGATGTTGCGTCGTGCTTTACTCATGGCTGGGCTGGTAAGGCAGTTTCTCGTTGAGTTATCCTCGTGATCTCCGGCTTGTTGTATTAGTTGGATCTCGGAGCCATTCGGAGCGCGTCGGACGCTACCGTATGGTTACCCGATGAGGCTTGAGCCCTTGCTCACGTCGGTAAGACTGGGCGTGACACTCCCCCTCCTGGTTTAGCTTGCGCCAAGGGCTGCAATCAGTTTGTTTATACATGTTTGTATTATTTAACCTACAGTTTCCGAATGATATAAATGTATTCGTGCATCAGCTCCGCGTGTTATTAATAGTTTCGTTAATGATATGTTGAATATATAGGTTCTGGTTTAGATTTACCTTTAGTCGTGCACCTTATTGTTTGTCTTAAATCAATTAGGGTGTACGATTGAGGTGTGTGTCACGATTTCTATGATCTACCCGTGTGCGCTCTATCGCACTTTTTGTTACCGGAGATACAGCACACGTCCATCGTTTCATTTCCCTCTTTCTATAGATAAGAAGAAAAAAATGTTTATACTTGAGGTGCGTTTGAGTATTATTTGTTTCACGCACGTCACTTCAATTTCCATCAAAATTATGATAATCTTGTAGCTATTTTTGAAAATAAAATACAGATATTCTAAATGAAATAGTTTTTCTTCAAACAAAATTCTGCTTGTCTCGAGTATAAATTTGTTTCCTGTAAGTGGATATTGTTAATAAAGACAAACGGATTTTCTATTTGAATCAAACAGATTCCTCTTGCTTCAAGTAACCTCTTTTCTCAGTGTGTGGGTGCATTCTGGTGCGTCCCTGTGCGAGCCCGCATCGTTTTCTGGCAGACCTTTACCTACAGTTCCGAGACTGCTGCCGCCTTTTGGTGGGATTCCGAGTCTGAAGGCCCGGACTATGAGTACCCCGAGTTTCCTGGTACGTTTTATATTTCCTGTTATTATGTATGTTCTGTTTTTCGTTTGTAGTTTAGCCTTCCGTTCCGGCCAATACGCCCGAGCCCCAAGTGAGGGAAACTTATCGGTTTTTGTGTCATATTTGGGACTTTCTTAATTTTATCCACCAGAACCGCTGTCTCCTTTGCGGTGAAGATTACGGCGTTCGCCCTTAGTTTCTTCTTGAGGAGCTTGATGGCGAAATTTGCGTAAGTTGTTACATAATTTTTTTTTTTTAATTTGCTTGTTTTCTTAATATTATTTTTCTGTCTTTGTTGGTCGTTACAGTTGCGGTATACCTCGGTCGATCACCTCAGTGATCTGGAGGGTCGAGAGGTCGGCTTCCAGACCTGGGTCCGGTGCCACCAACGAGTCTCTCAGTCCGTACGTGGAGTCCGTGAGACTATTTGTGATATCTGTGGTCGTTGCTTTACTGCTTCAGCTATATTTATGTCATTACTTGGGGGATCGGTGAGTTTTGTTTATATTACGTTTTATTCTCTAATGTAAAAAAGAACAAATTTTTAAGTATATATTTGTTTGCCTTCAGCATTGGATACCTGTGCTGTGTCCAAATGTCCCCATTCCTCAGGAACTTTCCCGTCTGTTGATTGGTGGGCGCTCGCTGTCTCGCGCAGTCAGTCCTACGCCCACGCTGCACTTCTCGTACTATTCAGTACGTGGTGGGCGATCTCCTTCGTTCAGCCCCGTTCGCAGTGGAACGCCTCATTCTCGGTCGAGTCGGGATCGGTTGATGCGAGCGGCCAGCGAGAGATCGGAGACCTCTGTCTCCTGGTGTACCATCTCCTGGGTTTCAAGCAAGATCTCGTCCACCTCGTCTCGTAGATCCACCGAATCTTCCAGTTTTTTTTCTTCATCTTCAGGATCTTCTCACGACTCAGTGTGGCTGATGCACGATTCGCGTCCGACCACGAGGTCTATACCTCTGTGGGAGCTCTCGGACAGTAACTGATATGATGCTTTCGTTTTCTTTGCGTGTGTTTTAATTTTGTCTTTGCGTGTCATTTTGTATTTTGCGTGAGTTAATGCGTGCGTCTTGTGTATGTTTTATTTTATTCTGCGTTTTTGTATTTTGCGTGTATTTAGTGTGCGCCTTGTGTGTGTTTTACTTGCTTTTATAAGCAGTTCATTTGCGAGTGGTTGTATATTTGATACGTCACCACCTTTTATGTCTTGTGTTAATAGATGTCAAAAGCGAGATTTCATGTGTAAGTGTCGTTTTTTTTATACTTTCCTTTATTTCCCTGCCCCGAACATAATTATTATTTATTTCCATTTAATGATTCTTCCAGTTCTTCTGATTAATGGAAACGACCCCTAGTTCGTCTTTTTTAATCGAAGTTGTATAATGACTCAGTTTTCTTCGAAGTGATATCTCCTTGAACTCCTATATCTTAAACTAGCAACGTGTTTTTTGGCACGACCGCGACACGGAAGTGCCTTATAGTTTCGTGCGCGAAAAATATGTGAGATGCGATAAGTACAAGATGTGTAGGCGCAGAGCAGACTCGAGAGTAAGCGATGTTACATCCTCGAGTGCTAGGACTGAACTGACCTGCACTCCGCAGAGGGCTACAGTCGCAGAGGGCTGCCGTTACAGAGGACTGCAGCTAGACGAATATTCTCGCATATAAAAAAAGGGGGGCCGGAAACATTTTATTGCCTCATCTGGAGACATCTGTCATCGGCGCGCTTCGAACGGTCAGCGAGCGAGGGTTTTACGACATGACCTGGGTTTTCTCTTAATCGCTATATGCGTATTTCTTTTAAGTCACGTATTTCTCAACAAGTGTTCTCATCCATCTCGCTTGCTGGCATTGAGCCCATATTTCTTGCCATTTTCGCATTGTTCTCTCGCGTTCTTCGGTAGCCAACAAAATCTTGTCCGAAATCAGACAACCCTCGTATATCCGCTTGCGCTCGATAGCAAGCAGATCGACGGGGATCGCCTCCACAATTATCATAACCACTTCTCCCGTGACCATTCGGTATGAGCTCGCTATTCGTAATGCCCCTCTACGTTGCACCGCCGTTATTTGCTTTCGGCATTTCTTTGCTTCCATAGCGCCGGCTCACACCTCCGCTCCATATAGTAGAATGGAATTAGTGGTCGCCTTTAGAAGCCGCCTAACAGTTGGTCTCGGCCCACGCACATTGGTCATTAGTCGGCTAAGCTGCGCTACTCTTATCGCCGCCTTTCCGCATACCCGATCTGAATGCGCCCCATAATTCAGCTTCGTATCCAGCGTTACACCCAGGTACTTAGCCGCCGGTTTAGACATAATCATTTCTTTATCTATCTTCATCGGTATAATGGTCGGTATACGCTTCCTAGTTAGGAGAACAATTTCCGTCTTGTTCAGTGCTAAGGTCAGTCCGTGGTCTGTCATCCACTTTAGTACCTTACACATTATCGCGTTTAGCTTTGCCTGCGCAGTCTCGGCATTTCGTGATGTAATAACCACCGCGACATCGTCCGCATACCCTACTAGTATGACATCCTCTGGCATTTCTAGTCTGAGCAGCCCATCGTACAGAATACCCCAGAAATCCGGTCCCAAGATCGAGCTCTGTGCCACCCCTGCCGTTATGGATCTGCTTCTTCTCCCTTCCATCGTCTCGTATTCGATAACTCGATTGCTCAGATAATCTTCCACTAGTCGCATGATGTCCGGTGGTACTTCAAACGACCAAAGAGCGTCTAGTATATCTACTCACCTAGCCGAGATGAACGCGTTTTTGACGTCCAATGTCACAAGTACGACAATTGGTCTTGCCGAATGGCAGGCTAAATCCGTTCTTTTTACCGTGTCAGTAACCTCTCTAATCGCTCCTATTGTTGACCGCCCCTTTCTGAAGCCGTATTGCTTGTCAGGAAGGTCACCTGCTTTTTGAATGGCTCCCAGTATTCGAGCTTTGACTATGGCCTCTCCTGTCTTTCCCATTGTATCCAGGAGACTCAATGGTCGGTATGATGGGTCCGCTCCTTGTTGCCCTTTCGGTTTCTCGATAAGCACTAGTCTTGCCCTTTTCCATCTTGAGCTAAATACTCCCTGCACTAGACACTGCTTATACATTTCCAGGAGCAGCTCCGGTCGCTGGATTGCAACGGCTTTGAGCACCTCTGCAGGAATTCCATCCAATCCCAGAGCTCTGCCGCTTTTTAGGGATGAAGTTGCCGCGATCAGTTCGCCATCAGTGAAAAGGAATATCTGTTCCGACGGCATGTACGTCGTTTCTGTTTGAGGTCTGATGGGGTGTGTAGGAAATAGTCCATCGATTACTTTTTCTATCACCTCTGCCTACATGGGTTCAGTTTGTTTCATTTCTCCTATCTTTCGGGTTACGATTGCATATCCGTCTCCGAACGGATCTTTCTCCACGTCGTCGAGGATCTTTGCCCAGCAGTTACGCTTACTATCTTTTATCGCGTCCCTTAATCTTTTTTGTTCCTCGTCGTATCTCGTGCACAAGTCCAGAGCTTCAGGCCGGAGTCGTTTCTGGGCTTTCTGGGCTTTCCTTCTAGCACGAAAGCTATGCTTTCTAAGCTCCGCAATTTCGTCCGTCCACCAGTATACCGGGCGTCTTACATGGCTGCAAGACACCCGTGGCATAGCAGCGTCGCAGAGCTCCATTATGAGTCGCGTAGTGCGTTCTACCCACGCTTCTGCTTTTTCGCGTTCTATCAATCGGTGTGGGAGCCCGTTTGATGGGAGGTCAGCCTCCTGAATCGCGTCCGCAAGTCTTTCTGTGTTCATACGCCGGGTATTCCAGCACGGTGTCTGCTTTGTTCTTACTGTAGTCCTATTAGTAGAATAGGTCATCGCCAGGTAGACAGGGGGGCGTGGCCTACTGGCCCCAGTGACGTCACAGTTGCAGATGTGGGGGTCCTATGCTGGGGGTAACGAAGGGTCGCGGTGACTTTAGGACTAGCGCGTGTTGAGATCTTATCTTTAATAGGTAATAAATATCGGGTCAGGTACGTGTCATTTTTAAGAGTGTATAACAGTGTTCGTTTAGTGATGTATTGTTAACACTGTCGGCTTCTTTTTAGAAGTTGGAGTGTGAGACTATAAAAATGAATCAGTCGGAATTCACAGTAGTACTCCCTAGTAATAGTAGTATGAAATTTTTTCCAGACAACACGACCACTAGTTTTTCAGTAAGATTACCTCGCGCAATCGATTTACATGAAAAGTGGCAAGTTGGACTGTCAGAAATTCATATACCCTGCACTACGCTTCATTTACGTTATAGAGATACATTAATATCATCTATAGAAGGGAAGGATAATTTTCATTTCCAGCTTGGTGTATATCGATCCGTACAAAGTTTGATTGATGCAATAAATGAAGGTTTTAAGGAATATCACGACGGTCAAACGGCTAAGGAATTGATTTACGATGAAAAAGGAGGTTACGTTACTTTAAGAGAGTATCCGGAACTTATAAAAAAGAAAAGTAGACTTACAAAGGCAGTAAAACGTATTCTTGTTTTTGAAAATGGCACCTTTAGAATAACATTGGAGTCACAAACTATTCCTTATAGAGAATATGTAGCTAGCCAGCCTGCACTCTCGCTCACGCTATACCCGATCAACTTTTTATTTATTCAAACATTTGTGAGCCGTGTATCGTAGGAGAAGCACATACGCCTCTGTTAAAAATTGTAAATGTTGAAGCAAAGGATTATAAATATGGTAGTACCATTGTTAAACGATATTCGCCTGTTAATTATATACCACTTTTGAACAGTCGTTTTCAAACTATAGATATCGATATAAGAGATCAATTTGGAAGTTCAATATTATTCGTGTTTGGAACGTTGACTGTTACACTTCATTTTAGAAGAGACTTTTAAAATAGGTAATAAATATCGGGTCAGGTACGTGGCATTTTTAAGAATGTATACCAGTGTTCGTTTAGTGATGTATTGTTAACACTGTCGGCATCTTTTTAAAAGTTGGAGTGTAGTGTTAAATGAATACTTGTCCGAATTTCGAGCGTTAAAATGGATACTCGCTTCATGCATCCCTGAACTATGATTTGTGCTGGTCCTACCTCAGCAGGCAAAACAGTCTTTGTGCAACGGTTTTTGAAGCATCTCGATGTTCTTGCAAATGTGAAATTTGAAAGAATATTATTTTATTATTATGGTGAATGGCAGGATAATTATAGAGTGGAAAATGTTGAGATTGAATTTCGCGAAGGTTTACCTCGTAATGAGACAAACGATCCGGAAGTTCGAAAATTAATAATAATTGACGATTTGATGCGTGAGTCTGCAAATAATGCAACAATTATTGATTTATTCAGTAAGAGAAGTCACCATCGTAACGCTTCGGTGATTTATATTTGTCAAAATATATTTTATAAAGGTCAACGCGATATATCTCTGAATGCAAATTATTTGTTTTTATTTAAAAATCCTCGAGATCGTGCTCAGATTCAGCATCTAGCCCGCCAGTTATACCCTGAGGATTCAAGATTTTTGCAAGAGGCTTATTATGATAGTACGATAAAATCGTACTCTTTCTTAGTCATTGATCTTAAGCAAAGTACACCAGAGGAGTTACGTTTTCGAAGTTGTATATTTCCGGATTATGAGTATCAGTATGTATACATTCCAAAGTATTCATCGAGTAGCTACATAAAACTAAGCGGCGTATAGAGTGTGTAGAAAGAAATTTGTGTCAGTTGTGAGAAAGCCATGGCAGACGGTGCATTGAAAGAGGCTTGGCGTGGGAGTAAGAAAAAGTTGCCGTTCAAAGAAAAATATATTGTGCTATTACAAGCTTTGAGACATTCGAATAAGGAGCAACGGTTAGTATTATTGCGCAATGTCGATAAAAAACTGGTGCAATGTATATGCGAGTGTGCTTTGAATGTGTTAAATGGTGTAGTAGAGTTGAAAATTACTGACAAAAACAAACTGAAAAAGTATAAAAAGACTTAACGAAATTTGACCGTAGGGACAAAACGAGAAGGTGCATGGAAAAATAAAAAACGAATAATTGTTCAAGAAGGAGAAAATTTTTTAGTTTCATTGTTAGCACTGATTTTGGATCTTTTTATGTAAGATAACAATGGAAAGAGCATGTAAGATGGTTCTGATTCCACAAGAAAATTTGCAAAAAATGCAAACAAATCTTAAACCAAAAGCAGATCAAGATGACTTGAGTAGTATGCAAACGGTTGGAGATAAATTTACACGTCTTGATAATGAGATTAAGGAGATTTTGGATTCTCAGAGTTACGATACAGATGGTGACAAATATAAAAAATTTTTACAAGTTTTGAAACGGTACTTATTTCTTGTTGACGAAAAACGAAATACTGTTGAAAAAACTCTTAGTAGCGATAAAACAAACGGAGTGAGTGATGATTATATACTTTCCAGTGTACCAAAATTATATCAAAATAAAACAAAATTGTTGTTGAATCACTTGAAAAATAACAAAAATCGAATAAGTTGGAATGAGCATGGAACTGTGACGATTGATGGTGAAAAAATACAAAGTTCGGACATAATTGACTCACTCAATCATGTAGCTAGAATGCGTAAAAAAGTAAAAGCTATAGGAAGATCACAGTTTGCTGAACTGCTTCGCTCGACGGAGACGCCATACGAGTTCATTGGAAATGAAAATTATTTGAATAATGAAAAGAATTCGTTGACAAAATCTGGTTTTGAAAAATCTCTTGAAAATAGTCGTGGAAAGAGTTTCACTGAGAAAAGTCTGAATAATTCATCATCATTTGTAAATGATACCGTTGTACCGATTACGAGCAAACGTAAAAGTATACCAACATCAACACCTCTTAGTAAAAAGTGGCGTGAATTACGTTTGGATAGCCGATGATGGAAGTGCTTGAGAAACAGTATTACGATCCTGGACACGTATCAGGCTTCTCTGGAGCAAGAAAATTAATATCTGTAAATAAAGGAAAGTTATCGTCAGCGGTGATTCAGGACTTGTTAACAAAGTAAGATAGTTATACTTTACATAAGGCTATTAGAAAAAAATTTCCACGTTTATACTATAATGTGTACGGCTATGATCAGCTTTGGGAGGCTGATTTAATTGTTCTGACTTCTCTAAAGAGTTATAATGATAATTATTCATATTTATTAGTAGCTATTGATGTTTTGAGTGAATATGCATTTGTCGAAGCGTTTCGCGATAAAACAGTTGCAGAAGTGACCAAAGGATTCGAAAAAATTCTAGACAAAAATAAAAACCGATGCCCTAATATGCTACAGACAGATAAAGGAAAAGAGTTTGTCGGTAAGGAGTTTCAACAATTTTTAAGATCAAGGTATTAAATTTCGCGTTGCCAGCAATCCCGATGTAAAGGCTGCTGTGGTGGAAAGATTTAATAGAACGTTGAAAGAACGAATGTTTCGTTATTTCACATATAAGAATACAAAACGTTATATTGATGTATTACAGCGATTAGTCGAGAGTTATAATAATAGTATACATTCGACGATAAAAATGAAACCCACAGCCGTCACTCGAGAGAATGTAGAAGAAGCGAGAAAAAATATGTTAAAAAAGTCTCAGGATAGGCAGATTGAACGAAAAAACCCTAAATAAAGGGGGATCAGTATGTGCGGATAAGTAGAGAGCGTCACGTCTTTGAAAAGGGCTATGAGAAAGGTTGGAGTGAGGAGATTTTTAAAATCGTTAAAGTGAAAAGACGTCAAAAGTTATTTATTTACGATCTTTGCGATTTGTCGGGAGAAAAAATTGAAGGATTTTTTTATCCCGAAGAACTAACCCGTGTACATAGTGAACGAGTAAGCGACGAAGAGTACCAAATAAATGAAATTTTAAAAACGCGTGGCAAAGGATCTAAAAAAGAGTATTTTGTAAGCTGGGTTCGGTTATCCCGATAAATTTAACTCTTGGATTCTTGCAAGTTAAAGAAGCTGTAAAAATGAATAAGTCAGAATTGTTAATCTTGAAGCAAACGATTTTAAATATGGTAGTACTATCGTAAAAAGCTATTCTCCAGTTAATTATATACCGTTTTCAAGTTGTAGATATTGATATAAGGGATCAGTTTGGTAGCCCAATAGCATTCGAGTTTGGAGCGTTGACCGCTACACTTCACTTTAGAAGAGAATTTTAAAATGAGTTATTACGACGCTTACTACAGTGTGCGCAGAGTGGTGGAGGGGGGCGTGGAGTACCAAGTATATACGTTGGTTCGAGAGGGCAGCGAGGACATAGTGTTGGATCTTTTTTAGCTGGTCTATCTGACGAGCATTGCCATTTTTGACAAAAGGTGCAACAGCTGTTGGACGGGAAGCTCTGAGAGCAGGCATGAACGTGATTGACGATGTGACGGAAAATAATATGCCATTTAAGGATTCATTTAACAGTCGATTAGCTGAATCAGGAATCAATTTAAAATGCAAGGCTAGCGAGAAAATAAAAGATCTAATGGAGAGGTCCGGATATAAAGGGTTGCTTGAGAAGTGTGCGGCACACTTGCGCGCCGTCGCTCGTACACGCAAGAGCTCTGGTAAAAGAAAGAAGCGTACCACTACAAAAGGCACGAACAAAAGAGTGAAGCATTTGAATAGGCGGAAAAATAAGAAGAAGAAGAAAAATAAGCCGATGAAGAGGAAACAAGTGAATAAAAAGAAAACTCGAAAATCAAAAAAATCTAAGTTAGATATTTTTGATTAACGAAATGTCTTTCTTACATCATTCAAGTTGTGAGTGTCTAAAATCGGAGCTCGATTTATTATCACTACCGATGACACAAACCACCATAGAGTCATCATCATGTGTGGAGTACAAACCTGTTTCATCGCTTTCCGATCAAGCACCGATAGAATTTTTAGTCGCCGGCGCAGGCAAAGAATATATAGATCTGGCTCATACTATATTGAAAGTGAACGTGCAGTTAACACCATACAATGCGGACAAGGATGCGAGTGTGGCACCTGTAAGCAATTTTCTACACTCCATATTTAGTCAGGTGGACGTTTTTTTCAATCAAAAACTTGTGACGCCGTCTAACACGTTATATCCGTACAGAGCATATATCGAGACTTTACTGAATTATGGACCCGATGCGAAAACTTCACATCTTTCAACATCATTATGGTCTACGGATACACCGGGAAAACTGGACGAGAAACCTGCTGCTTGTACAAATAAAGCGGCCTTATGAACCGTCAAAAATATATAAGTGGTGGAAAAGTAGTGGGTCTACTGGGACATTTACTTATTGACGTATGCAATCAGGATAGATTTCTTTTAAAGGGTGTTGAAATGAAAGTTCGTTTAGTACGTTCAAAGGATACTTTTTGTTTAATGCATGCATCAGACAACAATTACAGTGTGAATATAACGGAAGCTACATTACTTGTCCGACGGGCAAAAATAAATCCTGGTGTTTTAGTTGCGCACGCAAAAACTTTATCAACAACAACTGCAAAGTATCCTCTTACACGTGTAGAAGTAAAATCATTTGTCATGCATAGCGGAATTATTGGTGATTGTTTAGACATCGTCATTCTGGGCCAATTACCAAAAGGACTCATCATAGGATTTTTTAATAATAAAGCATTCAATGGTGATAGAACACTAAATCCTTTCATTTTCCAAAATTTCGATATTAATTATTTATCACTTTATATCGACGGTACGCAGGTGCCAGGCAAGCCTTTACAGCCGAGATTTTCCGCAGCTTCGCCGTTATACGTTGACTGTTATCACACATTTTATTCTGGTACTGGAATACATTTTTTGAATGAAGATAATGATATTGATCGATCGGAATATCCTGATGGATTTTGCTTATTCGCGTTTGATCTTACGACCGACATGTCTGCACACTGCGGTACGCATTGGTCATTAGTTCGTAATGGAAATGTACGGATCGAAGTTCGCTTTGAAAATCCATTGAAAAACACTGTAAATTGTATCGTTTATGCAGAATTTGTCAACATTTTAAAAATCGACTCTTCACGACAAGTTATTGTAGATTATAATTCATGAGTTTTTAAGGATGTACCTCAAGGCACACTTTATAGGTAGAGTCAAACAGTAGTGGTTGTGGTGGTGGTGGTGGTGGTGGTGGGGACTGGTTTTTCGAAGGGGTGTGCGTCAAATCTAAGAAGAGGGGGGGGGGGGGGATGAGTATATATATCCCAGCAGATTTGGGAGAGCAGCCAGTAAGTCAAAAAAGCAACAATAAAGAGGTTCGACTACATTATAGACATCCAAGCTTTCCATTGCAAGGAGGGAGTGTATCTTCCGAAAAAAATTGAGACTTATTTCCCGTGTAATCTTTCCGTTGAAAGCCGGACACGTGTCTGGATACACGGTGATGGCAAATTAGTCATCTTATATATAATTGAATCGTTGCAATATAATATTTTAGACATATATCCGATAAATCATAATTTTCTCCGTGTATTCTCAGAACTGTAAATTCAAACATCATAGCTTCAGTCTATAATTGATCTTTTCTCTACACAACTTTCATTTATTCCAGGACATTTCATCTAATAATTCATACACATTTTTTTTACTAACCATTATTATAAACAATCTTTTCTTGCGCTGTAGGTTCTACTTGGTTTATATGAAAAGTAGTCAATCTGGGCACATATTCGAATAATATTATAATCTGTGTTTATAAAAAGAATTGATATGTCGAGTCGCCGCAATTGTTGTTAGCTTTGTCTAGATTTTTCCAAGGTGTCGATTTTCTACGCTTAGCGTATTTCAATATTAGATTAGTAACATTTTCTTGATAAATTCTTGAGTATGTTCTTTTTTTTGAGCGATAAATAAAGGGAATAAAGGCTGTTAGCCACAATCATTTTCTTCAACCATAAATCTGTGTAATATTTTATTCGACCTACTGCTCCGTATCTCCTCCTAAAAAAATAATAATATCTGCGCCACAAGTCCTTAAACAATTTATTATTACGAACTCACGAATCTTATTTTCCGCGAAAATCATTAATACAAAAATAAGATTCTTTCAGTCCACAGTCTTAACTTTTCCTTGATCTTTCGCAAAACGCTTTAGATGAATACCGCGTACGCAGTTGTATATTTCCCGATGATAAATTACATTACGTTTATATCCCGAAATATCTCAAAATTCGTTAAACATTAAAGTAGGTTAAAGCATTAATGTAGTTATAAAATTAGTTTCACGGCTATATATATCATAGTCTTACATTAACAATGGTTGCGACAACATCAAGGCCTTGTAGTAGGTCCTTTTCACCAGTTGGCCGACACTTCACAAAAAAGAACGCATTACTCCTCTATGCTCTTAAACACTGTACTGATTGCAAATCACGTAAAGCGTTGCTTCAATCGTTCGATAAAACTACTATAAAGTGTATTTGCGAGTGTATTCTAAACGTTTTGCATGGTGTTGTTGAACTCAAAAAAAGTGAAAAAAATAAATTAAAGAAGCATAAGCACATACTACGAAAATTAATGAAATGCACAAAATATTACACTCCAAAAACAATATTAATGAGCGTGAAAAATGTCTAAATTATTTACAAACTTTGCGACGATATTTGTTTTTCAAAGATCATGAACGTATTATTGAACGAGACGCCGCCGAACACGAGCTCGATGAAATCGATGCATCACTAGCACCACTCACTGATGACGATATAGTAGAGAGCTTACCCAAACTACGAAAAAAGCAAGACTTCTGTTGCGGCACTGGAAAATGGTTGCACCACAACGGCTTAAATGGGATAATGTAGGTACGATCACGTTAGATGGACGAAAAATTGATCGAGCAAATATTATAGAACTTCTAAATTATATTGTTAAAAATAAAAGTAATAAGAATGAACAGGAGGACGAGCTCCCTGCTGGACGTCTGGAGTTTGCAAAATTTATTAAAACCTTGGATACACCGAGCAGTTTGATTGGTAACACTGACGTTTAAAAATTGCGCAAATACTATCTGCACCTTTAAAAACTGCTAAGCGTCGATTAAACAAGGCAGAGTATAATCAAGAGTCATCGGCATCACCCGCGCTTACAAGAAACGCTGCTTTAAGAAAAAAGCGAGATCAAGTTGAAAAAGCGAACGAGACCTCATTGAAAGAAGTCGAATATCCCCCACTACCACCATCACCAACGCCTGTATTGACGAGGGCACGAGCTATGAATAATTGGCTAAGCATGGGTGTACTAAAATGAAATATGAGAAGCAATTTTACGATCCCTCGCACGAGGCGGGATATGCTGGTGCACGAAATCTGATACGCGTCAACAAGAGAGGAAAATCCTTAGATAATAAAAAAGAGAAAGAAAAAATTTATGAATGGCTTAGCAATCAAGACGCATATACACTTCATCGACCAGTGCATCGAAAATTTCCTAGATTGCAATATAACGTTTCGAATATTGATGATTTGAGGGAATGTGATTTAATGCAATTGACTTCTCTGAAAGATTATAACGACGGTTACTGCTATCTGGTAGTCGTTATAGACACACTCAGTAAAAAAGCATGGGTAGAGCCACTGCGAGACAAGACATACAATATTCAATTTACAACTGCCCGCAATCCCGATATTAAAGCAGCAATTGTGGAGAGGTTAAATAGAACAATACGAGAACGTATGTCACGCTATTTTTAACATTATATCGATGTTATTCAAAAAATGTTACATGCTTACAATCACACATTTCACAGTGGAATCAGAATGAAGCCATCGGAAGTTAATTTGTATAATGCTATTTTTTTTTTTTTTTTGTATAAAGCGCGCGAAAATTAAAAAAAAACGGGCATTTTTGCAAAGTGTTGGAAAAAGAAAGAGGGCGTTGAGTACGGCAGGTATAAAATACGCACCCGGTTCGTATGTTCGTATCAGTCGCACGAAAAATACGTTCGAGAAGGGTTATGAAAAAAACTATAGCGAAGAAATATTCAAGATTAAACGCGTTTCAAAACGTCAAAATCTACAGTCATATATTTTGGAAGACTTAAATGGTGAAATCATCGATGGATTTTTCTATCCGCAAGAACTAGTACTTGTTGGAAAAAATCGTATGAAAAATGATGAGCAATACACCGACATATGCGAGCCGTATACAGTAGGTGATACACAAGCAGCTCTCTTGCGCATCGTATCTTTAGATAATTTTAGATATAGATTCGGTGCTAATGTTATGAGAAATTTTGCACCTATACATTACATAGGTATGCTACATCATAGTTTACGCTCGATTATTATTGATATAAGAGGCCAACATGGTAATCGTATACCATTTGAGTACGGGACGTTAACGGTTACACTTCATTTCAAACGAAATCTATAATTAATAATAAAACATGAGTCACTATATGCGATATTACAACGAGCGGGTCGTGGTGTGGGGGCGTGGCTTGGAGGTTTATTTCGTAGAATTTTACCATATATTACATCTGGAGCAAAAGCAGTAGGTAAAGAGGCTGTACGCGCCGGTATTAATGTTTTAGATGACGTCGCAAATAACGGTGCAAATTTCAAAGAGGCTATTAAATACCGCGCTACGGAGTCTGGTAAAAATCTAAAGAGAAAAGCCGCCAATAAAGTTGCGGATATGATGAAAGGCGAGGGTTATAAGTCACGACCTTCGAAGCGCCCGCGTCAGTCAACGAAGAAGCGTGCTTCAGGCAGCACGCGTCGTAAAAAACGTACACAGACTACTACTGTTAAGCGACAACAGAAGAAGAAAAAAAAGACGGTTCGATCGGCGGGGGGAAGAAAGAAGAAGAAAAACTCATTGACTTATAGAAATAATGGCTTTTTTACACTCGCACTCGTCGGAATGTATGTCGAACGAATTGGATATTTTTTCTCTCCCGGCTACACAAACATCGATAAGAGAATAGTACATGTCTGCATTATAAACCTGTTTCATCGCTGAATGATGAGAGTGGTGCCCCCTTAGAGTTTGTAGTACCCAGTGCAAGCAAGCATTACATAGATCTCGCACATACTATGCTCTATATTCAAGCAAAAATTACACCTGTGGCTGATACAGATATTGAAAATGCTAGAGTGGCCCCGATTAATAATTTTCTTCATTCTATGTTTAATCAAGTGGATGTTTTTTTGAATCAAAAACGTGTGTCACCGCCGAATAATGCGTATCCATATAGAGCCTATATAGAAACATTGCTGAACTACTCTCCTGCAGCTAAACAATCTTTATTAACGTCTAGTCTGTGGTATGATGATACAGCAGGTGCTTTCGATACAGCACCGGATGCAAAATCACCGTCTCCAGTTAACGAAGAACTCAATAATCGTAAATACTTTACGCAAGGCGGTGAATATTTCGACTGCATTTGACACCTCCATTGTGGCATTTTTAATCAAGATAAAATGTTAATTAACGGTGTGGAGATGAGGGTACGCTTAGTGAGAAGCAAAGATGCTTTTTGCTTAATGGATTCTTCCAACGAAGATAAATTTAAGTTACACATAAAAGAGGCATCGCTTATTGTTCGCCGTCCATATGAGCAGAAAGCTTGTCGAAACGGAAAGTTTCAAGAAGATTCCACAGAACTTCCGTAAGAACTTTAAACTTAAAAAAATGCTTTCTGAAATCTTCACTTAAGTCCTACTTCAAGAATCTTTCGTGGCAAAAAATCTAACAGAAATAACAACGAATAGATTCCATCTTATCATTTTTTGGAAACATGACATAGAATCTTAAAAAGAAGCTTAAAAAGCTTTCTTTTGAAAGTCGTACAATATTTCGGAAGCGCTCTCGAAGAGAATTTTCGTTAGCGCATTTCTAATACGATAAGGCCTCACACTCCAATGAGTCAGACGAGAATCCCCCGAGACGCCCCTCTTGCCTATTCCCAGTCTAGAAGTTGACTCTGACGTGACCCCGGCCCCCGCCCACAGTAATCTTAACACCCCAACAGCCCTTACCCAACACGTACACACACCTCTCCCACGCGAAGATTGCCGGTCACCGGCCGAACAACCCACCACTATCTGTTCCACCTACATCCAGACACCCAGCAAAGAATTCCGGTTAGCATTTCTAATAGCTATCCTAATAGTTAACAAGAAGTTCCAGGACAGAATCCCACCACTTCCTCGCAAGCCTTCAATAAGATTTAAAAAATGTTCGACTCCCTAACGACAGTGAATATAGCAATACAAACGCTTCCGTAACCATTCAAGGAAAATTCGCTAACAATATTTCTTAAACCTTCCAGAAAAGATTTGCCTTAGCATTTCTAAATAGCTATCCATAATAATTACATGGAGGTTCCAGGAATAAGTCACGGCATCTTTCTGTAAGCTTCATCATAAAATTTAAACATGTTCTCCTGCGTGAATAGTGAACTTTCCCCCTCAGTTTAGTACTTTTCCGTCAGCAGAAAGATACTCCATCACACGTGCAATATCCTTGAACCCTCTTCAACAAGATTCCGTTCCGATTTCGATAAATGTAATTCAGCTATTATTGTATCTTCAATGAAAGTAATTCCACACGCAGTATTAGGATTTTGGTTCTTTATATATCATCAATACATTGATTATTGATTTCCGATTAATGTTCATTTATTATCTCAGTCTTTAGTTTACGAGCGAACTTGAGCGTAGCAATCTTATCAGATCTAACTTTTAAACTAACGTTCTGTTTAGGTAACGAATAAGCAGTTTGACTACGACCGCTGGTGATCCGGTTCGAAATTCCCACCACCCCAGCCCGGTGAAAAATGTTATCTTAATTTCTTTGTTAGAAAATACAATATAAATAATAAATTAATAAACTGAATAATAATAGCTATTAATAAATAAAGTTCTAAATGAATTAATAAATAGAAAAAATTATTTTGACGCGCTCCCTGATACTACAAATTTTTTCTTAAACCTTCATAGAAGGTTACCTAAATTTTTCTAACAATACTGAAAGATATTGGAAGATTATTGGAATCTTCCTAAAGATTTCATTAATATTTCTAGAACCTTTCAGAAAAACTTCCAAAAAGTTTTTGAGTAATATTACAGTAATGTTGTTAGCAACCTTCCTGACAGTGATTTGAAGCGGACATTCTCAGCATCCAGGAAGATTCCATGGAATATTCTTGTAAGGTTCCTACACTTTCAAGGAAGCTTCCTGAAAGCTTTCAAAAAGCTTTCATGCTATGTGGGGTGTTAAAATCAATCCCGGTGTTTTACTTGCGCACGCCAACGCACTATCTAAAATAACTGCTAAATACCCGATTACTCGTGTAGAGGTAAAATCTTTCACTCTTCACGCGGGGATCCTCGGAGATACAATCGACAATGTCATTCATGGTCAACTTCCTAAACGTATAATTATTGGATTTTTAGATAACAGAGCATTTAATGGAAAGCGTTTCTGTTTTTACACACAAACGGATACAAGGAGCATACATCGATGTATCTAATTTTTTCGTTCTCATTAACTCGATACAACGTAACGATATTACCGGTTCGACCCCCATAAAAAGCATCGCGAGGTTGGAGTATTATTTTTTTTGCTAGTGGATTCATGGTTATATATTCTTTAAATGCGTCTAACTTAGCAATATTTTAATCAAAATCATGCTCTTACATTTCAATAAATTCGTATCCATTATCGCGTATTTTTTTCGATATTCTTAAAGTGTTTTCGCAACGTGTATTTAACGTAGTTGTATCGAATAGATTTTGATCACGTCGCGTTGGATAACACACAATACAACCGTGAAATAAACACCCGTGAAGCTGGTAAAACGTGCCACTTTCTGGATTTTCGAGATCACGTAAGAAACCGTCAACTTTAATACGACCGAAAATCGTATGCTGGCGTGTTCGACCTGCATGCACAATGTTACGACCAACTTGTCCTTCTACCCACAGAAGCCACTTAATGGCTTTCTCACTCTGCATATCAGCACGCACGTAACCACCATGAGGAATTACGCCGATGAAATTTTCTGCCAGAAAATTGCGTCTATACGCGAGCGAGCATGACCCTGCCAGCGTTACACTTTCGCCGAAGGGGCAGAGTTTTGCTGATTTTAAGAAAATGTCACGAAACTTTAAACAGGCTAATCTCAAGACAGTTACGTCTTGCACACAATAAGCCTCAAGTTCATTTTCTAAATTAAAAATATTGGTACGCCCCACATTGTCATACCACGAGTAAAATTCGTCACGCTCTTTTGAAGACATTGACTCGGGTCCGTAATATCTGACATCCGGATACTCCCCTTCATAATTTTCATTCGCTTTTGTATTGAATAAATGCGGAAAGAAGCCCTTCTTACACTCCGCTGGCAAACCGAATGCGCTAGGTAGTGCAGAGAGCTTCATAGGCATGTAATTTAAACTATCTATAAATCGCGTCTTCCCTCAAGCTAATAACATAATTTTACGCCCGTTTAAAATTAACTTAGGTGTTATTCCCGCGTCTTTTAAAATTCGGTTTTCAACTATATCTTTTACAACTAATTGCGCGTCAAACGCTTTAGCGTTATGCGCAATACATATAATTTTTTTGAAAGCTGATTTTTTGCGGATTACTAAATTCAAAAAATGTGTTACGGGGTTTTCGGAAAACACGAATGAACGTATCCCACAGAAATTACATATACTATCCCAACAACTTTCGTGCATACACGCTAAACATACTAAATGTGCAACGCACAAATTTACCTCGTGTAATAAAACCGATTCTACGTTGAATTCCGCATCTTGCGTTGTCTCGAAATCGTAAAAAACAAATAGAGTATCCAGATGCCAGTTATTCGTTTTGCTCCGCGCTTCCTTCACGTGATTTATTTAAAGGTAACAGAAAGCATTTTTGTCATATGACGATTTACAATTTATGCAGTACGAAACACGACAATCATGCTTTCCGTTATCTAGATCATACACGCTATCGCAATACTCGCACGCTTTAATCATATCGCAAATTTTACGTTCTGCTCTCGCACTTTTGATTTTGCTATACGAACCTTCAGTCTTATGGTTCGTACAGTAAGTTACATTTTTAAACGAACGCTGGCAATGGTTGCATTTTATAACTTCTTCCACAGTTACGCATGCGGGAGAAGTATTGCATGCATCGCAAATATTTTTACAGCTATGAGTATACGCAAAATTAGACGCCTCGCAATGTAACGTGAACGTGCTTTGGTAGAAACAGCTGCTAAGTTTAAAATCAAATTGAAATGCCCCGGGTCTTCGTGATATGCGATATTTATCTGTTTTTTTATATTAATGTCTCTTTCGTGAAACAAAGATCGGCCATCGAATAAAGGTGGGACACCGTAACCTATGGAATTATAATTATAAATAACTATAGTCGTTCTTTTTTTAATCAAATAATTCTGCAACGAAATAAATTGATTGTGACCGCAACCGTCATCCGGAAGATCGATTGAGCGTTTTGTAATAATTGTATAGCTTTTTCTTTTGCTTCCTCCTCAAGAGGAAGCTTTGTAATAGTAAAATTTTCAGTTTTGCTAATACTTCGTGGAAACGCATTTGGAGGTGTTTGGAGTACGAATATACGTTTTTAGAAAATGTCCGTGCGGATAGCTGTGTGTGTGTGTGTGTGTGTGTGTGTGTNGCATTTGGAGGTGTTTGGAGTACGAATCATACGTTTTTAGAAAATGTCCGTGCGGATGGCTGTGTGTGTGTGTGTGTGTGTGTGTGTGTGTGTGTGTGTGTGTGTGTGTGTGTACGTATACCGCCATAATTTTGGAACCTTGCGACGGATCGTAATAAAATTTGACATGCATATATTTTTTCTAATTTTGAATTCAGGTCATTTTTTGTTTTATGATTCTGACCATTTTATGACCATATTATAGCCATTTTGTGTGCGTCTAGAGCGGACGGGGTGGGGGCCTATCAGCCAACTAGCACAGCGCGTCCTCAGGTTTCGGATAGAGAACAGGCGCGCCTGAGAAAGAGGTTAGCTGCGAATAAATCGAATAAGCAGCCGCGGACAGCCGATAGGCCCAGGCGTGGGTGTGATAAGCCCACACTGGCGATCGAACGCATTCATCTAGAAACACTACGCAAGAACCACAACAACGAACACTCATCGATATTTCTCATTTCACTTTCTCTTCATACCTAATNTCTTCATACCTATCTATGTCTATAATCTATCTCTCTTAGCACACATTACAAAAATCCTGCTGTCGTGGAGAATGCGGGAGCGATGACAACTGCCCCGAAAGGGGATGTGTAGAATGATTCGCCACCTGTTCTTACACGGCAACGAAGTCAGCGAAGGCGCGCTGCCTTGCAGGGGGGCGTTAGGATACGAGTGTGATTCCGTAGTGTGTCCGACCATGAGCAGACTTCGTCCTCACCAACGTCGGAAAGCTCTCATACTTAGTTCTAGAGAGGTATGAGAGTTATCACCTCTAGAACGGATGATTCACCTGCGATCGGAAACAGGATCCAAAACGCGTGGGTTTCACTTACTATCATGGCTCAAAAAAACCAAAACCAAACCAAAATCAATAGGGACTTAAAGGTAGGAACGTGGAATGTGCGCAGTTTATACAGAGCAGGCGCGTACCGGGAAATCTTAAAAGAAGCTGACGGGTACAATCTAGACTTAGTAGCTATACAAGAAACTCGGTGGCAAGATAGCGGTATGTTAGGAAACGAAAACTTCACCTTTATGTACGGGGGCGCGAGCGGACATTCCCTAGGTACCGGATTCCTGATTAACAAAAGAATTATACAGGCGGTTAAAAGTGTCAAATTCGTAAACGACAGACTCTCGTATATCGTCATCGAAGGAGCGTGGTACAATTACGTGGTTATTAACGTGCATTGTCCTACGGAGGACAAAGAGGAAGAAGTAAAGGATCTTTATTACGAAGCCTTAGAGCAATCAATCGATCAATTCGCGTCTTACAACACCAAAATAGTAGTGGGGTATTTCAACGCTAAAATAGGAAAAGAGGAAATGTTTAGACCCACTATAGGCAAGGAAAGTCTGCACGAAACCAGCAACGATAACGGTATTAGAGTCATAAATTTCGCGGCGGCAAAAGATCTTATAGTAAAGAGTACGTGCTTTAAGCACAAGGATATACACAAAGTAACGTGGACATCGCCGGACGGAGCCACGAAAAATCAAATCGATCACTTTCTTATCGATAAGAGGCGCCACACGAACGTACTTGACGTAAGAACCTATAGGGGGGCGGATTGCGACTCGGATCATTTTCTAGTAGTGGCCAAAGTAAGAGCCAAATTAGTAGCTGGGCAAAATAGTAAACGGGCGAACAAAGTAGAAAAGTTCGATATTGAAAAGCTACGGAACGGGATAGAACGAATTAAGTATCAAGTGGAAATACGAAATTTGTTTCAGGTACTCGAAGAAACGGATGCTCTGACGGAGGTAGATGACTACCCGAACAGTCTTTGGGGAATATCGAAAAAACGATAAAAGAGGCCGCGAATAAAGTGCTAGGTAGAAAGAAAAAGCCAAGGAGCAAACCCTGGTTTGACGAAGAGTGCGAACTCTGGTTTGAAAGGCGCAAAAAGGCCAAATTAGACAGCGTACACAATGGAGGCGATAGGGCCGTAGAAGAGTACCACGAAATAAGAAGGCAAGTGGGGGCGATTTACAGGAACAAAAAACGCGAGTATCAAAAGAATCAGATTAGAAAAATAGAAACTAATAGTAAGGAAAATAACCCGCGCGAGATGTACAAAGGAATTAACGCTATTAGGAAGGGTTTCCAGAGTAGATCACAATTAATGAAAGATGAGGGCGGGAATCTCATCACAAGCGAAGGTGAACTGCTAAAGCTGTGGAAGGGCTATTTTGATAGGCTGCTAAACGTACATGAAAACTGCGAGGAAACGGGAGACGAAATCCACACTGCTGAACTCCATATGGAAGAACCGACCTATAAAGAAGTAGAAACCGCGATCAAAAAACTAAAAAACAATAAGGCCGCGGGAAACGATTCTATACCAGCTGAACTACTTAAATATGGAGGCACTGCGCTGACATCGAAAATTTTTGAACTAGTACGCTCTATTTGGAAAAATGAAACAATGCCGGAAAACTGGAAAGAATCCATCATGATACCGATTTTTGAAAAGGGAGATGAGACAGACTGCAATAACTATCGGGGAATCTCACTTTTAGCTACCTGCTACAAAGTTCTGTCCAGACTGTTCAGGCCAGGCACGTTGCAAGAATGGGAAATGATTGCACGGCAGCACGTATAATGAAAGGAAAGCCAAATACGTCGCGACCTCTAGGTAGACCTAGACGCAGGTGGGAGGACAATGTAAAAGCGGACTTAACTGAAATCGGGCAGGATTGCGCGAAATGGATAGGGTTAGCACAAAATAGGGATACGTGGAAGGCTTGCGTAGATGAGACAATGAACTTTCGAGTTCGAACTACCACTTAAAAAAAAAAAAAAAATTATAGCCATTTTTCTATTTTTGAAAAAATATTTTTGCTTTTTTATAATGATATGATTTATACAATATATTCAACAATAGTGTATCTAAAAGAACATAAATTTGTCTACTTTTTCCCGCAAGATTTTCTAGATTGACTGATCTGTTCATTTTTTATGATATAAAAGGTAATTTTTCGATAAACATATATAACTCAAAAAATAAATAGTTAAATGTTTTGAAAAAATTCATGACAATAAAAAACAACGATATCTACTAGTTGTAAAAATTTTAAGCAATTTTGGCGACTAGTTTTTGAGATAAAAATCAAAAACTAAAAAAAATGGTTTTTTTATGTCGTACGATTACGGGAGTAAAAAGGTTTAAATTGAGTTGAAATTTTAGGAAAAGATTGATCTTTTGATCACTTCGGCTAGGTTCTTTTTGTAGCTTATGAAACCTTTTAGTTTAAAAGATATTAAGATTCAAATTTTTCTACTCTCACCCTGTATACTCTGTATGACTGAACATTATAATTTTTGTTAAACCATATAATTTGATAATTAAAGCTTAGTATATTTTGAGAGTTTTCATTGTTTTATAAAATGTCCGTGCAGATGGTTTTGTCTGTGTGTGTGTGTGTGTGCGTGCGTGCGTGCGTGCGTGCATGCGTGCGTACGTATACTGTTATAATTCTGGAACTACGTGATCGATCGTAATAAGATTGGACGTGCATATATGTTTTCTGATTCTGAATTCGAGTAAATTTTCTTTTAAGATTTAGACTATTTTATGACCATTTCATGGCCATTTTTCGATTTTTGAAAAAATATTTTTGCTTTTTATTATGATATGATTTATACAATATATTCAACAATAGTGTACCTAAAAGACTGCTACCCACAAGGTTGGAATATTTCCCCCCTTCTCCGATGCCCGCGCTCTCTCGTCTTAAGAGAGCTCGGGGCTTCAGTCCCGAGCGGATCTCCGGTGAGACCTCTCTCCCAGGAGCTATTCTAACGTTTGGTGGATCTCTCCCCGGGCTGACTCTCCAGTCGAGGGAAATCTCGCAGGAGAATCCCTACCCGCTTGGTCGAGCAACTCCCGGGCTTCACCTCCAGTGCTCTCATGTGAGTTTTTGCAGTAGGGAGGTATATAAGTTAAAATATGGGTGGGGTGTCAAAGTAAGTGGTGGAAAGTTTACTAATGCTTTAAATAGGGAAAGTGAGAGGTTTAAAAGGGTGAGGGCCATATAAATTCCTAAAAATTTGTCTTTTTTAGTTAACACTTACCCTTTACATTAATATCTAATGATATGTAAATACAGTATGTAAGTAAATGACATTTTATTTGTAATCACACTTTATTAAGCCAGTATTAATTAATTTTTAAGGTCAGGCTTGAGGTTGAATTTAATTATCAATAGTTTTAATTAGATTTTGGAATAAGAGGGGTGTATGCCATGGAATCTATTATTAGGTTTCAGCTTTGATAACTCTAGTATTTACTTTACACCCACGGTAAAAATCATATTCAAAATAATTGTGAATAGAGCAGTTGCCTTTATTTCAGTTCAAAATCCAGTCAATAAATACAGCTTGAATCGATGGATCAAGTGGTTGAATAGTTGTTTTAATGAAAACATATTCTTCTGCATCTATAACGGAGCAAAAACATCATGGATTCTATTATTCAGAGTTTCAATTATATTTGAAGATAAAAAGTATGTTATAATCTTTCATTAGATTTTACCCTAATAGTTCTAGTATTCACCTTAAACCCACGGAAAAAACCGTGGCTCAATATAGCTGTGAGTGGAGCAGTGTCTTTGTTCTAGTCCTTATTCCAGTCACCATATTCAGGTTGCATTGATGGATCAAAAAGTTGAACAGACGTTTCAATGGAAAGAGATTCTCTTGCATCTATAACGCTTCAAAAACATTATCTGCAGTAACATTCTTATTAACGATTAAATGATAATACGGTATTAATTAGCAAAATGGCAGGGTGTGGCTTTATTGTTCTAAACTTCCAAATTAACATAATGTTATAAACTTACAAATTATTGAATTTCTTCTAAAAATATTATATACATATTTTTACTATTCTTTGGCCAATTGCTTTTACTTATATTTAAATCGTCTACTTTAAACCATTTATTATTTTGTTTTATCATATTTGTATAATGCCCTGAATGAATACTTGTACCATGATGAAATATTGCGTTCGCGACTTTATACATTTTGTTCTTTATATATACATTTGAATTAGAAACATTTTTTATTTTACATGAATATTTTACTGAATGCAGTCAGTTTGATAATGTTCCTTGACGTATTCATACAAAATAACATTAATTGCAAAATAATGATTTTATTTTGCCAATGATTATTTTATTATTGTTTTAGTTTTTAATTTGATTTTACAACTATCACAGTTTATATCTAATGTTTTGGAATGATCTCTATTATCATTGATTATGTCTTGCAAATAAAAATTTCTTTGAGATGAAGGTATAGTTAATGTAATTATAATATTATTGGTATTTTGCTGTTGCATATTTTCACAATTTGGACAAGATATTTCAGTAATTAGTTCATGTTCTATAACGCTCTTTAATAATTTCGATTTTACACAAATATCCTTGATGAATTCAGCTACATTTTGTTGCTGGTTTAATGCATATTTTACGTTTATAATTTTTCTAAATGTCAATACATCGAACTGTTCAGTTATGTATAACGTTAATATTTTTATCATACAGTCTTTTTCTTTAAAATTATCGGCATGTTTTCTAAACGTATTGCAGTATAATAATGATTGTACTGTTGCATTAGCATAGCAAGATACGTTATCTTTATTTGATAAACCAACAATATTTATAATGTAATTATTCATTTTATCAACATTATCAAATTTATTTTTAGTTTTGTTACTAGTATGGTTTTTATTTTCTGTTGTCATATTCTTATTAATTTCGTTTTCTTTATTATTAGATAAACCAATGAAAAGTGTTTTGTGATCTGAAAAATAAGTTTCGTAAACCCCAGTTTCAAAATTTTTAGAGTCGTTATTTATGAAAATTATGTCTATTTGTGTATTATAATACATAAGACAGTTGAGTAGAAACTGTCAAGGTAACCTGTTTCTGAATAATTAAACAAGTATCTACACAAAAATAGGAGATCTAACTTTATTACAATACAAATAACACCATAATGTCAAATTTTGAGGTTAACAGTAACTAATGGCTTGTGTATTGATGAGATGGAGATAAGTATAATAGTCTTTAAATGAGAGCATATAAAACAATAGATACTTGTTTAATTATTCTAACAGGTTACCATGATAGTTTCGACTCAACTGTCTTTGTTCGGCTTTTCATCCTCACCCCTATGTCTTTGGTGCCAAAATCTACTCATAGGTATAAAAATCAAAATCAAAACTATCACACTTAAGATAAAGACAACTTGATATTTTATTTTAAAGTCTTAAAACGAATCATCATGCAAAATTTGAGCCTTCCAAGTATAATAGTTTTTGAATGAGAGAGAAAACGAAGTTGTAAAACAAGTAATCGTGTAATCATTGAGAATATGGTTTTCTCTCTCATTAAAAACTATTATACTTAGAAGGCTCAAATTTTGAATGGTGATTACTTTCAAGTTGTTAAAACAATATATTAAAATGTCTTTAGCTTAAGTATGATAATTTTGATTTTGACTTCTAGACCTATGAGTAGATAACAAGTTTGCAAATTTATTCCTCCCTTATCTTTTTTTTCTAAAGTTAATATTTGGTGGCTGTTTATTAAATCTTAAGTTAAATCCTTCTAATTCATGCTCTATCAACCTTTTGTGTCCAAGGGGTTTCAATACATCTAGAACGATAGAAATTAAACTACAAGTTCTGGCTACTGCTATTACTTGCCGTCCACGACCTTTACCATTCTTTGCTCCTTCAATAATACCCGGAAGATCCAATAGCTGAATCTTTGCTCCATTATACTTAATACAGCCAGGAACTGTTGTAAGAGTGGTAAACTCATAGGCAGCAACTTCTGAATATACTCCAGAAAGTGTACTGAGCAGCGTGGATTTGTCTTAGTAACTTCAAAATCTTATTCACCACTAGCTGCTATCTCCTCTTTTGGGTTAGGTTCAGTTTTGAAACTCCTGAAAATATTTAATCCATAGTAAAAATCTCAGTTGCAACAGATATTATACAAAAACAGTAAAAATCTCTAAAGCATAGTAGCCAAGTATTATTGTAAAAATAAATATAATAGGAGACGTACCAATGATATTTACAAACAACATAAAAATACTTGAATTTTATAGAAAAAGCATTATTTTCTCCTCATTCATAATGTGCAGAGTTCAAGACAGCAGATATTTTATTGGATCAATCAGCTATTCATTCTGAAAACAAAAATAAAAAGTTTTTAAAAAGTTGTTCTTACATTGTAGCAAGTTATCTTACCCAAATAAATAGTAATAATAGAAGAACGACATAAGATAAAAGCTAGTTTAACCCATCCTTCTCGTTGGGACTTATTTATTAAGTCACTCATATTCATTATACTAGTCGGATCATACAAACCAGGTCCTGTCATTACAGGCCTGGTACGGTACCTACTTATATTGTAGCCTCGATAGCTACTATCTTTTCTAGAATGGTACTTTCCTCTGATTGATTCCTGTAGCATACAAAAACCGCTGCCAAGTCATTGGCACTTAGCTTCCTCCTATTCTGCTAGTGGAAGATAATTACATGGGACAATCAACTCATTCTTTGATTTAAATATTCGCTACTATTCGATACTAAAAGGATAGGTTAGGAAGACACTTGTAGGAGAAGGGTATCAGGGGACTGGGGTTAAGGTGGATATCAAAAGGATAGAGCTCCGTGAACTCCTTAAAAACCATGAAAACTCTCAAAATATACTAAGCTTTAATTATCAAATTATATGGTTTAACAAAAATAATAATGTTCAGTCACACAGAGTATACAGGATGAGAGTTGAAGAATTTGAATCTTAATATCTTTTAAACTAAAAGGTTTCATAAGCTACAAAAAGAACCTAGCCGAAGTGATCAAAAGATCAATCTTTTCCTAAAATTTCAACTCAATTGAAACCTTTTTACTCCCGTAATCGTACGACATAAAAAAAACATTTTTTTTAGTTTTTGATTTTTATCTCAAAAACTAGTCGCCAAAATTGCTTAAAATTTTTACAACTAGTAGATATCGTTGTTTTTTATTGTCATGAATTTTTTCAAAACATTTAACTATTTATTTTTTGAGTTATATATGTTTATCGAAAAATTACCTTTTATATCATAAAAAATGAACAGATCAGTCAATCTAGAAAATCTTGCGGGAAAAAGTAGACAAATTTATGTTCTTTTAGTTACACTATTGTTGAATATATTGTATGAATCATATCATTATAAAAAAACAAAAATATTTTTTCAAAAATAGAAAAATGGCTATAATATGGCCATAAAATGGTCAGAATCATAAAACAAAAAATGACCTAAATTCAGAATTAGAAAAAATATATGCATGTCAAATTTTATTACGATCCGTCGCATGGTTCCAAAATTATGGCGGTATACGTACATACACACACACACACACACACACACACACACACACACACACACACACACACACACAGCCATCCGCACGGACATTTTCTAAAAGCGTATGATTCGTACTCCAAACACCTCCTAATGCGTTTCCACGAAGTATTAGCAAAACTGAAAATTTTACTATTACAAAGCTTCCTCTTCAGGAGGAAGCAAAAACGAAGACCATTAAAATGCATAGTTATCTATAAATATAAAAAATATATTATTTTAAAAACTTCAGTTGGTAGTGCATGTAATGAAAAATCTTTGGGCTCATTATTTTGGATGAAGGTGACATCATGCTAAAGATTTTATACGTGTAATTCTCTCGACAATTATCGATTATTAAGACTTTCATTATGTGTCTAGTTCTCCATTGAAGCATTGGATGGAAAATGCAGGATACGTCGTAGCGTATCTCTGATTCTATTAGTTGCTTCTACGTCACAGGCAGTTTTATTCCAAACACAGACTATGTCTTGATAAAAATAATGATTTTACAATGGTACTCTACTTCAGCCTTAAGCATTTCCATTTTTTTTATTTATCTTGGCTTGTTAATCAGGAATCCAAAATAAAATTCTATGTATCACTGTTGCCTGTAAAAATAAGAAAAAAAAACAAACTAAATTATTCTTGTTTTACTTACGCTCGATTATTCTAAAACTTTGATACTTATCTGGGTCATTATTCCTTAGCGTTGTTAGAAGCAAAACTCACAAGCGTTAGATTTGTTTACTTTTTACACTAAATTTGAGGTTACGTGGCACCGCGAATTCAAATGTGTATATACTGTCAGCAGCTCCTTCGCCTTCGGGTCTNTCCTTCGCCTTCGGGTCATGCGCAGAACCAATCGGACAGCCGGAACGCGGACTATGGAACGGACGAATTTATCCTCAAAATAAAATTAATTAATAACTAAATAATTGATAATGCAATTATTTTTATAAACCGCAATTAAATTGGGAACGATTCATATCAAGTTTGTATCTATAAATAGCGCGTAGCTCCTGACAAAACCGTATATCCATAGTTTTGGCGACCCAAANGAAAGGCGGCTGTGGGTATGTAGAAATCGTGAAAAATAATTTTTTTGTGAAAAAGTTATTTTTCACAAAAAAATGAAGCCACCCGCAATTTTGTAACTTGCAGTTGTTAACGTTATTAACGATTCCGCAATTACTCGTATTTTTTTTATTACGATATATGTAAGTTATTTTAGGAGTTCACGGAGCTCTATCCTTTTGATATCCACCTTAACCCCCACTCCCCTGATACCCCTCCCCTACAAGTGTCTTCCTAACCTATCCTTTTAGTATCGAATAGTAGCGAATATTTAAATCAAAGAATGAGTTGATTGTCCCATGTAATTATCTTCCACTAGCAGAATAGGAGGAAGCTAAGTGCCAATGACTTGGCAGCGGTTTTTATAGTTCAAATCTTTGAATCGTGATTTATTTTCCGCCATTCTTGTTCCTACTCTACTTTTGACGCGCACTTAGTTTTTTTCAAGTATACGAAGCCACAAACTATTGCACGTGGCAAAAAATATTTATCGTTATTTTTTATAGATAATATCGATTGAGGATTAACCGCGTCTACTACTACATTCTTGTTCGTACGACCTCGGGGCATTTCAATATACACTACGGAAACTCTTAATGAATCATTAATCTCAAAATTCTCATTACTTTATACGATTCCATCCAGCATGTCCCATACATCATTATAGTTTAAGTCCCTAATGTACTTAACAGGAAACCATCCGTCTCCTTGCGAAAACATATCACTACTTAATGTAATCCCTATTTTATCGTTTTCATTACGTCCGTTTATAATGTATCTATATATTTCTAATAACCCTAATCGAAAATATGCCAGAGGATTAGTTATCCGCCTATTTGAAATGAAGCTAAAAATTATTTCGCGCGACGCTACTTTAAAGTTACGGAGATGGTGTTCTCCTTCGCTCACTACCCTAACTCGCTTAAACTGTATACCGCCGCCGCCGATTTGTACTGCAACGTCGTCCTCGTCTTCGTTGTAGTCGCCGACTTCTAATTTAAATAAGAAACCTCGGTTTCAGATATCTTCGGCGACATAGGAGGATAAAAAAAGCCTTAAATTAGTTTATACAGGGTGATTCTAAAACAATACAACATTTATATACCATCGTGATCAGCGTGAAAAACTGAGCCTAGGGGAATTGGTCCGAAAAATTTTCCTCCACTTTTCACTTTCCCAATTAGAAAAGGAAATTCCCCCCACCACAGCGCCAAGCGGAGAAGCGCGTGAGGGGAAGTGAGCGCGGCGCAGCAACAAGTGGGGGAAGCCGTTGCTAAGGAGGTCGGCGGCGGCAAACGGAGGGGAAGAGAGAGCTAAAGAGATCGACAAGCGCAATTATTTCGCAAAGTTTGACGATCTGCATGTGCGAAAAATTTTCGTTTAACTTACAAAAAATGATTTTAATTAATTTCCCAGACACTTAATTTCGAGGTTAAGTCAATGAGAAAATGGCGAGAGCCTCGGTTTCGGAGCAGATGCTGCAGTTTTCTTTCGCTTTTCTGGATAATTACTGGCCAACTACACAAGTAGCTCCGTTCGCGTCGAGACCTAGGAGATAAGACTTTTTTGCTGCGAAAATTCGGAAAACGGTGAGAGCTTCAATTTTGGAGCAGCTGCGGCTGTTTTCTCGCGCTTTTCCTGCATTATCACACTGGCAAACTGCACAAGGGGCTCGGGTCACCTCGAGACCGAGAAGATAAGGTTTCTTTGCAGCGAATATTCAGAAAGCGTCCGAAGCCTCGATTTCGGAGCAGCTGCGGCAGTCTTCTCGCGCTTTTCTCGACTTATCACAAACTGCACAAGGAGCTCCAGACATTTAAAGACCTAACAGATAAGCCTTTGTTGATACGAAAATTCAGAAATCGGCGGGAGATTCGATTTTTGAGCAGCTGCGGCTGTTTCAAGCTCGTCTCGATCAATTTTCGGAGCTTGCGCGACAGGGAGCTTGTGCGCCGCGCTGCAGCCCAGTTCAAACGTTCTGCTAAGTTTTTACTAGGTCCGAAATTCTCGTGGGTGACGAGACAAGCTGCTGGTCGAGAATCGAGCTCGAATCGATTAATTATGAGGGCTTGCGCGACAGGGAGCTCGTTCGCCGCGCTACAGCTCAGTTCATAGGGACAGCTCCGTGCTTATCTTGTCGAAGTTCTTGTGGGTGACAAAGCGAGCTGCTGGTCGAGCGTTGAGTTCGTTTTGATCACGTTTCGGAGCTTGCGCGACAGAGACGACCTGCGATGCGCGGCGTAAAGTAACAATAATTCAACGAAGAACTAAATATATTAGTAAATAAATAGTAAATGTAAATTTTATTAAGAATAAATAATAAAATTGTATACAATAATTTAAGGCTCCTCTTGTTCTCTTGGAGCTCGTCTGCAGTGCTCAAACGGGCCTCCTTCCTCTTCAATGCACGTTCGTGCACGTCGGAGGAGATCGTGAGTCGCCCGTTGTATTTTTTCTCGCTCTACACTGATAGCATGCTCCTCAATACGCTGCCACAACTGCTGTACATTTGCAGGAGCACCGTTGTGGTACACCTGCTCCTTGGAATATCCCCAATAGAAATAATCCAATGGATTGAAATCGGGGGAGCGCGCTGGCCATGGGGTTGGCCCTCCCCGTCCAATCCATCTGTTTGGGTACACTTGATCCAGATGATTACGCGCATCAATGGCGAAGTGTGCAGGAGCGCCATCGTGCATAAATAATAAATTTTGACGTTGCTCTTCTGTTAGAGATTCTTCGAGAAGGCTGGGCAAATCGTTTTGCAGAAACTCTAAATAATTGGGCCCATCTAGCCTCGCAGGCAACTCAAAAGGACCTATCAGCTGATCGCCGATAATTCCTGCCCAAACATTTATTGAGAAGCGATTCTGGAAACGACCTGTATAGAGAAATAATTACTTTAATATATTTTGTCGAATTTATCATGGTTGAGATGTAAATGGGTCGAAATATCATGTAAATTTGTTCACCTTCTCTGGCTAAATGTGGATTTTCGTGAGCCCAATAATGTTCGTTGTGTGCATTCGCCAGTCCAGTGCGTACGTACGTGGCCTCGTCCGTCCACAGAATCCTGTTGAGAAATTCAGCATCTCTTTCATGCTCCTGGATTATCAAGTGGCTGAATATGAGTCGATATTCTCGATCTCCTTCCACTATAAAATAAAATTTATCCTAGTGTGAGCGTGTGTATGCGAGCTTTTTTGCAAGCCAGGGAGAGAGGCTGGCCTCTCTGTACTGGCTTGTCGCGGGCGGATGAATGAATGTGTGTGTGTGTGTGGCTGTGTGTGTGTATGTGTGTGTGTGTGTGTGTGTGTGTGTGTGTGTCTGTGTGTGTGCATTTGTGCAAGTTTTTTTGCAAGCCAGGGAGAGAGGCCGGCCTCTCTGTACTTGCTTTTAGTGATTTTTTTGTGGAAAACATGGATATATTTTAATTTGACGGGGTTATCGTGCGGCTCATCATTGCCATAAATCACATCCCTCGTCTCCATTTATCTATAATTTTCGCAGCGGCCAATTTTTTTTATAGTAAAACAAAGCATGCGACGCAAGAAAAAAAGACGAAATAAAACTATTCTAATGTACTTACAGATTTCATGAATGCGGCGATACTTGTAAGCGTGCTGTCCGTCGTCCTTCATTACACGCTGACACGTGGAATACGAAGTGCCCAGAAATCGGGCGGTGCGTCGCAAACTAGTTGTTGGGTCCTCGGCGAAGCAATCTAAAATCGCTTCGTCGTTTTCGTTTCTAGCATCTCTATGGCGACCTCCATCGGGATTGCGTACGCCAACGTATCCCGTCTCTCCCGTGCGGTCCCAGACTCGCTGAAAAGTCGCTGCATCCGGGTGTCGACGATTCGGAAACCGCTGTCGATATTCAGCGGCTGCAGCACGACCCACTAAATTACACGCAAAGTACACACCAAGCATATCTCTATATTCCGCGTTCGTGTAGCCAAAATGACGCACTCGCGGAACTGCCCCAGCCATATTGTAACGATGTGTATAAGCAAAGAGAATTAGCAATACTAAATACTGCGATGAGCGCAATGAGTTGCAAACAAGAAAACAAACTAATAGCGCGATCGCCGAGCCGCCAGTATCTGCTGGCCACATGGTTTTCTCGAATCATACGAAAGCGAAAAATCAGAGCATCATTCGGACTCGTTGTCATTTGTTTATCGAACAAGCGCGAGCACTTTTGAGCCAAACCTTTAACAGTGTCAGGGAAGCATGTTTCCGACGAAAATGATGTGTATCCTTCACAAAAATATGATCACTGCTTCAATAAAAAAGACCGAGATTTAGAGCGACGAATCGTCTAAAACCGAAAGTTTACAGATATGAGGAAGCTGTTTGCAGAGCTAGCGAAATACATCGCAGCTTACAGGCATACGCTACGCCAGCTTTCTCATAGATTTCTCATTAAAAAAAAAAGCTCAACCTATGCAAATGCGAGTCGCCTCGAACTATACGAGAGACTTGCGATGGAGATACGGGCAGCAGCATGGCCGAAATCCACCGATTTCCAGAGTTCATCGCTGCTCCCGCGTTTTTTATAATTTCAGTCAAAACGAGCCTGTTTGATGTCGAATAGCCAGTTTTTTTTGCGTTACAAGAGATACCGACGGCTCCCAGGCAGAAGAACCTATCTCGGGCGCCGCTTCGACAAGGACCTATCTCAGGCGCAAAAAAGCTCGCACACACACACACGCACATTCATTCATTCATTCATTCATTCGCCCGCCACAAGACGGTACAGAGAGGCCGGCCTCTCTCCCTAGCTTGTAAAAAAGCTCGCACACACGCGCACATTGATTCGACCATGCCAAATCAGTACAGAGAGGCCAGCGTTTATCACTTGGTTGCATAAATAAAGCACATAAACACATCCACACACGCGACTTCTCCATTGTTGGTCTCTCTGTACTGAGGAATTCAAAAAAAATTGGTAGGTGCTTTCTTCGTCTTGCTGCAGGCGATTTCGAAGTCACAGCTTCTACTTTCTTCCTTGCATACCGACAGCTCGTAGGCAGAACCTATCTCGACAACGACCTATCTCAGGCACCGCTCCGACAACGAGCTATCTCAGCCGCTGTTTCAAACACGCCTTATCTCGGCAACCACTCCAAAAACGCTCTATCTTGGCGCGAGCGAATTTTTCACATTTTTCTAGATTATTTAAATGCCATATGAAATTAATTTTGTGTAATTTTTTTATGGCAGTCCTGTACACTTAATCGAACTACACATGACTACCATAAATAAATTACACAACATTAAATTCATATGGCATTTAAATAACCTACAAAAATGTGAAAAATTCGCTCGCGCCAAGATAGGGCGTTTTATGCAAGAAAGAAAGTCGAAATTTTGACTTCGAAATCGGTTGCAGCAAGACGGACAAAGCACCTATTAAATTTTTTCGAATTCCTCAGTACAAAGATACCATCACTGCAGAAGTTGCGTGTGTGGATGTGTTTATGTGCGTTATTCTCGCAACCAAGAGATAAACGCTGGCCTCTCTGTAACGGGTGCATCAATGAGAGTGTGCGTGCGAGCTTTCCTGCAAGCTAGAAAGAGAGGCCGGCCTCTCTGTACTGGCTTGTCATGGACGAATGAATGTGTGTGTGTGTGTGTGTGTGTGTGTGTGTGTGTGTGTGCGCGTGTGTGTGTGTATGTGTGTGTATGCGTCTTTGAAAGTATAGAGCCAAGGTCTCCTATGGCCTGCTGATTATTAAATTCTATGTTATAATTCAAGGGTCCAGAAAGTATGTTTCTAATAAGGATAGAAAGGAAAGAAAACGGGAAATAAGTGATTAGAATAAGTTTAAATAATTTCCGATTATGATTTCTTTTTTGAATGCATTTATTTACAATTTTCGCAGAACCAATCAATCTTGCTTATCTGGCGTACTTCTTCTGATGTTCTGACACCAATGCAAACGTAGTGATACCACAATAAACAGGAATCACATTGAGCTGCGTCAGTTATCACACCTTTTAGACACTTCTTACACGTGTATTCTTGTAAATTTTTCTTTGATTGTACCATCTTTTTTAAATGTTCAAAAGCGTCAATTTGCAGAAAATTCTTTAAAATATCTAAATTTCTTTGGTAGTTTTCTTTTAGTAGATTCGTTTTCTCCGTTAATTTCAGCAACCAGAGGTTCTAGTAGTGACCTCGTGTTCAACAAAACTCCATCTCAGTGTCGACTTAACGTGATTCTAAAACTGGTATAGATCGGGTAGTCTTAGGATTCATCTCAGCCAGTACTTCTCTCTTATTTCTTCAGTCGTCTTTAGGATTTTAGTCTGTGGCAATTGAGTAACTCTTTCTGATTCTGTCAGGCTTTCTCGCTCCGATTTTAGAAGTATGGTTCTTCTCGTGTATGCTCGGGGCGATTATAAGGTGTTTCCCGCAGGTGTTATAATTGTCCAATATCTCATTGAGACAAGGTGACATGGAAAGCTCCTCACAGATGATGCACACGCACTGTTTCCCACTTTTGTTGCCGTATGACATGCAAACTGGCGGGGACGCTATTAAGGAGCTTGCGTCCTTGCGGCCATGTTGGTACGTTTAAAGAGGAAGTTCGAAAATTAATAAAAAAGCTAGACCTTTCCCGTAAGCGCAGCTCACGTCGTAACCCACGAATAGCATTCGAAGTGCAAAAACTCGCAAGCTTAAGAATAAGAACTCTGCCGCGGCGAATGGCACGAACGTCTCATCGAGCAACGTTTCTGGCAGGCGGGTCAAGAGAAGTAGTAGCGACAGAAAGTATTGCCCCAAAGAACTGCACAAAGCAGTAAGAGACGGAGAGAGAGCGCAGTAAGAAGTCATGGCAAACAGCGTCGCGCCCAGGCTTCGTCATGACAACAGGCGCAACCAACGCGTCGCCGATGGCCTGGACAAGTCCAAAAGAGTAATTTCTCCTCGCTGGACCTCAAAAGCGGCGGATTTCAAACCTACTGCCTGGCATCAGCTCAACGCCGCCTTAGGCGTCCGTGCGGCGCCGCCGCCGCCAGCCGAAGTTCCAGACAGCATCCGAGACAGCAGGCAATAAGTCTGCAGCTAATGACTTTCTAAGCCGGAATTTTATTCGGAGACACACAGTTGGCCAATGTAGGCGCGACGAAGCACCCGCTACCTCCCTCACATAACATTCGTTGCCTAATCAATGTGGACACAGATCATCTCTGTCGCGCAAGCTCCAAAAATAATTCGAAACGAGCTTGACTGCCAAAGGGATACTCACCTCCTCATCTACAAGAATTTCGACGAGGGAGACACACAACTGAGCGTGAGAACTGGGCGCAGCGCCTCGCAAAAGGTCTCTGTCGCGCAAGCTCCGAAAATTGATCGATTCGAGCTCGATTCTCGACCAGCAGCTTGTCTCGTCACCACGAGAATTTCGGACCTAGTAAAAACTTAGGAGAACGTTTGAAACTGGGCTGCAGCGCGGCGCACAAGCTCCCTGTCGCGCAAGCTCCGAAAATTGATCGATTCGAGCTCGATTCTCGACCAGCAGCTTGTCCTCGTCACCCACGAGAATTTCGGACCAGTAAAAACTTAGGAAAACGTTTGAACTGGGCGGCAGCGCGGCGCGCAAAGCTCCCTGTCGCGCGAGCGCTCATAATTAATCGACGCTTTCTGAATATTCGCGCTGCAAAGAAACCTTATCTTCTCGGTCTCGAGGTGACCCGAGCCCCTTGTGCAGTTTTGCCAGTGTGATAATACAGGAAAAAGCGGAGAAAACAGCCGCAGCTGCTCCAAATTGAAGCTCTCACCGTTTTCCGAATTTTCGCAGCATAACAGTCTTGTCTCCTAGGTCTCGACGTGAACGGAACTACTTGTGTAGTTGGCCGTAATTATCCAGAAAAGCGAAAGAAAACTGCAGCATCTGCTCCTAAACCGAGGCTCTCGCCATTTTCTCATTGACTTACCTCGAATTAAGTGTCTGGGAAATTAATTAAAATCATTTTTTGTAAGTTAA
>CM053170.1:44019213-44055773 GCA_012977825.3 Pteromalus puparum
TCGACATCAATCATCTTGAAAGATTCAGCGACGGAGCATACCAATTATAATATAAACTAAAAGGTAATATCTTTGCAATTTTGATTATTTGACTCGAGTTTTCCAAAGCAATATGTCTAAAAATGCAATCAGTATATAGTTAGGCAATTTTAAATCAGTTCCTTGCTAGCCTTGTCAAAACGTCATATCTCGAAACTTCTTGACTTTTGACTGTTTGAAAACCAACTTCATTCTGAACGAAAATTTTTCGCACATGCAGATCGTCAAACTTTGCGAAATAATTGCGCTTGTCGATCTCTTTAGCTCTCTCTTCCCCTCCGTTTGCCGCCGCCGACCTCCTTAGCAACGGCTTCCCCCACTTGTTGCTGCGCCGCGGCCGCCGCGCTCACTTCCCCTCACGCGCTTCTCCGCCTGGCGCTGTGGTGGGGTGAATTTCCTTTTCGAATTGGGAAAGTGAAAAGTGGAGGAAAATTTTTCGGACTAATTCCCCTAGGCTCAGTTTTTCACGCTGATCACGATGGTATATAAATGTTGTATTGTTTTAGAATCACCCTGTATTATTCACGCTTTAAAAATAAAAATGAATTTTTATATATAAACTTACCAGATATCGGCGAATATTGTAGCTGCTGTTGATACGGTGAGCGGTGAGGATTTGGCAAGAACTCATCACTCGAACTGTCATCACTGTTAGCACTATCGCTATCACTATCACTAGCCTCATCCTCACTGCTCGTATCCACTTCCTCCTCTTCAGCAGCATTCTCCTGGGGCATCTTCTCCTCCTGTGGCATCTCCTCGACCTCTGGGGTGGACTCTTCCTGGGGTGCCTCCTCCTCCTCCGCCACCATATCTTGAATTTCTTTTTCTTCTATCTCACGGATAGTATCCTCCTGAGACTGTGCATACACACCCGCTGGGACAGCTTCCGCATCGTTGCCAACATATCTTGACTTAATTGACGGTTTGTACACTCCGTGTTTACGTCCGCCATAGTCACGAAGAATTGCGATTGAATTTCTGTAGGCGGAGCACTGGGCACTTCTTCTCTGTGTTTGGGCAGATCCATCGTAGAAAATTGTNGCAGCGGGGACATCGCAACCAGGCGGTTGAATTGACCCGGTTATGAGATCCTCAGCAGACATGAACGGGTGCTCAATAAAATCACCCATGGAGAGAACATAAGGGTTCTCTATCACAGCAGCAGAAGCACTCTCTTCTATTCGCTGAGTGCTTTTTCTGCAATACTGCTGCGGTTGTTCCTGCTGCTGCTGCTGCGGCTGTTGCTGCTGCTGCTGCTGCTCTAAGTGACCTGTACTCGCCCTTAGAATGTCAAGCATTAGTCTGTCACTAAGATCCGTCGGTATCTGTTGCAAGACAGAGTCTGCATCCAACATCTCTTCTTCGTTTACATAGACAGGAGCCGGAGTGGATGCATGAGCTGGAGTACCATCCATAAACTCTTCGAATACTCCAAAATTCACTGGAGTCGAAATATCGAATTGCGCCTCAGTTATTTCGACGATCGACGAGGCCGAGGAGGCAGGACTCGCAATATCGATCACGGGTGGCGGAGTTCTGAAGTCCGCGTTTGTCGACTCAATGTCGATCACAGGTGGCGGAGGTGGCGGAGTCCTGAAGTCGACATTTGTCAGGTCGATCACTGGGGGTGATGCTGTAAAAAGTACATGCAATTATTTAGTTATTAAGCATATTAATTCTTTAATTCTTAAATTATTTAGAAAATACTTACCACTATCAAAATTGAACCCGTTATCTGGTCCAATAATCGCATCGATACGGCTTTCAAACGTAAAACCCTGTGGTACATTGTCCAGCGGAACCAGCTGGGCTTGCGAGGGTGTTGAGTCGCGTACACAAACTAAAACAATTTAAATTATTATTACTATTATTGGTTTTTATTTTAAATTATTATTTAAATAAGAGTACACTGACGTAGTGCCAAATGACGGTTGTATAACTCCTTCGGAAGACTTTTTTCCGATGTGTAATGAACTCGGTTCTTACATACATCACCGGCTACCAGTGTAGCCATTTTCTAGTGAAAATGTGCCTAAGTGAGTTTGCAATCTCACGAGTCGTTGCTGATCGTAGCACTTTTTAAAATATTTTTAACACACACTCTTCACTTCCGTTTTTTACGTCACCACGCCACGACCGCTTTAATTTATTTTTAACTACATCCTTAGTCGTGATAACTACACACACTACGCGGAACACAGCTCTACGCAGAGTTGAAAGAGCGTCGGAAGACATTTTTGTAAGTTTATTTTCGACGGATCGAGGAAAACTGAGGACTTTCTCAACATTTCTCCGCACACAGGTGTCTAAGATTTTCGTACACACCCCCTTACACGCCACCAGCTCCTCAAGCAGCAGCAGTGTCACCTTAGCTACTTTCCTCCAATCACGTTAATGAGTCAGTGCAAATGTCACTCTGTTTTAGAGGGGATGTTTTTTTTTAAATAGGATTAGTGTGTCACTCCGGGGCCTCATCGAACCCCCCTCTCCGCCACCCCTAAACTCGTCTTGAAGAAGCATCCCCTCCTCTCGCAGCGTCCCCCACGCAGCATCTGTAGAGGACCGACACCTGTCGAGCCCTATAAGTTTCCACAGCCAAAAAAAAGGGCTCACTTGACTGTGATCTAACGAGCAGTAATCATCCGATCTTAAAAGCGTCCTGCAGTTACTTTTTTTTTGCTCACGAGAATTTACAGTCTTTCTTAAAATCGTTGACAAGTTTCCACGGAAAGTAATCTCGTCATCTGACAAGACTACCGCCAGTGCACTTTGTTCGTTATCGCCATGGCTGAAGCACAATTACTCAGAAACCAAGAACCGCAGACTGCCTTCAGAGAGGAATTTACGGACAATGAAACCTCGAAAAATTTTCGAAATTCACTGCTATGTGCAATGACTTACCAGCTTAATTATTCTGGTTCAAAAAAAGCTTTCGTTGTGAAAAGCTAACGTACGACGAAACTGTACAAAAAGGCACAAACCAACAATTCAATTAAAAAACAGTTATTATTCCCGAGGATTAGATTTTGAAATAAACACTTGAGAAGAAATCCAACAAAACTAGGAGATATATCTAAATATTTCAACGCTTCGTCGGGCAACTTATGCATACAACAACAGGAACGCATAAAGTTAAGTAAAATGGACATCATACTTACAACATCATCACCTTCCATCACCATGCAGAAACGCACATTCGAAGGTTTAAAAAGTGTTATAGTGTGTATCAATGAGCGTGCGCGACGACTTGAACGTGTTCTTTCAGAAATTAACGATTGTGAAGATTTATTAATGGACGTACTCGAAGACAGGTTAACTATGTACTACTACAAAAATGCCAACACCGAACATACTGTTAAAAATCTTATTTTTGAAGAATGTCATTCTATCAAAGAAAAACTATTACGTAAATTCAATCCACAAAATTCTGTATTTTTACAACATTATTTTGACATCGTTCTTCTAGAAATGATTGTACTACATCACCATATTTTTTATGATGAAATTTATAATAGATGCTGTTCAAACAATGCGCAAAAAATCTAAATTGTACTTACATAATATTTTCAGAAATAATTAAATTTATAACATTTTTTGCATAAATAATACTGAAAATTAAATAAATCTTGAAAAATGTCTACAAAACAATCTCTCTTTATTATCAACGATCCCAGTTTCCTCTTAAACACCATCACAGAAAGTTTCTTTTCCACTTGTAAAAAAAATAACATGCCTTATACCCTATTGTCTGTACTCCTTGACATACCTCCATCAGCTCTTTACTGAAAAAAGGATCCTTACCCAGCACGTGTAACCGAAAGGTTAATGCAGCACAGATTTTGTACAGTAAAAAAAAGCCCCTTTCCAAACCGTCAAGCGTTCATACCCAAAGTTTCCTTTTCCCTTGTAAAAAAAAAAAAAAAAAAAAAAAATAACATGTCTTATAAGCTATTGTCTGTACTTCTCGACATATATCCATCAACTTTCTACTGAAAAATCTGTCCTTACCCAGCACGAGTAAGCAACAAATTTGTGCAGTAAAAAAAAGACCCTTCCCAAAGCGCCGAGCGTTCATACCGACTACTCGAGCCTTGTAATATGAAAGGGATAGTATGCAAAAAAAAGTCTCCTACGGCAACGATACCCTTCATAGGTAGAGACACCGTCATGTCAACGATAATCATCTTTACACCCGCAGCGTGACTTTCTCAAGACCCTTAATGCACGCGCACCCCCCACCCCATGACCGGGATCTCGCACCTTAGTCCCAAAGTCACCGCGACCCTTCGTTACCCCCATCATAGGACCCCCACATCTGCAACTGTGACGTCACTGGCGCCAGTAGGCCACGCCCCCCTGTCTACCTGGCAATGACCTATTCTACTCCTATTCCCACGATCGTCCTGGACGTTGAAAAGGATAAACTGATGATCGCTCGCAGTATATTCCTCCGTGACGTGCCAATCCCTTACTTGGGCGATCGTCGCTTCGCTCGCGAAAGTTATATCAGGTATGGATTCTCCAAAACCTGGTCTATGGTAAGTAGGGGTATTTCTCTCGTTTGCCACTACGAGTCTTAATCTAGCTGCCATCTCGACGATGGCCCTACCTCTGCTGTTAGTTATCAGCATGCCCCATTCCGTGGCCCTAGCGTTGAAGTCGCCCCCTATTACGAGTTCCCCGGATACATCCCTTATCGCGTCTTCTAGTGCTCTTAGCTTCATCGCAAACTCCGCCGCGGTGAGGTTCGGTGAGAGATACATGCTAAAGTAAGTGATGCACCCCACCTTTACTCGCACATTGTCGTCTACCATGCCTGTTTCCGCGATCCCACGCCGGGGCACCCAGGCAGCGGCGGTCCCTGCGTTGTTAGACACCCAGCCATGTATGTCACGGTCCGTGTATTGTTCGCTGACTAAAACGATGTCCACTTTCTGCTCGACTACGAAATGTTTTAGCAGATCGTGGGCCAAGAAACATTTCATCTCCTGGATCGGCACAGTGCATTCTGCTGCCCTGTATCCATCCGCGCCACACTTCCAGCAGTTAGCGCTCCTGACGGGGCCTTCACATCTTGCTTTCACGTGTCCGTATCCTAGACAGCGATAGCATCGCGTAACATTTGCGCGAATCCTCACTCAGCAATTTACCCACCCGATACGGATCTTTCCTTTTTTAAGTAGAGCGGTGGCCTTAGTCTGATCTATTTGGACCACCACCACCCTCTGTTCTCTCTTATTCGGCTCAAATAGATGAACTTTGGCCTCACCTCCGCCCGTCTCGGCTGTAATAGCGCTTCGGACATCTTCCTGCGTCGAAAGACTGTCGATGTCCCTGATCTCTAGTGTAGTTCTGGAGATCTTGCCCTTAACTTTGCCTGCATGCCCTATTGCGGTTTGTATGGCAGTTTGGAGTGATTCCATTTTGTCTTTACTCTTACCCACAACGACCAGAACGTCACCGTCTTTTGTTTTGCTGAGATACTTAACCTCTGTTTTCAACTCTTCTGGCTTAACCTTTGCCTTGATCTCTCTCAAGATCTCGGCGTAAGTCTTACCCAGTTCCGGTCTTATGAGGATTGCGTCTCCCCTCTGCCGCGAGGCATTTCCTGCGTTTTTCCTCAGTTGTTGAAGCTGGCTTTGCTCCTTTTTTTTCTTCTTTGCTTTCCTTCCTGCAGCTAGCTGCCAAGCCCCTTGTGTATCTACAGCTTCCTTTCGCATTTTGTTCGCAGAAGGTGCAGATCCTCCTTCTTGTATTTTTTAGCGGGGGTACCACCGCCACCGTCGGATGATGTCCGTCCCCTGTTCTTCGACTTACGAGGCTTCGAATGGTCTTCTCTAAGTTGTTAAGCTGACAACTTTTTCGCGCCATCCTCCATCTTGTCGAGAAGCGTGAAAACTTAAATTATGAGAGCTCCTATTACTGGTAGCCCCTCTTTGATCGTTGTATTCACGTTTTTCTGCTTATCCAGAGTTTTGGTCATCTCTCTGGACGTTCGTCTTATTTCCAGTAGCTTTTCTAGCATGCTGGCGTGTTCTTTTAGCCATAGCCGCATCACTGAATTATTTTCGTATTCAACGGCACTCATCGCGCTCGCTATCGTAGTGCTGCTGGTTGACTTGTGGATTGGGTATCCCCTGTCTTGCGATACTGGCATCTTTAGGGTCTCAACTGTCAGGTTTCCCTGTACCTCTGTTTCTAGTTCGCTCATAGCATCCACGTTTGAAATCAATTTTCTTCGTCCCGGCATGTGTCCGACCACCCGGATCCCCCCGTCCATGGAAGCAGCTGACATGGCCCCAAAACATGACTGGAGGCAGTGCCAGACTAGGTACATCATACCAGGATATAGCGCGCGCTGTCGCACTAGCCCATCTCCGCACACTCGAACCTCCCACCCCGAACAAAAGTGATTGGCTCTCTGAAGTGTTTCTGGCAGACGCCACACGACATCACACTCTCGCTCAAGCCGTTTGGCTGGTACTAGCTAGGTAGCCAGCCTCCCGTCTTGCCGTCAGCAGAAGCCAAAGATGGTTCAGGTCACTTCGGCGCGCAACCTCGGATCGCCTCCCCACCCAGGATCTCCCTTTGGCAGCTCACGGGTCGTACCGCGCGACAAACACGGCGGCCTGTTTGGTCCACGAAGCATATTTTATTTCTGCTTTAGCCTCCAAGGATACCACCTCGGCGAGCATTCCCCTATCCGCCACCCAGGGGACGCGCCGCATACAGGGTTGCAGGCTCCCCGCGCGGTTAGTATAACAAATACTTCATCCGAATCTGTGATGACTGTCTTCGTGTAATATGCCGGGCTACTTGCAGAGTTGGAGTAAGACCAGTGGCCTTCGAGTGCGTGATGAATAGAGTAGGGGTCCATTCGTTTATATATTATTTTTTTTATTTAAATTAGTGTGAACATAGATTTTTTTAATTGCTTGATGTCTTCCAAAGTTCTCGTGACCTGTCGGGCGAGTAGTCTTGCCTCGTGTATTGTTTTGTAAACGTTCGATTCACACATATATCATTTTACTTCCTTGCATAGACCATTGACAAAAATATATGTAGCTAATGTCTCTTTCTTTTCCGCTGAGTCTGAGATCTCAAAAAGTTCGCGTTCTGCTAGCTGACCTTTGTCTTGATATTCTTGTAATAATTCTGTAATTCTTAATCCGTAGTCTTCGGCTGACTCTTCATGGGCTTGAGCTGCCCACGTTAGTGTCCTTCTAGCGTCTATTAATTGGTTCAATAATCTTCTTTTTGAATAGTCATTCAGTCGGTACATTCTATGGTTTCTATGGTTTGTGTAAATTGCTTATTTATACGTTTTCCGGGCAGTTTCCTCTAAGTGGATTTTGTTGTATAAAATGTTCTCCCGAACGTTGCAAAACTGGATATAATTGGTTTGCAATGACTTGATATCTCAACTGGTGCTCTCCCCTTCCGGAAGGATACGCGCCGGGCGCGCCGTCGCGCGTCGTCTTTAGGCTGTGCTGGCTGCTGACTTTTTGTCTCGTCGTGAAGTATTTTGGTTTTTTCCTCTGGTCTGTCTGTCTTGACGCTTTTGTTATTTCTTTCTTTGTTTCGGTCGAAGTGTAGTAGTAATTGCGTTACTGAGTTCCAAGCGTCCCCTAGAATATAAATCGAAAAACCATATATTGAGTGCAATGCATATCCGTGAATTATTGTATCATCTATAAACTTAATTAGCCTTGCTATTATTGCTTTGCATGCTTTCTCTTCTCGGTGTTAAATTCAACATATGGTTTGAGCCACGCCCTCTGCTCAAAACTCAATATCCTATGTACCTTTTTCAATCGAAGTCCATTATCTAATACCTGCTTAAGTGCTCGATAATGAATGACATACCTTTTCTTGTCATTCAAAGTTGTGAGAAGTTTCTTCTGCTTTGAGCCAGGTGGTGCAAGATGCTCTGCGTAAAAAGGTAAATCCCTATGATCATCATGTATTTCTTCAGGATACTCCAAGTCAACTTCAGCAAAATAGCCTATATCAGAGTCTGGTGGTGTATTGAAAAAATTTGGATTCGTCTCATACTCAATCCATTTGAATTTTCCAACTGGTAAAGGCTGTACCATTGCCCACCCATAAAGATTGTTAATATCAAAATATAAGAGAGTCTTTGTTTTCTGATCCTTATCGTAAGAAGGACCCATATATGGATTGTTCGCCTTGGCATACCGATTACAACACTGACTTATTCCACCTCGAATGCCCGATTCAATAAACATTAGCATGTCAATGTCTGTAAGAAGCTCCGATTCTATCTTTGTCATTTTAAGAGCTGCTGAAAATGTTAGTCCAGGAGTCGTGTAAAAGTGTGCTGGACATAAATCATAGGCTTTAAGAGATGTTTCTCGAAAACTTTCGAAAACGTCAGCCAATAGTAAAACGTCGGTTTTCAGATAAAGATCTGAATACTCTCCTAACGTTCTAATATTAAACTTATTCCAAACTTGAACAGCATGCTTATAGTCTTCTTCAGCAATATGTGGATCGCCGTCGCGCGTCGTCTTTAGGCTGTGCTGGCTGCTGACTTTTTGTCTCGTCGTGAAGTATTTTGGTTTTTTCCTCTGGTCTGTCTGTCTTGACGCTTTTGTTATTTCTTTCTTTGTTTCGGTCGAAGTGTAGTAGTAATTGCGTTACTGAGTTCCAAGCGTCCCCTAGAATATAAATCGAAAAACCATATATTGAGTGCAATGCATATCCGTGAATTATTGTATCATCTATAAACTTAATTAGCCTTGCTATTAAAAATATGCCTATCACTCCGGCTGATGCCGATCCCAATGTTAAAAATCTTAGCCATATTTTTGACCAAGTTGACTCTGCTAGTCGTGACATTGCTTCTTCGTCAAATAATCTCGCCGCAGATAATCCGTCCATTCTCGAACTTCTTCCCGACATACTCATTGCTATAGAGTTTAGCACCGCTGGTCTTTCGACCGGGAACATAATATGATTTTTAAGGTCTTGAACTTGAGCGGATGTGTATATACCGCTTTTCGCGAGACTTGCTGGATCCGTATAATTCCATACCGCCTGTGTATTTGGTTTTAGTATACTTGGATGGATCCCTTTTTGTTACATTTCCAGGCAAAATAGTATACTATTCATTTTCTAAATTGAACATTGGAGGTATTAGGGGCTTGCATGTGGTCTCGGTACCGAAGTGTTTGAGTATGTGCGTTCTCGGCGTCAAAAAATAATTGTGTCCGTCTTTTTTACCGGTAGTTCTTGATAACACGCTGTTTCGTCTCACCTATGTACTTCTACCTGTACATATTTCATTAGATGTACTACCTCTCCGGCTACCAATCCCACGTACCCGCTCTTTTTTGCTATTTGAATTTGGAGTCTACGCAAATAAATTTTGCGTGGCTGTCGCTATGCTTAGTGCGTTAGCTATCACTCTTTTTTAAAGTTCGCATTTTTGCATTACTAAATCGTGATATAATCTTTTTATTTGTCATTTAATATATTTTTCCACGTAAACGAATTTAGAATTTACATATGCAAAAATATCTAAATTATTTATTGACCGGGATTTTAACGTATGAAAATATTCACTTTGTAAGCCTTCTAAAAAGAATAGTTTAGGATGTTCGGTGCGTATTAATTCATAAGAGCAGACCGGAACCCTATAGACATAAAGGCAAAGATGATTTCTTCTGAGTCCATTATATATGTTGGTCGTCTCTCATTGCCTTTTTGTGTAACCTTCGTGACTTCTCCAGCGTAAAGTTCGGCGTATTTGTTACTTTCACATATTGTTGTCAGTATTGGATCCCAGAAGGCATAGCCTTCCTCCGTGTCAATGCACTGATCTTGAGAGAAAGTGCACCGAGTACCCGATCGTAAAATTATTTCATTCGTATTTAAATTGGCTGTGGCTTCGTATTCTTTTAGCGTAATTGTAAGATATCCTGTTACTACAACATCACTAAATTTTCTGAACGGATTGGAGTAAGAATCAGCGTTATCGCAGTTTTCGTTTCGCTCGACTTTTCCGACGAATGTCATAGGATGCACACTGTTGTTGCGTTTATTTTTAAGTTAGTTATAAGTTCTTCGCGGTATCTATGTTGTCTAAAATTGTGCATTCTATTACATTTTTCCGCTGTAATTTTGTCCAAAAATTTCACTTCTCCATCTTCGACGTCTTTTCTAGGTGAAAATGCTCCGCAGTATCTTACGTTTATTCCGAAAGAAAAACAATTTAACTTATTTTTTCTTTCGACGACGACGTTTCGGCGAACAATGTCGCCCTCATCAGGAAAACTGAGAAAAGGTTCAGTTTATTATTAGCAAATACAAAATTATTTCAAATGTGTGATGTTATGAAGTGCTTACAAAAACTATAGTACTCGACAGGCTCGCTGATGGAAAGTTCGAGGCTGCGTTTCCCCGCCGGGCGCCGGCGGCGGCGGGGGGAGAGCGTGTGGTCGTTGCGTCTCTCTCCGCTGTTCGAGGCAAATTCGCAAGAATTGGATATCCGCACGGCTTTTATATTCTGCGCGGAACAGCGAGAGTTGCGATCGGTTTGTTGACATTTCGCTAGTGACGTGAGCGTCGCTACTCATATGTGCCTACAGCTGACAGTAATAGAAGGTTCGAGAAACTCGTTGATTTTCGGACATTGTCGGAGAGCGGTCCATCTCCAAAATAAAATCCTAAACTTAGAAATCGAAGATCTTTGCATACACGTTAAATATCTAGAAGTAGAATCTGATAAATTAAAAACACTCCTACAGGAATTAATTCCTGACAACGTAATTCACAACATTTTCACAACACAAAACTTAAACAACACGTACCACCGCGATACACTCAACAATATTCATGACAAAAAATTCCAAAAAGCACAAAAACATCCTACGACAGATAATATTATAGAGGCGAATTGCGAAAAATGGTTCAAAAACTTATCGGACACAGAAATACCGATGAATGTCAAAGCTGTAACGTGATTAGGCATGAAATTTAATCCAAAGAGCGATCTAGACGAAACAAAAATCATACAATGTATAAAAAATATAGAAAACTCATTCTTTTTAAAAATCTACCAGAAAACACTGCAAATGACATACACAACACTTTAATCAAAAAACTCACACAACAGAGGCAAAAAACCAAACACACAAAGATAGACGACACGATTTTTGAAAATAAAATGGAAAAAACAAAAGAATTTATCAAAAATAACCAAAATATAATATTTACTCTCGCCGATAAGGGCGGTGTCACTGTTGCAATGAACAGATCTGACTACACCGACATGATGGAAAAACACTTATCTGATAGGAACACATATACATTAATTGCAAAAAACCCTCTAACAAAAATACAAAATAAAGTCAAGAAATTCATAAACAGTTGAACGACAACGGCTTTTTCGGTAGAAAGTATAGCAAAACAAAGCTCACTCAAACAGACACATCTCTACCTAGGTGCTATGGTCTACCTAAAATACACAAAGTAAATATCTCATTACGCCCCATAATATCTACATTAGGCTCACCAACGTATTTTCTATCAAAAAACCTCCTTAAAATCTTACAAAATAGCATAAAAAAAACCCGCCTCTTATGTCGAAAACCGCTATGACTTCATAAGAAAAATCAAGAACATTAAAGTTCCACCGAACCATTGTCTAATTAGCCTCGACGTCACATCACTGTACACGAATATTGACAAACCGCTAGTCAGGAATAGCATAGAAAAAACCGCTGCCAATTCTTTGGCACGTAGCTTCCTTCAACCTTATGAAAATATGTGTTCTCCATAAGTAATTCACATGCCGATAAGATTTCGTTCAGCGGTATTTCTGATTCTTGTACTATTTGTACGTATACTTTGCTTCCTTCCTAAGGAAGCCTTGTAATAGTAATTTTTGGAGTTTGTGTAAAAACATGTGGGAAGTGTGTTTTGATGAATTTTTAGTCGAAAAATGGTGTTTTTAGAAAATGTCCGTACGGATGTATGTGTGTGTGTGCGTGTGTGTGTGTGTACGCGTATGTATACGCCTGTTTCTCAGTTTCTACTTGGTGGATTTTAACCCACCAAGTCTCATTTTCTTTGTTTTTGCTAGAAGATAGTGGGACGAAAGTCCGTTTTTACAATTTATATACGCGTTTTTTTTTTTTATAGTGATTTTTTAGTTTTGAGATTTCAGTTTTTGCCAACAAAGTTATCGGAAAAGTTAATAAAAGTAAATTGCTTAATATGTACCTGAAAGAGAATAAAATTGCCTATGTTTTTACCGTGAAAAATTTATATTATCGTTCGTCGTTCTTTTATTATACACCATACAGTGCAATTTTTTTAAATCGTTATAACTCAAAAACTAAATAGCGAATCATTCTAAAAAAATATATGATTATTGAATGTAATTAGAACTATTTTTGGAACTATTTTTAAGTCATTTCATGGGGCAGATCCTGAGAAAAACATCAAAAACTGAAAAAAATCGTTTTTCTACGTGACGCGATAACTGGAGTAAAAAGGCAATAATCAATTTAAAATTTTGGATTTAGTTAGCATTATATAGCACCTTTATCTCTTTCTTTGGGTTGTTTATGATACCAGTTAGTTTTAAAGATATTAAGCTTCAAAATTTTGTTTTCTTACCCGGTATACTCTATATAACTGAAAACTGTATCCCTTCTCTCTCCTTGTTCAGATCCTACCCTGTCCAATGCTGGGTCCCATTCGTGCATAAACTCCTCTAAGACGTCATACTCAATCACGATTGGTTCACCTCCACCATCATAAAGTGTCATCCCCACCCGCGATGCATTTTCATTGGTTGCTTCATTCCCCCTCTCACTTTCTCCCTCTCTTGTTTGTCCTTCAGCTTTACCATTAGCTACATTATATCCCCTCTCTTCCATCATCCCCTCCTCTGTACCCCCCTCCACTTGCATTGCAGCTTGCGCCATCTGTTCTTCCATAATTCTGTAATGTCCCCAGGGCAAAGTGTCTGTACTATGAGGCAATAAGAATCTTTTATCATCGTGTGGACGTAGAGCAATTTTTTCCTGTTTTTCAGTATGCACAATGTGCAATTTTGAACGAATATTGCACTGCTCGCGTTTTATAATAACAAGATCCTGAAGGCATCTTCGATAATCTTCAAACCTGATTGATTTCTTTACAACACTAGATTTTATACATTTGGCTTTTTTCACTGTCGCGGCTCCATCAATCAAAATACTGTACATTTTGCTTCTTAAACCAATGAATTCTGTCATAATCTTGCCACAGCATTCGTCTTTCATCAATCCAGGAACTTTTTTATTAACACGTGGAATTCCAAACTGATTATTTTCATCATAATCAGAAGTATCAAATTTATGTATATCTTCTTTCATTATTTGATACATATCTATATCCTGAACTTCATATATTTAACTATCTGTGTCCGTATAAAGGAGTTTGCATTTATCTCCAAGTCGCTGCTTCATATAAGAATAATGAAAATCATATACTAATGTTTTTGACAAATCTAAAATAGAGAGACCAACGTATATTGGTTTCTTGATTGTAATACTTGTCCTCTTCAGCTGTATAGCAACCAAATTTTCATCAAATATTGCACAACTGTGAAAATTTGGTAGAGCTATGCGTGCTTCTGCTCCATATCTGCCTGTAAATTTATTTACTAATCGCACATCTACACGTTTCCGCTCTCGTTCGATACACTTTCCATACACAGCGTTAATTAGCAATTTGTAGAAGAGCTTTCCAAACTCATTCTTTGCATGCTTTCTCTTCTCGGTGTTAAATTCAACATATGGTTTGAGCCACGCCCTCTGCTCAAAACTCAATATTCTATGTACGTTTTTCAATCGAAGTCCATTATCTAATACCTGCTTAAGTGCTCGATAATGAATGACATACCTTTTCTTGTCATTCAAAGTTGTGAGAAGTTTCTTCTGCTTTGAGCCAGGTGGTGCAAGATGCTCTGCGCAAAAAGGTAAATCCCTATGATCATCATGTATTTCTTCAGGATACTCCAAGTCAACTTCAGCAAAATAGCCTATATCAGAGTCTGGTGGTGTATTGAAAAAATTTGGATTCGTCTCATATTCAATCCATTTGAATTTTCCAACTGGTAAAGGCTGTACCATTGCCCACCCATAAAGATTGTTAATATCAAAATATAAGAGAGTCTTTGTTTTCTGTTCCTTATCGTAAGAAGGACCCATATATGGATTGTTCGCCTTGGCATACCGATTACAACACTGACTTATTCCACCTCGAATGCCCGATTCAATAAACATTAGCATGTCAATGTCTGTAAGAAGTTCCAATTCTACCTTTGTCATTTTAAGAGCTGCTGAAAATGTTAGTCCAGGAGTCGTGTAAAAGTGTGCTGGACATAAACCATAGGCTTTAAGAGATGTTTCTCGAAAACTTTCGAAAACGTCAGCCAATAGTAAAACATCGGTTTTCAGATAAAGATCTGAATACTCTCCCAACGTTCTAATATTAAACTTATTCCAAACTTGAACAGCATGCTTATAGTCTTCTTCAGCAATATGTGAATCGGTTAGTTTATTATAAAAATCATTCTTTTCTGGCAATTTTGAAGTCGTCAATTTATCTAATCCATTTACAAAATCATATGGAAATATACCTTTTCGTCGAAGGAGATCTATTTTTTCATCTGTAAGTCCATCTGATCGAAATTCCTTTACTGCTATCGGCACATTTTCCAGATATGATGCAAGTTTCTCCAATGATGAAGGCAGAAAACGCCAAGAATCTATGAATCTAAAACTAATGTCACAGTCATCTATATACTTCGTGAATGAAATATATTTTTCCTTATTATGAGGTATTAGAGTGACTCGTCCTTTCATCAACGTAGAAGTAGCAATCTCTTTTAAAATGAAATGAGTATCGTAATTCAGGTTATGAAAAACCACAGGAATGAATCTTGTATCCTTATAATTCAAGTTGCATGAATTATGAGCTGCACCTCTGTAACTAAAAAAGAAAATCTATCTTAGAATCAGGAAATTGATTTACTATATTTCGAATATAATCGAAAAGACAACTTACCGCCCCGTGAGATGACAGTGATCTCGTACTGCAAGTTCTTCAGCACGTAATGGTTTTCGACATATATGACAATTTGTTGATCTCCTAAAAGATATTTCCTCCAAATCTGTGAGTCTCATTGGTTTCGGATTCTTGAAGAGTTCATCAATTTTTTCACCAACTGATTTTAATTCTCGAACAAACCATTCAGCAGCTGTCTCTTCTTCTTCATTTTTTCTTTTGTATGATCTATAGCCAGATAAGCTGTCGTTAAAGCTGCATTTTATGTAGTACCCAATGCTGTATGCTTCATGTAATTGGAAAGCATTTTCATTCTCAGTAGGCTTCAATAAACATTCGAAATCCGCATAAATAACAAAAGGTACTTTTTCACTCTTACTATAATCTTCAAATTTGAGAATATTATTCTTAGAGTCAGGTAAATTTATTCGACAGTTATTCATATTTTTACAGTTATTTTCATGAACTTCCAATCTTTCTTCAATATAGAATATTTGTAAACACCTTTCACAGTGATAAGATTTGACGTTGGCTTTGGACAGTTGAGAACTCAGAAGACGAGACATGCTTTTGATCCAGACGTAATGATATTTAGGCATAATACCATCATCATCGGCACGGATATTTTCTTCATGCTCGTCTATATAAAAATCTTGAATGATAAGTAAGTTTACATGTTTCTTCTTCTCTGACGTAATATGACAAGGTGATGCTTCGCATTTGTGAGCATACTTTCTAAGCATGTATACATTTACTGAAATATTATTCAGTTTTTCAAATTTCGGTACACTTTTGAGTTTTACTGGGAATTCTATGTCAGCAAAATTTAATTCATTTTCATGCAATCGATACTGATTGACTCTACAGGCATTTTTTTTACTTGGATATAATGCTGAAAGAATAGCATACTTGAAACACTGATCGTCATTGTTATGAACGTTAACACATGCTTTTTTATTTTCAATAAACTTTGGCAGAGGAATGTATGAACTGCCCTTGAGTGGCGAATATTTTTTCATATTTATACATAAACTTATAATACTCTTCAGAGTCCAGCCAGAATCCTTTTCTTGAAATTCTTCTAGCTGTGAAAGGATGGGATCTTTGATATTATCTGTGAACCATTTCTCTAAATCTTTTGCCAAGTATACTGCAGCACTTTCACTTGTAAGATATTTTATGTCTGTAGTTTCTTCTCCATTTTTCTGCATCGAAAATTCTGCAATAAAGTCTGAATTTATTTTCACAGCATTATATTCTTTTAAGCATGCCTCTGTTTTAACTTTGAAGAGCTTTTGTGCATCATTCAGGAAACTCAGAATGTCTACATGTTTTATATTTACAACTACACCAGTCCTAATTCGATTTTGGAAGGCTGATTGAACATCGCGCCACTCAACTCTAGCTTCTGATTCCACAGCTTGCAGACTACCTCCTCGATGAAGATGATGTTCAAATTCCACTTGCACGCAGGAAAGATGCGTCAAACAAGTTTGGCATTTCTGTTTCTCTCCTCTGGTGAGATTAGATTTTGAAATTTTTTCATTTAATTCATTTATGGTCGACTGACACATATCTAGCCAATAATGTATGTCAGCACTACTCATTTGATCTACATTTTGTGCTGTATCGCGAAGCACTTGAACAAGACGTTCAAATAGATCAATCGAAGCCATCTTTACTGATTTTTTTTTACACTAGAGTATCACTTGTTATCCTTCACAAAAATTTCTCTTTAAAAAAAACTGGCACAAGAGTTGAGACTGAAAAAGCAGACTGTACTCGTCCAAGAGAGATTCCACTCTTTTAAAGCTAAAATCGACATAAGTAGAGGTGGAAAATCTCAGTAACTGACCAATGGCAAAGATGAAGAGCTCGTTGATGAGGAGAGGAGGAAGATTTTCTAGAGAAGGGATGAATTTTCTTTTTTCCATCCAACCAAAAATCGTCTTTCAGTCAAAACCAATGAGAGCTATGCATTTTCGGGTTATCTAATCCTAGAAGAGTGAGAGGCGGAGTTTCATATTATATATCCAGGACGCTAGAACCTTACGAGATCACTTCTCGTTTAACTGCCTACAAAGCTGGAAAATGGCAAGAGCACGTGACTACGATTTGTTATTTAAAAATACAATATTGCAATGTGGAGAAGAACAAGCGTATGTTTGTGATATTCAAGGATTCCAAAGAATTGCAGAAGATACTTTTATTTTTAAAGAAATCAGTTTCCTCAATTTAAGGAAAACTGCCTTACCGACCGCATATCTTTTCAAACCTCCCATGTCATGGGAAGAACTTACAGAAGAGGAAATATGCATGACTCAATGGTTAGAAAAGAGTCATCATGGAATAGCGTGGAACTCTGGCGATATTCCGTATCATCGTCTCCATCAAATTTTACAAATCTGCACACAAGGAGTAGAGAAAATATTTATGAAAGGGGGCAGAAAGCCCAATGGATCNAAAGAAATCAGTTTCCTCAATTTAAGGAAAACTGCCTTACCGACCGCATATCTTTTCAAACCTCCCATGTCATGGGAAGAACTTACAGAAGAGGAAAAATGCATGACTCAATGGTTAGAAAAGAGTCATCATGGAATAGCGTGGAACTCTGGCGATATTCCGTATCATCGTCTCCATCGAATTTTACAAATCTGTACACAAGGAGTAGAGAAAATATTTATAAAAGGAGAGCAGAAAGCCCAATGGATGAAAAATATATTACCAAATATGTAAGTTAAGCATACTATTTAAAAACTTTTTTGTTACTTTTTGTTACTTATTCATACTTTTATACTTTTCGATTAATTATTTTCTTACTTTATTTGCAGATCCATTTCAAATGTTGAAGACTTTGGCTGTCCACCTCTTGAAGAAGTATTAAGTGAAAACCAGTACTTCTGCTTTAACCATGCCCTCTGTATACGGAGGAAACCAATGTGTGCCATTCACATTGTCGTATCGATACGATCGTGGCTGTTAAATTATTTAGAATCTACATATGGTCAAGATGAAACAGATAATACTTTAAAAAAAAAGAATAATGTATGCACGTGTTTGTACTGGAAATAAAGAACCATTAAAAAAAAAAAGTAATATTTAATTTTTATACGTCCTAAGAATTAGTTAATGTAATTAATTGAAAAAGAAAATATTTATAACTGAAAATTATAACTGGAAATTACTGTTTTGTCAAACCTTGCGGAACTTAATGCTATAGGCTGCATATTTTTCAGAGTTTTAAAAAAAGCACTAACATACTACTATATATTAAAACAATATTTATTGGAACTATAAATTATAATGAAGGACAATGTCTAGTGGATTGATAATTTCTATTTATTTATAATATCACATTAAATTTAACAATATTTTATTTATTGGAACCATACATTATGATGAAGGACAATTTCTATTTATTGATAATATCACATTAAATTTTTCAAATGTACTGTCAAGATTAAATTGCAAAATTAATTTACAAACAAAAATTAATACATATTTTACATTATTTTTTCGGGTTTTTAAATTTTGATATGTCGATTGGATCGAGAATAATTTCATCGTCAATTATTCTCGGAACATTTTGTCCACCGGACTGTTGTGGCTGTTGTGGCTGTTGCTCCTGTTGTTGCTGCTGTTGTTGCTCCTGTTGTTGCTGCTGTTGTTGCTGCTGCTGTTGTTGCTGCGTGCCACTGCTTGGTTTTTTCAAACTCAGCAGGCCACGGCTTGTCGGCATCTTCTTGTTAACATTGGCTTCCACTGGAAAAAAATTTAAAAAAATCAATTATTATTATTAATAAGTGAGAGGAATATTATTATTATGAATTAAAAAAAAAAAAAAAAACAACTTACCATTCAATTTAGCCTTTTTTGGAATAGGCTTCAGGCTTCTGATGATCCTAACTGAGTTGCATGACTCGCAACTCGATGAGGTACCGCTGGAGCTCGAGCTAGAGCTAGAGCTCGAGCTTGAAGAAGAGCTCGATCGCGAGCTCCTCGAACTGGACCTCTTTGGAGGGCGGCTGGGGCGAGTACTTTCCATAGGCGATGCGGCAGCCCTTGAAGTCGCACATGTCGATGTGCTTGCCCTTGGACTTGCTGATGACGTGCTAGGCCTCGCTGATGACGACGTACTCGGAATCGCTGATGACGACGTACTCGGTCTCGCTGATGACGACGTACTCGGCCTCGCTGATGATGACGTACTCGACCTCGCTGATGACGACGTACTCGGTCTCGATGATGACGACGTACTCGGTCTCGATGATGACGACGTACTCGGTCTCGGACTTGATGTGCTCGCTGCAGTGGACCGGTTCTCTAGGCTTGGTGAAGAACCTCCCGGCCTCACACCGTTATATAACTGCTGCATAGCAGCAAGAGGTGGAAGAGATGGCACTAAAAATTAATTAAAAAATAAAAAAAATAAAAAAAAAATCATTCTCCAGTTACAAAAGAAAAACTTATAATAATTTAATTCACTTACGTGAGTCTATTGCCTCCATGGCCCCGGAGACATGCTCCAACAACATCAAGAGTGTTGGAGCGTTGGAGATCACCCAACATATCCTATCCTGCATCGCCCCGATGCTATCCCTGCTGCTGCTTCCTCTGTTGCTGCTGCTGCTGGAACTCTTCTTCGATGCCATTGTTTTTTCTTCGATTGACTGGTAAATGAGACCGAAAAAAACTGAACTGACGAACCGTAGCCAAAGATGGACTATTAATTGCGAACAACAGCAGCTTCCTATTCCACAGCATTTCTCTAAAAGTCTTGTACTTGGAGAAAAAAAAATTTCAAGAACACACCTCCTCACATCTCTTGAGGGTGAAAAGCCTTACGATTCGTGAAAACAATGTCCCTTTCCAATTTTCTGAAAATCTTGTGTCCACCTCCCTTTAGTATACTCCCTTTTTTGACCGTGAGAGATTTTCCTCTTCTAGCGCGAGAAAAGATCTTGAGAAAAAATCTCTCATCGGACAGAGTTGACAGAAAAGTCATTTACACATAGTCTCTAATGCGAAAAGGCCTAGGGAAAAACACCTGTGCAAAGGTTGCCGTCCATATCAGCTCGAGGGATACCGTCTATCTACCTGCGCGAGGACCGCATGGAAAGTGTAAGGGATAGTACCTACGCAATCTGTACATGTAGTCTGTGAAATATCTCTAACGCAATGCGTAAAGGCAGAAGAAAAAAACACCTGTGCGAGGGTTGCCGTCTATACCTGCGCGAGGACCGCAATAAGACGTGAGTTGAACGTAGTACAGTAATAGGGAATGCGACGCTGTGCCTCCCAACACAGGTGCGCAACACCTAGCGCCTCCACGTGCACTAGGATTTCTTTATTTCGCGGGATTTTACACGCGATCGCCGACGTATGGGAGTACGCTGGGGAGAGGTGGGAAACAGGAAAGAAGTCAAACACAAACAACACTTTATTCACGTTTCTGCACTTATATTTCGCCCAGCCCTTCCCTACAACGTGGTGGCCTTAGCCGCCCACGCAAGGTAGCCACGCAGGGCCCGCAGATACTCGCAAACTCCGCACATACACACTCTGCCACGCTATAGTCCTGCTGCTACACACGCACAGCGTTCCCGTGCTTTCTTCGCGCCTTCGCTCTCTCTCACACACACACACTCGCGAGCACTGGCTCGACGCCTCGCGCAGATGACGTCGTGGTGTGCGCCCGCACCACACACCGACACTCTCGTCTCTCTCTCTCTCTCTCTCTCTCTCGCTCTCTCTCACTCCCAAATGCAAGGTAGCCTCGCTGGCCTCGCGGCCGCTGGTTTCCTGCTTCCTCTTGTCATCTGTCTCTCTTACTCTCTCTAAGAGAGAAGATCGCGCTGTGAGGATTACAACGGATGAGGACTTAAAGAATTTTTTAGGCACAATCACAACCAGCTAAACTACACTCACCTCATTCCTCGTTGCCTGCAACAGTCATCTGCATCATCATCTGTATCATCACCTGAATCATCTTCACAAACACCTAAGGTAAATCTGTCTGAAGGTCTAAGGGTCTGCCATTTTAATGCGAACTCTCTTACGGGTCACATTGGATGGTCAGGCTTTTTCTGTCAACTCGTCCCTTCTTCCACGTGATAGCTGTCACTGAGACCTGGCTTGACGAAAAAGTAACCTCCATCCCTTCACTGGAAAACTACATTCTTCACAGACGCGACAGAAATAGAAATGGTGGAGGTGTGGCACTCTACGTTCATCACTCACTGACAGCAAACATTATTTCATCCTCTGACGGGGTCTGGTCGGGCAGGCCAGGTAAACCAGAGTACCTTCTCTGTGAAATCTCAGCCAAAGGTGTTTCACCCATCTTTGTGGGAGTTGTGTATCGTCCACCTCATGCCCCTTTCATCCAGGACAATAACTTTATAGAACAGCTAAATACGCATATGCACAACTACTCAACAAAGGTCATTATGGGTGATTTTAACGCCGACCAACTCTCCTCATCCGAAGATGCTAAATTTATTAAAGCCTTCATCGAGGAAAACTCCTTACTCTCAGTGCCCTATGGTGCTACGCACCATAAACAGGACTCAAATACCTGGCTCGACCTTTGCTTAATAGATATGCAGGATCGCCTGTTATCGTACTACAAAACTGAGACTCCTTTTATAAACGGACATGACCTGATTACTGCCACCCTCGACGTACAGATTCCACGCTACATACCTAAACCATACACATACAGAAACTACAAGGGGATCTGTGCCGAGAAGCTAAGGGACTTGCTTGGTACATTTGACTGGTCATCACTCACAGCGTCATCACTCGACGAAAGCATCCTCATTCTCAACGATAACCTGACGAATGCCATAGATCATCTCGCCCCATTGCGTACTGTGACACCTGGACCGAAACGCCACCCATGGTTTACTGCGGCTCTTCGTGGCCTTTTGTCCGAGCGGGATCGTCTCTATAGAAGGTTTCGCAGATCTCGTCTACCTTGTGATCTATATTTTTATAGAATAGCAAGGGATGACGCTCACAGACAGGTTGAGGAAGCCAGGCTGAATTACTATCATTCACGCCTGTCAACCTTGACTGAACCTGCTGAGATTTGGAGAGAGCTTGAGAACCTTGGAATCACCACCTCCAAGGCACCTCCACCTTCTCGCTTCTCCACGGATGACCTCAATCAACACTTCAGCTCAATCTCCTACGATCCGTTGGCTCCGTCGGTTGAGGAATATCTGCGATGCCTTGGGAGCCGGAGTTTCCCCGAACACTTCAATTTCAGAGCTATTACGGAATCGGATGTATTAGCTGCCGTACAGCACTTCGACACACAGGCTAGAGGCATTGATGGCATTCCACAGGTTGTAATTTATAAGGCAATATCAGTACTCGCTCCCATACTATGTAGGATCTTCAACCTGTCCTTGAGCGAGTCATGCTTCCCCTCTGTCTGGAAGAAGTCGCTGGTGCGTGCACTAAACAAGATCAGTTCACCAACATCTGTTACTGACTACCGCCCGATCTCCCTGCTCTGTTTTCTATCCAAGGCGCTGGAGTGGCTAGTGCATAGGCAAGTCTCTGAGTACCTTGAATCAAGACTTTTTCTTGACAATCTACAGACTGGCTTCCGCACTGGTCACAGCACACAGTCCGGCTTAATCAAGTTGACTGATGATGTCAGGCTTGGCATAGACAAAAAGAAGGTCACTCTTCTACTTCTATTTGACTTTATACATACCTTAGCAAGGTGTTTGATAAGGTGTGTCACGTTGAGCTCTTGAGAAAGCTACCATCCTTCGGCTTCTCCAAGCAGGTAATCCGCTGGCTTGCGTCGTACCTTACAGGAAGAGAACAGGCCGTCGTTGGTGAAAGCAATGAACTCTCCACCTTCCGACCCCTCAACACCGGAGTCCCGCAAGGATCAGTGTTAGGTCCATTATTGTTTGCGCTGTACATCAACGACATAGGATTTTGCCTAGATCCAGATGTGTCCCATCTGATCTATGCGGATGACCTGCAGATTTACAGCCAATGTCGCCTCGATGAGCTCGACTCTTGTTCTGACAAGATGAGAACTAACGCAGAGAGGATCATGGACTGGGCTACACAGAACCGTCTGAAGCTCAATGTTGCTAAAACTAAAGCAATCGTCCTGGGCTCCTCTTACTACATTAATGCGTTGCCAACCGTATCCAACACCTACATTAACATAGGCGGAGCCCGTGTTGAATACGAATCCTCGGTCCGCAATCTGGGGTTGGTGCTAGACTCGAAAATAACATGGAAAGAGCATGTTGCACAATTATGTAAACGTGCTCACTCATTAATGTACAGACTATACTTTTTTCGTAAATGCACCAACCTTAGGCTGCGTAAACATCTCATCCAGGCGCTCCTTTTTCCAATCATAGACTACTGCTCATTGGTATACTGTGATCTGACTGAAGAACTTGACACCAAATTACAGAGACTCATAAATACGGGAATCCGGTACATCTTTGGTGTGAGGAGGGATGAGCACATCTCCCCTTACAGACGTGAATTGTACTGGCTAACCACTGCCGGGCGCAGGAGGTACTTCATGGCCTGCTTTCTGCGAAAAATGTTCAATACAGCCGTACCTTCTTACATCTTAGCATTTTTTGACTTTCATGTAGCGCTCCGGCCTGTGAGGGGTGAGGCAGCAACACTTGCCATTCGACCTTGTAAGACAGAGGCGCTGAAGGGCTCATTCCATGTAAGCGCTTCATATCTGTGGAACTCATTACCATCTCGACTTCGCAACACTAGATCTATCGCTCATTTCAAAACAATAGCCAAAGACCACTTTTTCACCATAGAAAATTCTCCATAGACACAGACCACCCTCAATACAAATATCGACACCATTTCACTCATCATCACCATATAGAAACACACTTTCATTAGTCACTCACACACACATCAATGAATAGTCTGTATGTCGAATATATACATACCACTTATGTATACATATATACTTGTCTTATATTTTTGTACAACATAATGTACAGTAATAAAACCTATTAAATCTAAAATCTAAAAATCTCTCTCTCTCTCTCTCTCTCTCTCTCTCTCTCTCACGTAGACTCGACGACGGCGGCCTTCCTCTCGGTCTGTCGCCCTCCCTCCCGCGCCTGCTCGACGGCGCATGGCGACTGGACGGCGAAGACTCTCCTGCCGACGTCCTTCCTCCCGTTCTGGCTTCCTTCCTCTCGTGCCTGCTCGACGGAAGATGGCAGCCGGGCGGTGAAGACTCTGGATTGCAGCAGTGGCGGACGGCTGGATGGTCGTCTCCAGGGATGGACTCCTTCCTCGGGATGGCGGTCCAGGTCGTGATGCTGCTGCTGCTCTCCTCACACACTCTCTCTCCACACACTCGCACACTTCACACTCGCGTGCGATTCTCTCTCTCGTCGACGCGACACGTCGACGAGATCCAGACGAGAACTGCCGAGTCACGCTGCGTTCGCGCGCTCGCCGACACTCTCCCGACCGTTAGGGCCCGGCCGATAACGTAGTCCGATTGGCCAAGCGAGGCGCGAGACGGGCTGATTGGCTGCTCGTCTTGCGCCAGCTCGGACCGGCGAACTTCTTCCCAGAGCTCACGACGGCTGGCAATTTCCGCGAATTCCCGGGACGTAGTTCACGTCCGAGAAACGCGGGCTTCGCGAGCGCCGACTGTCTCTTTCTCGGCCTTATGCGTTAAGGAGAATTTGCCGCGCAAAACAGCAACACACGTTTTGCGTGGCTGCGACGTTTGCAACGTCGCAGGAAGGACCGACGAGTGGAATCTTCGGCGAAAGCAAGTGAAGAAGTCTTCATCTGTGCAGCTGACCAATATTAATATATTACTGTTATTCACTTGACTTAACTGACCAATATTAATATATTATTGCTACGAGAGATCGTGTAGTATAAGAACAATCAGCACCTGCTACGAACGAGTGATTAGAACCATTCCTAGTGCGCAGAACAATCATAATTGTAAGTTGCTTTAGTATAATCATCTAAATCTATTCCAATAACATCTTAGCGAATAAACAATAGAATAAGTCAAGTGAATAACAAAACTCTGTAACATCAAACTGTCTGTGAAGTGAAGTGCTCGAGTCCCATGCCAATAAAACCAAACATAACAATTTAGATGACTCTTGACTGCGCAAAAAAATAATTGCCTATAAGTTCGTCTTCTTCGGTAGGAAACTCGTCATTTACTAAGTGAAAATCGATTTTAAAATGTATGAAATATATAGTAATCATCCCGAGAGTCTGTGTTAAACCCGGAGTTATTCCTCTGGGACTAATAATTCTATTTTCGTTAATTCGTGTGTTACGCGTGTTACGCTATCCCGCGTTCTCGCTTTTTTAATAAACTCGGTCCCGCTCCCGAATTTAATATAAATACAAGCTGTTTGTAGTTTTTTGATAGATTATTGAGGTTTATTGTTGGTGATTTTAAGTATGTACTTAAGTTTAACTCTCGAATTTCTATTGTTAGTTTACCGTTTATTCGTTGCGCGGTGTCTGCTCGGTCTCCCATCCCGCGCTCTGATACGAGTGATCGGGGATGTTTCCTGTTGTTGCCGCATTTTATTATTATACTCCCTCTTTCTGCATTTTTCAATTGTAAGTTCCTCTTTTTTGCAGTATCTACAGACATCCTTCTCAGTTTCTTTATCGTTTTCGAAAGTGACTAGTTGTCTATGCACGAATTAATTATTTTGATTTCTTGATTCATAGCTTGGTTGTCCTTTATCCTGACAGTGCTGCGTTCGTACGCCACGGGGATCATTTTTTGCTCTGCCCTAACGGTTTCATTTTGTCTCAGTTCCTGTCTATTCATCGCCCGCTGCGATGGTTGGTCACGATTCCAGCACCGTTGTGCATTATGCCCGATCTTTTCGCAGATCTTTCTATTTTTCGAGGAGTAATAATATTTACTTGTGCCATGCTATTATTTTTTACTTTTCTTTGACTTGGTTATAACATGCAAAGTCTCTTTCTATTTCAATTGCTTTTATAATAGCTTCATCTAAATTGTTAAATTCGCCAAGCCTCGAGCTTATTGGCCAATCCAACCCTTTTTTAAAATAATAATTTAATTTTCTTTTTAATTCGATAAGCAAGGTTGGTATATCTATTTTTTTTCTCGATTTACCGCCGCTCGAATGTCTAATTCTAGTAATCTTATTCTATTTGAGTAAGTTATCACTTTTTCTCCTTTTACTTGATTGATTTTTGCCAATTCGCCTAAGAGTTCGTCGGTTGTTTACGCGAAGCCAAAAAGACTGTCTAAATATTTATTGATTTCTTGTACTGAAGTGAATTTTTTATTGATCGCTGCATTATAAGTCTCACCCTCTAGTTTTTTATAAATTGATTTTGCTAGTTCTAATTCTCCATCTTGAGTTAAGGAATTTGCTGCTTGGTGTAGCATATTAGCAAATGTGCTGACACGCATGTTATATTCGTTGAATTTCAGTAAATCCCGTGCCGCTTTTTCTGCCGCTCTGCTGTGCAATACGCTTACTGGTACTGTATTATACTTTGTCGTTAAGGTGGCCCATGAGTTTTAGGAGTGCTTGTAAGCTGTCTAAATTGTGGCATAGAAAAAAGTCCGCTGAGAGGCGTTTGTGCAATAGTTTTAATACCTTCCATCTCTGATTCGTTAAGCGTGATATCCTCGGTAAAGTCCGCTTTTAATATAATAGAACCGATTTTTGCATTCTCATCAAACTTTTTCCCCAGAACTGTTTTTACAATGAATATCGGATTTATTTTCTTCAAAACAAAATCTCCTAATAAATTTACCATTACATTATTTGTGCAAAAGCTTATTAATTCTGTTCTAGGCACATACAGGGTGATTCCGAAACAATACAACATTTTGGTACCATCATGATCAGCGCGAAAAACTGAGTGTAGGGAAATTGGTCCGGAGAATTTTCCAGCATTTAGAAAATTCTCAATTTTAGCCCCGGGCACTTTGAATTAATGTTACAGAACCTGTGGATTCATGGTGTGGATTGAGACGAGTCTCGAAACTTGTTGCAACAGTGGCAGTCGTTGAGGGCTGAGTTGCCAGAACTAATAGCACAGGTTCGAATACCGAGGTGATTTGGCTCGACTACACACACGACATGGGAGCTGCATGGATTTTCCGATGCGTGACTAACGGCGTACGTCGCTGCAGCCTACATGGTGGTCCCTGGAGAATGAGCTATGTTGATTATGGCCAAAACAAAGGTCGCACCGACTAAGACTGAGAGTTTCCCGAGGCTTGAGCTCTGTGGAGCTGTGATTCTAACCAGGCTGTTAAAGCACCTGCTGGATGGTGTGATTGTTGGACAGATTCGAAAGTGGTGCTGGATTGGCTGGACAGTCATCCATCGAAATGGCAAACTTTTGTTATCAACAGAGTCAGTCAAATCGTAACTACGTTGCCTGGAGTGCAATGGAGACATGTAAAGTTGGAGGATAACCCGGCCGATTGTGCGACCAGAGGCCTTACTCCCTCTTAGTTGATGCAGTCTTCTTTGTGGTGGGTGGGTCCTGAGTAGATCAGGACAAATTGGAAAGCACTGGATAAACTGAGTTGCACGGACGATGCAACTGTGCAGGCTCAGGTGGCGATCGAGGAGTTGGTAAAGCAAGAGGAGGAATTGCCATCGCTGATGTACCTGGAAAAGTTCTCCAGTTACAGTAAGGTAGTACGGATTATTGCGTTTTTTATAGATTCCGCTTCAATGCAGCCAAACCTAAGGGAAATTGCTGTGCTGGATCTTTGTCTGCTGAGGAGATGGACTCGGCTCGAGTGGGGTTGACCCGTACATTCAAGCACTGCTCGCGATTAGGTGTTAATTATTTTGTTAGAGTTCAATTTCTTAATTTTGTGGAAAGTTTCTAGTTTAGTTAGTTAATTTTGTAATTAGAGTCAAGTTTAACGCTTTAAAAAATTTGTATCGTAATTCAGCTGTGCTGATTCAAAATCACACTTGTAAAATGACAGTCTGTTAAGGGAATATTCCCATTGAAATTTTGCGTAGACTGATCATCTTGTTGGATAGGTTAGCTTCTTTTGTAATAGGCTTTCCTATCTTTTGTTTGTTGTTGTACAGCTATTTCCTTGTTGCTGCGAGGTAGCAAGGGGGGCGGTATGTTCAAGTAGAATGATTAAATTTGAATTGGCCGAGAAACAGTCGGAACTAGCCGTTACGTAAGTTTCAGAACGCTGCTGGTCAGCTCGATCAAATAGGGGGTTGCTATGACAACGCTCGAGCGTTCTCTCTCTCTCTCTCTCTCTCTCTCTCTCTCTCTCTCTCCCTCTCGCTCTCTCAGCAGTACCTGTTGCCCGACTGTTGCCCAACATACTTCAAGGTTTCATGCCTCGTCTACCTCCTTATCTAAACTTCTCGCTATTCCTAATAAGACTTTCCTTGCTTCTTGGGTCCTATCTTGTCCCCGTGATATCGCCTTTTCCGCTTATAATCTATCGAAACTTGCTTAGAAAAACACTGAAAGAAGGGGCCCCCAATTGTGTCACATCCGGGTGAGCGCGCTGATGTAAACGCGTTAGAACGTTTCAGAATAAATTCATATTCTCCTAGACTAAGCCTTTATTTAAGCGCGGAAATATTGGTTTCCGATCCGTGAAAAGCCAATAAGCTTCAATGATAGTGTTTAGCGTCTAACGAACTATGTAGACGTTGGATCTTTTTTCCGGATTAAGGGAGGTGTTAATTAAAAACAACCCAATGTATAATCAAATAAAAGCTCGCAAGGAGCAAAATATATTAACGAAAGTGTGTAAGTACACTTGTGAAGAATAAGGAAAAATGAGTGAAAATATTCTGACTAAACGGTCGTTCTCCAAGTGAGAACGATACCAGTAGCTGACACTGTAGTGCGTTCAGCTCTGATTCTACAGCTCGATTGACTACAGTCGGGCAACAGGTACTGCTGAGAGAGCGAGAGGGAGAGAGAGAGAGAGAGAGAGAGAGAGAGAACGCTCGAGCGTTGTCATAGCAACCCCCTATTTGATCGAGCTGACCAGCAGCGTTCTGAAACTTACGTAACGGCTAGTTCCGACTGTTTCTCGGCCAATTCAAATTTAATCATTCTACTTGAACATACCGCCCCCCTTGCTACCTCGCAGCAACAAGGAAATAGCTGTACAACAACAAACAAAAGATAGGAAAGCCTATTACAAAAGAAGCTAACCTATCCAACAAGATGATCAGTCTACGCAAAATTTCAATGGGAATATTCCCTTAACAGACTGTCATTTTACAAGTGTGATTTTGAATCAGCACAGCTGAATTACGATACAAATTTTTTAAAGCGTTAAACTTGACTCTAATTACAAAATTAACTAACTAAACTAGAAACTTTCCACAAAATTAAGAAATTGAACTCTAACAAAATAATTAACACCTAATCGCGAGCAGTGCTTGAATGTACGGGTCAACCCCACTCGAGCCGAGTCCATCTCCTCAGCAGACAAAGATCCAGCACAGCAATTTCCCTTAGGTTTGGCTGCATTGAAGCGGAATCTATAAAAAACGCAATAATCCGTACTACCTTACTGTAACTGGAGAACTTTTCCAGGTACATCAGCGATGGCAATTCCTCCTCTTGCTTTACCAACTCCTCGATCGCCACCTGAGCCTGCACAGTTGCATCGTCCGTGCAACTCAGTTTATCCAGTGCTTTCCAATTTGTCCTGATCTACTCAGGACCCACCCACCACAAAGAAGACTGCATCAACTAAGAGGGAGTAAGGCCTCTGGTCGCACAATCGGCCGGGTTATCCTCCAACTTTACATGTCTCCATTGCACTCCAGGCAACGTAGTTACGATTTGACTGACTCTGTTGATAACAAAAGTTTGCCATTTCGATGGATGACTGTCCAGCCAATCCAGCACCACTTTCGAATCTGTCCAACAATCACACCATCCAGCAGGTGCTTTAACAGCCTGGTTAGAATCACAGCTCCACAGAGCTCAAGCCTCGGGAAACTCTCAGTCTTAGTCGGTGCGACCTTTGTTTTGGCCATAATCAACATAGCTCATTCTCCAGGGACCACCATGTAGGCTGCAGCGACGTACGCCGTTAGTCACGCATCGGAAAATCCATGCAGCTCCCATGCCGTGTGTGTAGTCGAGCCAAACCACCTCGGTATTCGAACCTGTGCTATTAGTTCTGGCAACTCAGCCCTCAACGACTGCTACTGTTGCAACAAGTCTCGAGACTCTTCTCAATCCACGCCATGAATCCACAGGTTCTGTAACATGAGCTTAGCTCTCACCAAAACAGGAGCAAACCATCCCAAAGGATTAAACAGTTTTGCGTTCTCAGAAAGAATAACTATCTTCGTGACGGTCTTTGGCGGCTGGCAAACTAACCTTGAAACGAAATGAATCGCCAGTTGGCATCCACTTCAAACCCAGCGTCGACACCGCCTCATCCCAATCTAGCGACAGCTCCTTTTGTTTCTCCACCTGAATATCTTCTAATATCTCCAAACGATTTGATGCCCATTTACCTAGTTCCATGCCAGCCGAAGCGTGCAATGCTGCGAGCTGGTTCCTGATGTCAATCGATTCCGAAACACTATCAGCCCCAGCGAAAGCATCGTCTACGTACATGTTGTACCGCAGTACTTGTGCAGCGAGAGGAAACTCTCTACATCCCTCTTTTGCAAGTTGCAACAAAGTGCGGATCGACAAATATGGAGCAGATTTGTTGCCGTAGGTAACGGTTAATAAACGAAAATCTTCGATGGGCTTTGACCCGTCATCCCTCCAGACAATTCTCTGATAATCAATGTCGTCGGGATGAACTCGTATCTGTCAAAACTCTTTTACTATATCCGCCGTGAAGACAACTGCGAAACAACGCCAAATAGAAATGATGAGAGTCACGTCCGACTGGAGCTTTTGCCCAGTCAACAGTACATCGTTAAGTGAAACTTTCCCGTAAGATTCATTAAACACTACTGTAAACTTTCCGTCAGGTCCAGCCTCGACTGAATAAATCGGATGATGTGTAAAATAGAACACATTCTCCGAGCGATAAATGCTAGTCACTCTTTCCATATGTCCTAACCTCAAATAGTCGCCCATGAATTTAGTATACGCTGTATTCAGCTTAGCGTCCTTAGCTCGACGCTTCTCTGAGCGGAGCAAACAAGCGACAGCAACCTGCCGTGTATGTGCGAATGAAACTTCTTAGAGTTTTTCCGAGAATAGCAATCTAACCACATATCTACCGTCAAGGTCCCTGTAAATGGTCGAGGTGAAATAATCCTCACAGTATTGATCTTCTTTAGACAATATTCTAGATGAACAAACTTCTTCAAAGCTCCAAAACTTGTCCAAAACAAGCGAGAGAGAAGACTCAATACGAGCATGACACACCTGGGACTCCGATTCAACGGACTTTCCACCCGAGGAAACTTTACCTGTCAAAATCCAGCCCAATACAGTAGACTGCGCAATAGGCTCATTCTTGCCTCCCACTCTCAAACCACGTCGAATAATCGCTGCGTAGACGTCAGCGCTCAACACACAATCTATTCTCTGTGATTTTGCAAAATCAGGATCTGCAAGTTCTAGGTCTTTGATATGTTCCCATGGAACATGTTCTACTTCTTCCCGTGGCATAACGCCAGTCACCTTATTCAAAACTAACGCCCTAAATTCAAAGCAGAAATCTACGTCCAGCCTGGACCGCAAGCACAGAGAAATCTTACCCTTGGATAATGCTGACGAGCCAGCTCCAACTCGAATAACGGAAATTGAGACTGGCTTAACTTTACTCGACTAACTTTGTACGATCCTTGAGGACACAAAGGAGACTTCAGCACACGGATCCACCAAACAGCGTGAAGGAACTGCATTACCATTAGTGGCCTGTAACAGGACCTTGGCTGTGGCCATCAGCCGAGTTCTGCCAACCACCGCCGTATGCACCTCAACGTCAGTGTTCGCCGAGTCATCGGAGTTCGATGTTTTATCCTTCTCTGTCCTCGAATCTTCCCCTGGCTTTCGCCTATTCATATGAAGCTTAGTATGGTGTTTGCCCTTACAAATGGCACAATGAAGATTAACATTGCAATCCGCAACGAAATGTCCGTTTTTCAATCAATTAATGCAAAGCCTAACTCATTCTGGCAAAATTTTTGGCAATCAGCCAGTTGGTGTGCACCTTTGCACTCGACACACTTGAGCGACCCCTTGCTACCAGCTTTGCCTGAAGACGTGGCAGCTGTGTTAGCGGAAACAGATCCTTTCATCAATGAGCGATTTGACCCTGAACTTTTACGATTCTATAACGTTGGAGAGTCTGGACAAATATCCAGCTTACTATCCAATGACTGGGAGCGAGATTCTATGAACGAGGTCAAACTACTAAAGGTGGGAAACCCTTCGACCGATTCCTACGAGATGCGCCAGCTTTTAGCTGTTTGCTCGTCCAGCTTCCTTTCCACCAAATACACCAACTAACTGTCCCATTCCTCGACTGGACATTTTACATCGTTGAAAATCTTCAGTGCTACCTCAGCAGCGTCCAACAATCTAACCATTTCGTTAGCAGATTCCTCCTTTGCCGGTTTCAATTCGATAAGCAACTCCATATAGGTATGCATTCGCGCAATCGAATTATCGTACCGACGAACCAACTTGTTTCAGGCAACCTCGAAGCTAGATCTGGTAATCGCAAGACCTTTCAAGCGGTGCGCCGCCGCACCCTGCACCGAATCTAACAAATATTGCATTTTGAGTGCAGGAGCCATGTTCTTATTCTTAACCATAGATGTGAATTGTTCCTTAAAGGACTCCCACTTTGACTGTTTTCCGGAGAATTTAGGAATGTGAAGTTTCGGCATGCTATTTAACTCAGACGCTCGAAATTCGCGTTCGATTGCAGCAGCCTGCGCGTCAGCCGCTGTGTTGTTACGTTCTGGATTCACGGGTCGATCTACAGCCTCAAACTCAGCTAAACATGCAATCAAGTCTGCCTATGCGCTTATGCAGGCACACTCCGTGGCAATGAATTCATCGTTCTCGAAATATTCTCCAGCAACTTCAATCGCGCTTAAAGAGTGTGCGCGTTCAGCGTACCCGCCTTTTTGTATTAATCATAAAGTTCGTTCGTCGTTCTTTTATTATACACCAAACAGTGCAATTTTTTTAGATAGTTATAACTCAAAAACTAAATAGCGAATTATTCTAAAAAAATATATGATTATTGAAGGTAATTAGAACTATATACCACTCAAATTTTAAGTCATTTCATGGGGCAGATCCTGAGAAAAACATCAAAAACTGAAAAAATCGTTTTTCTACGTGACGCGATAACTGGAGTAAAAAGGCAATAATCAAGTTCAAATTTTGGATTTAGTTAGCATTATATAGCACAATGATCCCTTTCTTTGGGATTTTTATAAAACCAGTTAGTTTCAAAGATATTGAGCTTCAAACTTTCGTTTTTTCACCCTGTATACTATGAGTCGTTTTTTCTACGTGTTTTAATAATTTGATTCGAACAAAAAAATTTTAATATCATAAAAAATAGAAATTTTGGAGTTCACAACCAGAGTTTTTTTGCTATCATCTGAATGGCAACACCTACATAGGCACTCATTATATTATTTTTTTGCTTCTAAGAATATTCTGGAAATTGAAAAAAAAAATGGTCCAAATTTTGTGTAGAGATCTGTGCAGAGATCTGTGCAGAAATCTCTGCAGATATCTATGCACAGATCTCTGCACATTATTTTTGTAAGGGACACACACACACACACACACACACACACACACACACACACATACACACACACACACACACACACATCCATACGGACATTTCCTAAAAACACGTAATTCAAACTTCTAACAACATGTTTCTATGAAGTTTTAGCAAAACTGAAAATTTAACTATTACAAAGCTTCCTCTAGGAGGAAGCAAAAACGTGCCAAGATATCTACCGCTTAGTGGTAAGCAAACAATATCATTTAAATGTAATTAATACAAAGATTACGTTGAGTAAAATTATTTTAAAAGTGTTAGTAAATAAAATGTTAGGTGAAATAGGGTGGCTCTTGGAGATCAGTTTAACAATGAGCTATGCGAGCTATGCGAAAGAAAGATAGGGGGGGAGAGAGAGAGAGAGAGAGAGAGAGAGAGAGAAAGAGAGAGAGAGAGAGAGAGAGAGAGAGATTTAATTATATATATATGTAATTGATTTGAATTAATGTTATCCAACAAACAAAAATAAAAAATGCTTGATAGAATTATAAATAAAGCAAAAACCATTCTGATATTAAGCAATACATAATGTTGAAGGAAGCTACGTGCCAAAGAATTGGCAGCGGTTATATATATATATATATATATATATATATATGTACGTGTATGGTAGAGATTGGGGACATTTGAGAGTTGTATCGTAGATTTCGGGGACTTTTGTGGTTTCTCAGGACACGACCCCAAAATCACAAAACTGTATCGTAGGTTTTGGGGACCGTCCTCATTCATGTCGGGACTCTATACGTATAACTCTATAAGTAACACTTATTAACGCAATATAGACTGCAAAATCGGCATGAAAAGAGTCAAAGATGAATTTCTATTTTTGTAAGACCGGATACTGACGACACGGATCGTCGTGGCTAGTATTACACGATATGTGAGATCTAATTGAGTATAATTTCTCAAATAACATTCTGATCTAAATATTTAAGGACCAGATATATGTTAGGTAACTTGATTAAACCAACTTTAAAATTATGACCGGATAACAGCGACAGTTTGAAACTGGCGACTAGTTAACACTTAAGAATTATGAATTTCGAGTAATCAATTCAGCATATTTCTTTATATTCATGATGGACCGGATAGTTACGACATATGACGATTTCGACTAATAAAGTACCTGATGAGTAGGTTATTCATTCAACATATACTATAAATATTAAAATTGATCTTTAACGCTTATTAACGCAATATAGACTGCAAAATCGGCATGAAAAGATTCAGAGGTGGATTACAAAAAACCAATTTCAAGGTTCGAAGACAATTAACGCTGTAGGATTGGGGATTCTGAGTAATCTTCTTAGCATTTTTTTTCTATTCTTGTAAGACCGGATACTGACGACACGGATCGTCGTGGCTAGTATTACACGATATGTGAGATCTAATTAAGTATAATTTCTCAAATAACATTCTGATCTAAATATTTAAAGACCAGATATATGGTAGGTAACTTGATTAAACCAACATTAAAATTATGACCGGATAACAGCGACAGTTTGACACTGGCGACTAGTTAACACTTAAGAATTATGAATTTCGAGTAATCAATTCAGCATATTTCTTTATATTCATGATGGACCGGATAGTTACGACATATGACGATTACCACTAATAAAGTACCTGATGAGTAGGTTATTCATTCAACATATATTATAAATATTAAAATTGATCTTTAACGCTTATTAACGAAATATAGACTGCAAAATCGGCATGAAAAGATTCAGAGGTGGATTACAAAAAACCAATTTGAAGGTTCGTAGTAAATTAACGCTGTAGGATTAGAGATTTTAGTAATCTACTTAGCATTTTTCTTTTATTCTTGTATGACCGGATACTGACGACACGGATCGTCGTGGCTAGTATTACACGATATGTGAGATCTAATTGAGTATAATTTCTCAAATAACATTCTGATCCAAATATTTAAAGACCAGATATATGTTAGGTAACTTGATTAAACCAACTTTAAAATTATGACCGGATAACAGCGACAGCTTGACACTGGCGACTAGTTAACACTTAAGAATTATGAATTTCGAGTAATCAATTCATCATATTCCTTTATATGCATGATGGACCGGATAGTTACGACATATGACGATTTCGACTAATAAAGTACCTGATGAGTAGGTTATTCATTCAACATATATTATAAATATTAAAATTGATCTTTAACGCTTATTAACGCAATATAGACTGCAAAATCGGCATGAAAATAGTCAGAGATGGATTACAAAAAACCAATTTCAAAGTTCGTAGTAAATTAACGCTGTAGGATTGGAGATTTTAGAAATCTTCTTAGCATTTTTCTTTTATTGTTGTAAGACCGGATACTGACGACACGGATCGTCGTGGCTAGTATTTTACACGATATGTGAGATCTAATTGAGTATAATTTTTCAAATAACATTCTGATTCAAAGACCAGATATATGTTAGGTAACATGATTAAACCAACTTTAAAATTATGACCGGATATTAGCGACAGTTTGTCACTGGCGACTAGTTAACACTTAAGAATTATGAATTTCGAGTAATCAATTCAGCATATTTCTTTATATTCATGATGGACCGGATAGTTACGACATATGACGATTTCG
>CM053170.1:44081646-44111965 GCA_012977825.3 Pteromalus puparum
TGTGTGTGGGTGTGTGTGTTTGTGTGTGTGTGTGTGTGTGTGTGTTTTTGTGTGTGTATGTGTGTTTGTGTGTGTGTGTGTGTGTGTGTGTGTGTGTGTGTGTGTGTGTGTGTGTGTCTGTGTGTGTGTGTGTGTGTGTGTGTGTGTGTGTGTATACTATAGAGTTGATTTTTATCGAAAATGACATGATTTTGACTAATTTAAATGATTTAAACTAATAACGATTTATTAATTTTTTTTAGGCTTTTATTTTATCCTTCTTTTATAAAGAATCGCAGTTTATATGGTTTATAAATATGTAAATATGCACACACACACACACACACACACACACACACACACACACACACACACACACGCGCGCGCCNATAAATATGTAAATATGTATACACACACACACACACACACACACGCACATACATACATACATACATGTGTGTATAGACATCTATTAAGTATACAAAACCTGATGCGAAAAAAAAATAAAAAAAAGTATGGATGACCTTTGTCTGACCTTCAGAACGTAAAAGGAATTCGTCGTTAAGGTCCCTATTTTATTCTGCGTTGAAAAAATAATTTATTCTGTTTAAATTGTTAAATAAGATGATATAAAATAAATTATCTATTCTATGATCATTTACATGTATTTCATATATATCTCTATATGTATAATTCGAATATACCCACGTATGCCTCCGGTAAATACCTAGAGAACACAAAAATACTATATAAAAAAACTTTTTGACACATTGCCAATCATAATATGTAAGATTTACGTGGTATTCTTACTTAGATGCTGCAAGTACGTAAAACCGTCGAAATAGTCCCATTTTTCTTCTCAGACAACTTTTTTTAATCAATAGCTGGCGGCCAAAGGGAAACGGATTCATATTCCCCATTACAAAACGAACAAAACCATATGATTAATTTTTTTTTTCCTTCCAAATTCGAGTGAAGCACGAATTTTGATCATTTTTTTCTATTCTGTGCCCACTGTGTGGCGGTACCCCCGCCAAAAAAGACAAGAAGGAGGATAGATCTGCACCGTCTACGAGCAAAACGCAAGAGGAAGCTGCAGATACACACACACACACAAGGGGCTTGGCAGCTAGCTGCAGGAAGAAGAACAAAGAAGAAAGGACAGAAAAAACAGGAACAAAGCCAGCCTCAACAATTGAGGAAAAGCGCAGGGAAGACCTCGCGGCAGAGGGGAGACGCAATCCTCATAAGACCGGAATTGGGTAAGACTTACGCCGATATCTTGAGAGAGATTAAGGCAAGGGTTAAGCCAGAAGAATTGAATACAGAGGTTAAGTATCTTAGCAAAACGAAAGACGGTGGCGTTTTGGTTGTCGTGGGTAAGAGTGAAGACAAAATGGAATCACTCAAAACGGCCATACAAACCGCAATAGGGCATGCAGGCACAGTTAGGAGCAAGATTACCAGAACTACACTGGAGATCAGGGACATTGACGGCCTTACGACAAAGGAGGAAGTCTGCGGCGCCATCGCTGTGGCCACGGGGTGCGACGAACAAGATACCAAAGTGCACCTCTTCGAACCAAACTCGAGAGAGCAGAGGGTGGCAGTGGTCGAAATGGACCAGACCAAGGCCACAGCCCTGCTCAATATAGGCAAGATCCGTATCGGGTGGGTCAACTGCCGGGTGCGGGTTCGAGCGAGCGCCACGCGATGCTACCGGTGCCTCGGATACGGTCACGTTAAAGCGCAATGTAAGGGTCCCGACAGAAGCACCAGCTGCTGGAAGTGTGGTGCGGCTGGGCACAAGGCCAAGCAATGCTCTGTGCCGGCTCAAGAAATGAAGTGTTTCTTGTGTACAGAAGCAAAGGTGCCTTGCGATAGGACGGCGCATGCTCCAGGAACCGGAGCGTGCGCGGTCTTCCGCAACGCTCTAAACGCGGCTAGGACCCAAAAATAATGGCGCGAATACTGCAAGGTAATCTGCACAGGAGCAGGCTGGCTCACGATCTCCTACCGCAGTTCATCGCAGAGGAGAGTGTGGATATCCTCCTCATAAGTGAGCAGTATATGGACCGAGATGCACCTGGCTGGGTGTCCAACGGCGCAAAAACTGCCGCTGTTTGGGTGCCCAGGCGGGGAATCGCGGATACGGTAACCGGAGACGATTACGTGCGGGTAAGGGTGGGTGCGTCACTTACTTCAGCGTGTATCTGTCACCGAACCTAACTGCAGCCGACTTCGCGACAAGGTTAGGGGCCCTAGAAGACGCGATAAAAGACGTTCCTGGGGACCTAGTAGTCGGGGGCGACTTTAACGCGCGAGCGACAGAGTGGGGCATGCCACAGACGAATAGGAGAGGTAGGGCGATACTTGAGATGGCAGCAAGGATAGGACTGGTAGTTGCGAACGAGGGAAATACAGCTACCTACCGCAGACCAGGTTTCGGGGAGTCGATACCGGATGTAACTTTCGCTGGGGAAAGTACGATCCGCAAGATAAGGGGCTGGCACGTTACGGAAGAATTTACTGCTAGCGACCACCAGTAAATTCTTTTTAATATCGAGGAAGAACGCGCGGAGAGGCGAAGTAGCGGAAACAGCCGGGAACCACGATGGAACACTCGACGTCTTAATCGGGAGGCGCTTACGGAGGTGATTCGAAGCGCAGAATTACCTTCTAATGGGCTTCCGGACGAACTAGGCGGACGTGAGAAAGCCGAAATCCTAGTAGAACGCACTACTAGGCTAATCACCGAGATGTGCGACGCAACGATGCCCCGAGTATCCACCGGCCACCTCAGACGTCCGGTTTACTGGTGGACGGGCGAAATCGCTGAGCTTAGAAAGCAAAGCCTTCGAGCCAGAAGAAGAGCTCAAAGGGCCCATAACCGCCCAACGGCTCAAGAACTTGCTCGCGGGTACGACGAGGCGAAGAAGAGACTCCGGGACGCAATCAAAGAAAGTAAGCGCCGCTGCTGGTACAAGATCCTAGATGATGTAGAGAACGATCCGTTCGGCGAGGGATACGCGATCGTCACGCGAAAAATAGGAGAAATGGGGCGAATGGAACCGATGGCGGCAGAGGCGATCGAGAAGATAATTGACAAGCTGTTTCCCACCCATCCCACCCGACCTCAATTAGAAATGACGGACGAACTGACGGATGAGATACCCCTTTTTAGCGAAGGCGAACTTATCGCGGCAACTTCTTCCCTGAAGAGCGGTAAGGCTCCGGGACTGGATGGCATTCCCGCGGAAATACTTAAGGCCGTTGCCAAACAACGGCCTGAGCTGCTCCTGGAAATGTACAATCAGTGCCTGGTGCAGGGCGTGTTTAGTCCGCGGTGGAAAAGGGCTAGGCTAGTCTTAATTGAAAAATCTAAAGGTCAGGCGGGCGCGAAGCCATCGTACAGGCCATTGAGCCTGCTCGACACTATGGGAAAGACAGGCGAATCGCTAATAAAACCGCGAATATTAAGCGCCGTCAGGGAGGCGGGAGACCTTTCAGACAAGCAATACGGCTTCAGAAAGGGACGCTCAACAATCGGCGCGATCAGAGAAGTAACGGACACGGTCAAGAAAACGGATGAAGCGTGTCATGCGGCCAGGCCATTGGTCTTGCTCGTGACACTAGACGTGAAAAACGCGTTCAATTCGGCTAGATGGGTCGACATTTTGGATTCTCTGCGATCGTTTGGGGTGCCTTGGTACATCATGCGACTCGTAGAGGATTATCTGAGGGAGCGCACGATCGAATACGAAACCGCGGAGAGACGTAAGAGCAGGCCCATAACTGCAGGGGTGGCGCAGGGTTCAATCTTGGGACTGGACTTCTGGGGCATTCTGTACGATGAGTTACTCAGAGTAGAAGTACCGGAGGATGTTAAACTCTTTGAGTACGCGGACGACATAGCGGCGGTTATAAAAGCTAGAAATGTGGAGATCGCGCAGGGCAAATTAAACGCGGTAATGGCCCGGGTGCTAAAATGGATGACCGACCACGGACTATACAGCTAGCACTCGAAAAGCCGGAGATAGTTCTCTTGACTAGGAAGCGTGTCTCGACCATCATACCGATGCGCGTCGGAGACGTAACAATAACGACGAAGCCGACAGCCAAGTACCTGGGGGTAACCCTAGATACGAAGCTGAACTACGGGGCGCATTTAGACAGCGTATGCGAAAAGGCGGCGATTAGGGTGGCGCAGCTTAGTCGATTAATGGCCAACGTGCGCGGGCCTAGGCCGGCAGTCAGACGACTCTTAATGGCAACCACAAACTCTATTCTTTTATACGGAGCGGAGGTGTGGGCCGATGCCATGCAGAAGAAAAAGTATCGTAAGCAGATAACGGCGGTGCAACGAAGAGGGGCGCTTCGGATCGCGTGCTCGTACCGAACGGTATCCGGGGACGCGTCAATGGTTATCGCGGGGGTGATTCCCGTGGATCTGCTTGCAATTGAACGCAAGCGGATCTACGAGAGTCTCCGGGAATCGGCTAGGGTGGAAATCCGAACCGAGGAACGCGATAGGACGATGCGGAAATGGCAGGAGCGATGGAGGGAATGCCGCCATGCGAAATGGACGAAATCATTGATTAAGGAGGTAGGCCCGTGGGTAGGCAGAAGATGGGGGGAGGTCAATTTTTATCTCACCCAATTTCTTTCCGGACACGGCTACTTCAGGAGTTACCTGTCCGCGATGAACAAGGTAGCGACACCGGGTTGCAAATACTGCGGTGACGAACGGGACGACGTGAGACACACGTTTTTTGACTGCCCTCGGTGGGCTGATAGGAGTAGAATCTTAGAGGTGACGGTAGCGGCATTTACGCCCGACACGGTAGTGAAAACGATGCTTGCTAGCAAGCAGAATTGGGACGACATAACGGCGTTCGTGGAGACGGTTCTCCGCACGAAAAATAGTGACGGCTGCTTAGCTGACTAGGTGACTTAGCTGACTACGATAGATGACCTATAGGTCGTAACAAGACAGGCGACCCCCCGAAGGAATGCGAAAGCGGCTACCGGGGGGATTCTCGCGGCCATATGAGAGGTGGAGTTTTAGTGGGTATGCCTGGCGTCTGTCCCGCGCCAGGAGAGTCCCGCACGGCTCCTGCCATGGTGCATTAAGCATTTCTTTAACTCTCCGGATAAACAAAAAAAAAAAAAAAAAAGGTATTGATGCCATCATTGGGCCGGATAACGGATTCAATTTTGACATTCGTAAGTATTTTTAAAAATAATTTAAGAATTAATATAATTATTAATAATAATTAATATATTCTTAATTTGTAAATACTTTTATAGCATCACCTCTACTGATCGACCTGACGAACACCGTGTTCAGGACTCCGTCACCTCCGCCTGCTGTAATCGACATCACATCCCCATCGAGTCCTGTCTTCTCGTCGTCGTCGTCCACAGTAGCCATCACCGACACTCTCAGTGAGAGGGAGGAAGTAATATACTAATACTATTTAAAAAAAAAACATCCCCTCTAAACAGAGGGAAATTTTCAGCAAGTCGTTAACTTGTGATTGGAGGAAAGTGTCAATGATGATGCTGCGGGTGGTGGTGGTGGAAGACGAAGGGTATGTACGAAAATCTCAAGAGTCTTTAGTTTTACATGATCCTCCCGTCGAAAAATTGTGAAAACGCCTTGCGGGTTACATGAGAGTCTGTAGTAACTACCTGCGAGGGTGGTTAGCATCTAGGGATGTTTTTTTTTGTTGCACTGAACCTTTTTCTCTCGTGTCGCTGATAGTTGCTTTCAGCAACAAACGAAAAGAATCATAGGTGCCCGAACAAGTGTCGCAGTTGTCTGCAGAAACCGCCATGTAAACGTGACCAAACTGATAGGCATGTAGTGTGTCCGCACTGTAATAGAATCTTTTTCAGTCAGATGTGTCTTTCGAATCATCTGAAACCAGGGTCATTTGATAAGAATCATACAGTATGCGCGAGTTTAAAAATTTGCACAAGGTGCTGTAGAACGATTAGACAGACATTAGATCATTAGACATTACTACCACCAGTAATGATACAGCCCCTCATATTTGCGATACAGCTTTTTGTAAAGTTTGTAAGCTGATGCAGCCAATCGGTCATCTTTGTTTTATGCGACCTATAGCTGAAACGCGTCAGCAGCCGACTACTAGTAACAGCACGAAAAAACAGACTTTATACTTATTTTACGATTTCGAGACACAACAGTCGGAAGCTGTATTGGGTGATGATAAGACACATATACATGTTGTCAATCTGTGTGTAGTACAGCAGGTATGTAGTGCCTGTCTAGATAACGAAAATATTTCTGAGTCATGTAATTCTTGTGGGGTGGGAGAGCATGTGTTCAAGGACGATCCGGTAAAAGAGTTAGTAGACTTAGCCTTGAATCGTAGAAAAAATATTGCAGACGTGATCTGTATCGCACACAATGCTCAAGGATTTGACGCGCAGTTCGTGCTGAAATATTTGGTGGAACGTAAAGATTTCCGTGAAATGCCTTCCGTAATTCTAAATGGGTCAAAAATAATTATGATGAAGTTTGCACACATAAAGTTTCTCGATAGTTTAAATTATTTACATATGGCTTTGAGTGCTTTACCGAAAGCTTACGGACTTGGCGGCGGTATTGAGAAGGGAACGTTTCCCCACTTATTCAACAGACCGGAGAATCAGAACTATGTGGGCGAGATGCCACCTGTAGAGAGCTACTCACCCGACTCGATGGGTGTCGAGGAGCGAAAAACATTCTTAGAGTGGTACGCCGGTAGAAAAGAACAAAATTGCATTTTTGATTTTCAAAACGAGATCATCAAGTATTGCAAGCAGGATGTTAAGATATTGAGACTTGCATGTCTTGCCTTCAGAAAGACGTTTATCGAATGCGGCTCGACAGATCCGTTCGTAGAGTGTGCCACTATTGCGTCGTCGTGTATGCGTGTGTACCGTAAGAAATTAAAAAAAAAAAAAATATACTATTGGCATTATACCGTCGGGTGGCTATCGTCGAGCCAAACAATCGCTAAAAGCAGCACAATAGCTCACGTGGATGGAGCATGAGAAAGGCTGGTCGATACAGCATTCTATAAATTCGCGTGAAAAAAGACTACCCGAAGGCCCCCTGGTGGATGGATTTTGCGTGTTAGAAAATAATGAGAAAGTCGTACTGCAATTCCACGGGTGTTATTGGCATGGCTGTGTTCGCTGCTACACTGATGGTCGTGATTTGGCAATCGTGAATGGCGAGAGTATGGACGAGCGGTACGAGAGAACGCTTAGACTTTCGGGAAAAATTAAGAGGCATGGGTATCGTCTCATTGAAAAGTGGGAGTGTGATTTTGATCGCGAGTACAGCGAGAACGAGCAGATGATGACGTATATAAAAGAGGTCACAAAAGACTGGCATACACCGCTTAATCCGCGAGATGCATTTTTCGGTGGTCGCACGGGTAACACGGTAAAATCATACGACATTCGCGAGAACGAAAAAATTAAATATGTCGATGTATGCTCTTTATACCCGTACATTTGCAAATACGGCCGCTACCCCGTCGGCCATCCGAAACTTTATGTGGGTGAGGTTGAGTGTGCGCGTGTAGTTGGCCCCAACAACGACATCAGCCAGATTGACGGTCTGGTGATGTGTGAGGTGTTACCACCGAGAAATATTTACCACCCTATTCTACCCGTAAAAATGCATAATAAGCTGCTATTTCCGCTGTGTAAATCATGTACCGAGTCCATGTGTCAGGAAGACTGTAAACACGAAGACGTGAACGTGCGTGTTTTTGTCGGTACCTGGGTGGCCGACGAACTTAAAAAAGCCGTGGAATTTGGTTACGTGATTACTAAGGTATTTGAAATATGGTCGTATAAAATTACACAATTCGACAAACGGTCGCGTAAAGGTGGTCTCTTTCACGAGTACATCGATAAATTCTTCGCGGAAAAGACCTATGCATCGGGATACCCACCAGAGTGTAGAAATGATGATGAGCAAGCAATAGATCGGTATATTCAGAACTTTGAGCAAGAGGAGGGCATAAAGCTCGACAAAAGTCGGATAAAATTCAATGCTGGTCTACGCTCCGTGGCAAAGCTATGTCTCAACTCGTTGTGGGGCAAGTTTGGGCAACGCGAAAACATGACAAAAACCGAGATAGTAAGATTAACCCACAGAGATTGTTCGAGCTACTAACGAGCCCCGATAAAGTTGTAAATTCTATACTGCCGGCCAGCGATGAAGTCCTCTACGTTAGTTGGGCAAATAATGACGAGAATGCCGAAATTGATCCGTCACCACTGTGCAACGTGGTTATCGCTGCTTACACTACTGCTCTGGCGCGACTCAAACTTTTCTCCGAGCTTGAGCCACTGGGAGAACGCGTGCTGTACTATGACACAGATTCCATAGTGTATGTGAGCCGAGAGAACGGATGCGAGTATGAGCCGTCGACGGGGCCATTTTTAGGGCAACTCACTGATGAGTTGGCGGGTTATGGGCTAGGCACATACATAACATCCTTTGTCTCCGGCGGACCAAAATTTTATGCTTATAAGTATCTAACACCTGAAGGCTGTGAATCGTGTGTATGTAAGATCAAAGGCATCCGATTGAATGCATCAGCATCCGAAAAGATTAATTTTGAATGTGTGCGTAAACTTGTGAGTGGTGAAATACCACCGACATTTGTTTGCTTTGACGCTATTAGACGTACAGCGTTGCATGATGTGGTCACACGCTCGGAATTTAAAGTCTGTGAACCTGTCTACTCTAAACGTCGCTTTATTGCCAACGATAAAAGTTATCCGTACGGCTATGTAACTCTAAAATGACTAATAAAAAGTCTCTCTCTCTCTCTCTCTCTCTCTCTCTCTCTCTCTCGCATACATCCTGTCGCGACGACTACCCATACAAAACTGTCTTGCGCGTACAGATGCTAATCCTTGTCATCCTTTTTTCACTCCCCACCCCTTCATCTTTCCCCCCCTCTACTATGAATAACCTATGTGTATGTGTGTGTGTGTGTGCGTGTGTTCTGACTGAACTAGCCTTCAAAACCGAGCGCGCGCGTGTGCGTTACAAGCCTCCGGGAGGGGGCGAGCCATATGGCTAAACTTCGGAGTCTCGCACCACGCGCACAAATGAGCTCCCTGGAGGGGGAGCCTGATGACTNCCTTCGGAGTCTCGCACCGCGCGCACAAATGAGCTCCCTGGAGGGGGAGCCTGATGACTTGCCTTCGGCAAGCTCGACAACCGCTCGCGCATGCGCGCGAGGAGGGGGACCCGCGCCGCGCGTTCGTTGTTCTCCCCCGCCAGGGGGCGTTACAGAGTCTCGCACGTTATAAAGCTTGCGTGTTGTCCGGTCTAGCGAGTATTTCGTGTATCATCACCAGCACCGCCACTTCGCGTCATGGATGTGCGCTGGAGACATCCTTGGACATGCATGATTTGCGGTCCAACCTCGTGCGGCAAGACCGTGTTTGTCGGTAATTTTCTCAAATACATCGCACAGATGAGCGATACAAAATTTGAGCGTATATTACTCTACTACACGGAATGGCAGCCTGCTTATAAGGAATTTGCTGACGGTAGTATTAGTATTGAATTTCACGAGGGATTGCCAAAGACCCAGGACTACAGTAGAAATCCCGAGCGACCAAAACTCTTGATTATCGACGATCTCATGCGCGAGTCGTCCTGTGCGAGTGTAGTTAATCTATTTGTCAAGGGCAGCCATCATTGTAATTTGAGTATTTTCTTTCTCTCGCAAAATCTCTTCCATCGTGGTCAGCGAGAAATATCGTTGAACTCGAATGACATAGTTATTTTTAAGAATCCGCGCGATCGCTCCCAGATACACCATCTGGCCCGACAGCTACCAAGGATATGAAATTTTTACAGGAAGCCTATAGCAATGCTGTCTCTTGGCCATTTCACTATCTACTGCTGGACTTGAAGCAGGATACACCGGAAAATTGTCGGTATCGCACATGTATATTTCCGTTCGATCGGTATCAGTATGTGTATGTGCCGCGCAAACAGATTAAAAGCAACTCCGTCACCGACAATGTGCCAGTCGTTCGCGTGTGATGGAGCGAGCAACATCAGCAGCAGCAGCAGCAGCAGCAGCAGCACCAGCACCACCACAGCCAACATCAGGTCAGCAGCAGCAGCAGCAGCGTCATCGCTATCCCATTAGACGAAAGTATCTGGATATATTAAAAGTGCTGTGCTGTCATCTTGACGCGGTGCAACGCACAGCTCTACTGCGTCAAGCCTGCCCAAAACTTGTGATAAGTCTGGTCGAGTGTGTGCTGAATATTCTGCGTGGAAACGTACCACTGATCAGGCGTTATAAGAGCATGTTACGTAAACACGTGCCATTTCTGCGCAAAATCATAGCTCCGGGACAGACGATAGAGACTCGCAAGAGACTTTTAATTAAAGCTCAAAACCTTGTGCCGGTAATAGTGAAACCTGTTTTATCAGCATGGAGCATGCTAGGAAAATGATGTTAGTGCCTCAAGAGTGTATCGAGAGTGTGAGACAGCAGCAGCAACAACGTCAATGTTTACCAATAACAGTAGTACAACCATCACCAACACCACCACCACCACCACCACTGTCAAAGACGGCTATCACAGATGAGTGTGGGGTTGGTAGTGGCAGTAATGGCAACTACCTCAACACAGTTCAGACACCGGGCTTCGAGGTATTACGACTGGACGACGAGATGAACAAGATTTTGAAATCGTGTGGATTGGATGATCGGCAAAAGTACTCCATGTACCAGCAGGTGTTGCAACGGTTCCTACACTACAAAAACCGCTGCCAATTCTTTGGCACGTAGCTTCCTTCAACCTTATGTATCGCTTTAATATCTAAATTGTTTTTACTTCATATATAATTCTATAAAGTTTTTATGCTTTTTCGTTTGATGGATAACATTATTTCGAAATAATTATATTACATAATCAATGCGTAACTGAAAATATTGTTTTTAACGATTTAATAAAACAAAAAACAGAAAAAAACTAGCCGATAATCATGATGTTTTAACGAAAAGTTCAAAATTCGTCAAATAAAATGTGGCGTTTATGGCGACCTTCTTACTCTTTTGGAGGAGATTAATAGCCCCGAAAATGTGAAAGATCATCTTAAATTTGAGATTCAGTGTGGTGGCTATATTCAAGTCAGATGCATTTGCACTGAGGATGAGTGCGCCTACTATACTCACTCATTCTCTTTGGAAAAAGTTGTGTGAAATGTTGGGTTTTAAAAGCGGCGAATTATTAACTTGTGATGGTAAAAAAGACTACTTCATTATCGGTAATAGGCCAGCAAACCTTGTAAATGGTTTACCGAGTGTTTTGATGGTTTATAGTAGTATTTGCCAACCTTACGTGACAGGCGATGTTTGCTCACGATTACTACGTGCTGTGCCTCTTCAGTTATATGACTATACTTACGGTCGAACACAAATTCAGAACTTTGCCCCTCCAATGTATTTACCTCTGCTATCATCGTCTTTTCAGTCCATCGAGGTAGATATAAGGGGCGAGCATGGTCATTCTGTCCCATTTGATTACGGAACGTTGACGGTGACACTTCATTTTAAACGCACAAATAAAAAAATGCCTGACTATAGTATTTTTTTAGCTCACCAAATTGGCTGTGGTGATGGTGGTGGTGGTGGTGGGGATAATTACGTTGCAATTGGTCGTAGACGTTATCAGACTGGTGCGGGTATTGGTAGCTATTTGAAAGGCTTATTTCGCGGTGCTTTACCTCTTGTAAGACGTGGCATTAAGTCTGTCGGTAAGGAAGCTGCTCGTGCTAGTGCAAAGATCATGGATGATGTGTTTAACGAGAACAGACCTTTCAGAGAGGTTTTTTAAGTAACCGCATGCGCGAGAGTGGGGGTAATCTCAAGCGCAAAGCTGAACAAGTACTGAATACAATGATGGCACCAGATGCGCAGGAGGCAGAGGTGGGTGGTGGTGGTAGTGGTGGGAAGAAGAAAGCTAAATATAAGAAGGCGCAGATGACGCAAAAAGCGCAGTCAAGTTTTAGTCGTGGAGCTGGTAGGAGCGTGCCAACTACTCAGAAAAAGAAGAAAAAGAGGAAGAAATCTACAACTAAAACAGCATCGTCAGCAGTAGCTAAGGATATCTTTGTCAGCTAAAAAGTCTCTCTCTTCAAACAATATACCTACTTACTCTATACCAGGCAAAAACATGGCTTTTTTACACACTGACTCTTGTGACTCGTTGAAGTCGGAGTTGTCACTCTTTGAATTACCACCAACACAGACGGTCATTGAGGGCTCTCATTGGGTGCAGTATAAACCAATCTCGTCACTCACTGATCAAGCGCCAATAGAATTTACGATCCCTGGCAACTGTGAATATCTAGATTTAGCGCATACAATGCTGAGTCTACGTGTAAATATAACGCCAATGGCACCACTAGAGAAGGATGCGACAGCACCACCCGTCGGCCCTGTAAATAATTTTATGCATTCACTGTTCAATCAAGTGGATGTATTTTTTAATCAGAAACCTGTATCACCACCAAATAATGCCTACGCATACAGATCGTACATTGAGACGTTATTAAATTACGGACCAGCGGCAAAAAATTCACACTTGAGCAGTGTCTTGTGGTATGACGACACAGCCGGTAAAATGGATAACGCTGATGCCGGTAATGCTGGTTTCGTTAGACGGCAAGCAGTTATGACTGACAATAAAATTGATTTATTGGGTTACTTACACGTAGACGTGTTAAATATGGATAGATTGCTACTTGGTGGTGTTGAGGTACGTGTACGTCTTGTGCGCTCTCGTGACAGCTTTTGTCTAATGGATCCCAATTCTGCATATACAGTGCACATATCCGAGGCGACACTGTTTGTTCGTCGCGTAAAGGTTAACCCAGGCATTGCATTGGCTCATGAAAAAATGCTTTCTAAAACCACAGCAAAATATCCGCTCACGCGTGTAGAGGTGAAAAATGTAACCCTAAACAGCGGTGTGCATGGCCAGTCGATAGATAATGTCATACTAGGTCAATTACCGAAAAGAATAATCATTGGATTTATTGAGAATAAGGCTTACAACGGCGATACAAAACTCAATCCGTTCAATTTTAAAAATTTCAATATTCATTTTTTATGTTTGTTTGTGGACGGTGTACAAGTCCCCTCGAAACCACTACAGCCTGACTTCAAAAAAACAAAGATGTATGTGGATGCGTATCACACACTCTTCTCGGGTACGGGTGTACATTTTTCAAATGCCGGCAATTCGATATCACGCGATGCATACCCAAATGGGTACTGCCTTTTTGCATTCGATTTGACGCCTGACTTATCAGCCAACAACGATACCCATTGGAATTTAATTAGAAGGGGCAGTGTGAGGATTGATGTGAGATTTGATGACGCATTAGACAGTGTTGTGAATTGCATAATTTATGCTGAGTACGACAATCTGTTGGAAATTGACTCGTCTCGACAAGTTTTGGTCGACTACAGTGGTTGAGGTTAGATGGCGCTCCTTGAAAAACCAAATTAAACCGCTCACCAACATGGGGCTCGTGTCAGTCGATACTTGTTTCTTGAGCTGTGCAGACAAGTGAAAATGGATCTAGTTATTGATTTGCAGTTTTTCAAGGACAACAAAGGCCGTGTTGTACCGAAAGAAGCGGGTTTGGTAGTGTTAGATAAAGATATTACAGCACATTGGATTATCGCACCTACTTGTAATACGAGATTCTTAAAGAAAAATATTTTAAGAGAGAATAATTGGCTGACTCTGCATCATCATGGTCTGGATTGGTATGATGAGGATGTATCGCTGACAAAATTTTATAAAAGTTTACACGATATTTGCAAGAGAGCGAATAAAATTTACGTGCGAGGAGAGGAGAAGGCAGAACTGCTGAATAAGATCACCACACGAGAAATCATCAATTTGGAGCGTGAGCACGAGTGTCCGACTTTTCATAGATTACCTTACAGTGAGAGGTATTGTATGCAGCACTCTATTAAACACTGCTCACTCAAGTATACCTGTGCACTCAACAACGCCTATAAGTTAAAACTTTGGTTAAACACCCGTGGTAGTGGAAGTGATATTGTTACATCAGCAGAACGCCCCTTCTCACCACCCTTCTACCTCTGTAAAAATGAATTCGCTGGATATTCTTCAGAAGTTGCGATAAATGAGCTTTCATGCGGTTGGAGTGTATCCGGCAGATCGAATTCCGATAACGTGGGTAAAACCAAGTGGCTTTGTGTTTAATACGGAGAGTCACAAGAGGCGTGGTTCGCATTGGGTGGCAATATATGTGTCCGAGAGTGGCGTTGGATGGTATTTTGATAATTTTGGCAGATTGCCATACATTCCCGATCACATAAGTCGAATCCAGAGAAATTGTAAGAGTATACGGTGGAATAATATTCGATTACAAAGCAGTTTTTCTGATACTTGTGGTAAATATTGCATCATGTTTCTGTATTATATGATTAATGGCTTGGGTATGCAACGATTCCTCCAAAATTTCTCATCAAACTTGAAAAAAAATGATCAGAATGCTGAAAAATTTGCTGACAGGTTGTAATGTAATATTGTGAAAATGTTATGTCAAACGACGGTGTAACAAGATATTTTAGTTAGCGTTGGCTTTCAAAAATGTCACCACAGCAGATTTCTAATGGCTCCCCACTACAGAATCAGTGATTCTATTGGTCCCCCCACCACTAGATAGGCTGGTTTTAATTGGCCTCACTAACCCCACCAAAACCACCAATTTTGAATATAAGCTGAATACGTTGCAGCACAGAGACCACAATTCTCTCTCGCCCGTAAAAAACTGGTAAGGAAGTTTACTCTCAGAGGAAGAAGAAGAAGATGGCTGGACAGAAGAGACAGCACGCTGATAGTCAGGCCCAGGAGACTCAGGTCAGCAAGTATCGCTGCCATTAAATCCTACCAATGGTGTTTGGCTTGAACAACTCCTACGAGAAAATTATTCACGTAGCTGTGATAGGTATTCAGGTAATAAAAGGTAGGGTATTCTCGACGCCTCTCAATGGTCAGTAATCAAGGTGGGGGCTGTCGTTTATCCTGTAGAAGTAGTGAGATGATTAGGGTAAGAGATTTCTATTTTTGATTTTTTTTTAAACACAGGTATTAGACGATATCCGGTGTATTATCAGCAGCAGCTTTGTCATGAATCTTCCGGTTTTAACAGCGCATAACATAGATCCTCTAATAAATCAGATTCGAGACGTAAGAATAATGTTTTTCAACTCGCCATCGAGTTTTACTTACATTTTACCAAAGAAGATGTAACATATATCAAGTTGGGAGTAGAATTATGCGGTTTTATAGCTTGGGTACCGCCTTGAATTTTTGCAAACAATTTATCGTATGATTTATAACAAACTTTCTCACCGACGTTAGAGAAATAAGCTATTGATCACATAAGGTTTTAAAGAAGAAAAGCTTTTTTACAAATTTTTAACATTTATACAAAATAATCATAAGGTATCGAATATGTACGAGAAATCAATTGACGTTAAGCACTACTCTAATTTGGCCTTTTTGCGCCTTTCAAACCAGAGTTCGCACTCTTCTTCAAACCATGGTTTGCTCTTTGGCTTTTTCTTTCTATCTAGCACTTTATTCGCGGCCTCTTTTATCGTTTTTTCGATATCCCCCCAAAGACTGTTCGGGTCGTCATCTACCTCCGTCGGTGCATCCGTTTCTTCGAGTACCTGAAACCGATTTCTTATTTCTACTTGGTACTTAATTCGTTCTATCCCGTTCCGTAGCTTTTCAATATCGAACGTTTCTACTTTGTTCACCCGTTTACTATTTTGCCCAGCTACTAATTTGGCTCTTAATTTGGCCACTACTAGAAAATGATCCGAGTCGCAATCCGCCCCCCTATAGGTTCTTACGTCAAGCACGTTCGTGTGGCGCCTCTTATCGATAAGAAAGTGATCGATTTGATTTTTCGTGGCTCCGTCCGGCGATGTCCACGTTACTTTGTGTATATCCTTGTGCTTAAAGCACGTACTCTTTACTATAAGATCTTTTGCCGCCGCGAAATTTATGACTCTAATACCGTTATCGTTGCTGGTTTCGTGCAGACTTTCCTTGCCTATAGTGGGCCTAAACATTTCCTCTTTCCCTATTTTAGCGTTGAAATCCCCCACTACTATTTTGGTGTCGTAAGACGCGAATTGGTCGATTAATTGCTCCAAGGCTTCGTAATAAAGATCCTTCACTTCTTCCTCTTTGTCCTCCGTAGGACAATGCACGTTAATAACCACGTAATTGTACCACGCTCCTTTGATGACGATATAAGATAGTCTGTCGTTTACGAATTTGAAACTTTTAACCGCGTGTATAATTCTTTTGTTAATCATGAATCCGGTACCTAGGGAATGTCCGCTCGCGCCCCCGTACATAAAGGTGAAGTTTTCGTTTCCTAACATACCGCTATCTTGCCACCGAGTTTCTTGTATAGCTACTAAGTCTAGATTGTACCCGTCAGCTTCTTTTAAGATTTCCCGGTACGCGCCTGCTCTGTATAAACTGCGCACATTCCACGTTCCTACCTTTAAGTCCCTATTGATTTTGGTTTGGTTTTGGTTTTTTTGAGCCATGATAGTAAGTGAAACCCACGCGTTTTGGATCCTGTTTCCGATCGCAGGTGAATCATCCGTTCTAGAGGTGATAACTCCCATACCTCTCTAGAACTAAGTATGAGAGCTTTCCGACTTTGATGAGGACGGAGTCAGCTCATCGTCGGACACACTACGGAATCACTCTCGTACCCTAACGCCCTGCAAGGCAGCACGCCTACGCTGGCTTCGTTGCCGTGTAAGACCAGGTGGCGAATCATTCTACACATCCCCTTTCGGGGCAGTTGTCATCGCTCCCGCATTCTCCACGACAGCAGGATTTTTGTAATGTGTGCTAAGAGAGATAGATTATAGACATAGTTAGGTAGGAAGCGAAAGTGAAATAAGAAATATTGTTGAGTGTTCGTTGTTGTGGTGCTTGCGTAGTGTTTCTAGATGAATGCGTTCGATCGCCAGTGCGGGCTCATCACACCCACGCCCGGACCTATCGGCTGTCCGCGGCTGCTTATTCGATTTATTCGCAGCAAACCTCTTTCTCAGGGGCCGTTCCTTTATCCGCAACCTGAGGACGCGCTGTGTAGTGGTGATAGGCACCCACCCGTCCGCTCTGGACGCACAGAATAAAAATATGTACTTACATTTGTAAAATACTTAGAAAGCTGTAAGCCAAATTTATTTGTTTATCACGTCTGAATGATTCCTAAATTTTTTTCAATATTTATTACCGATTAAAACATGAAGATCTAAGCTCTGAAAATCGGTTCCTTACGCGCAGCTCTGATGTGCAAGGGTAAAGAAGCATTTGACATAGGGTGCGAGATATGAAAAACATAGAAACTGTAATAAAAATATGTACTTACATTTGTAAAATACTTAGAAAGCTGTATGCAAAATTTTATCTGGGTCAGCGAATGAATTTTCGATTAATGAACAAACGAAAGAAAACGTCAACAAAATGTCAAGCTTGTAGGCTGTGAAGAGGGCTGCGTGGTGTAAGGAGCCATGCGCGGTGAGAGAAGGAAGACGCTCTCTCTTAATTTTCGTCATTCAAAGGTATACCTTTGACTTTACATGTATCAAAAGTTGGTCATTCAACTGTCTGCAAAGTCCGTTTCGGGTTTCGGTTTCATACGCGATAAGAGTAAGACGAGCTTGCACCGAAATATACGCAGCAACAACGTAGGTATTATACGACGATCAATTGTTCGGCTGAATTCACAATTTCTGTTGTAGTCAAGTTGCCTCACTGACCAAACTGATTAAACAGTTTCGCTACTGAACGTATTATCGACCTGGTGGCCACTTCGCGAACTAACAGTAATGGCGTCTGTAAGGGTACAAGATTCAATGGTTTTAAATGGGAATCAAACATTATTTTGCTTTTAAAGTAATTATATACCGTTTTATTTGTAATCTTTTTGTATAATTACCTTTCTAATCCGATTCTGAACTAGGTCAGATATGTTACGAACTTCAAATTTTCGTCCAAATATAAAAAATTAGACCGCAAAAAAGAAGAACAATGTCAAAATTACACGAATATATTTATTTGAACTGTAGATAATCGATCTGAGTTATCGAAACTATTCAAACTACAAAATAATTATTTTAATGATCTTAAATTGTTAAATATTTCAAGATACATTTTACCAAAATTTACCTTTACATTTTACTTTTAATTTTAATTAAATAAAAGTACAAAGAAGTGTAAATTACTTTAAACAGTTTTTATAATACTAAAGTTTGAACTCCTCTCCATGTTTAAACAACATATATACAATTTCAAATCAAAAGTGGGAGGACAACCCATGAAACATTAACAACAACTCATATTTTCCATATGTAAACGGCGACGTTTCGTCTTTGGTGGGGACCTTCTCAAGCCTTTATTGAAAAAATATACACTAAAATATATAAATCATTTTTTAGAGATCATTTATAGAGATCAACAGTTGTCACAAAAATAGCCATATACTGTAACGGGGTGGACTCGACAATGCCGTGCGGTCGCGGAAATGCCGCACGTCAACACACAGTGAACGTCGTATAGCGTCTGGCTGGTCCCTCGGTGATCGGCGTGATGATAGTGCGCGGACGTTAGCCGCGTAGTGCAATCACTATCACCAGTGCATTGCCTGCCAACTTACGTTAAATGCGTGGTACGCCCGGGGTACCACGCTTATCCGCGAAACCGTGAGTCTACCAGCGGGAGGGTACTCGGGGAAATACAAATGAATACACTGGGGATAACGATAAAAGAAAGATATATTGTGACTCTACTGATGATACAAATCGGTGTACAAAGTTCGCACGCGCGATGGCGAGAGGATCGCGCACAATGTCACACACGAAGCCGGGTCGAGGACTCGGTGGCAGCGAGTCCAGACCTGCGGCAGCTTCGCGTGGAAGATAATATAAAACGCAACTTACTCGGTCGCCGGTTCGCCGTTGGCTAACTCGCCCTCGCGTTCCTTACAGCACTCCACGGGATTCCGGGCCGCTCGTACTCAGGTCTGGAGGCGTCCCTCCAGGTGATGACGTATTCGGTGAGTCCCGGTGTGCGCCAGGTGCGGTAAAGGATCCGCGGACTATTAGCGGTATCTCGCCGATGTTGATCCGGCCGAAGCGAACTCGAGTCTCCCCGCTCGCTCTCTCTCGCGCGCGTACCTAACCCTGTCGACGTCGGCCGCCGACGTCGTCTGCTAGCATACGCGCCGACAGCTCCGCCTCGCGCGACTAACGAACGCGCGGGAAATTCAAGCGCTCGTTACAATATATATATATACAGATATTCATACCATAGTAATAAATTAACCTTAAAATTAAAATGTCAATACACCGTGAAAGCCTACATTTTCGTAGAGTGAGTATACAGAAGCAAAGATAACAAGTATGTATTGCGACTGCGCGACGAGGAGACGCGAGAGTACACGAGCTCACTTATTATCACACATACATACAGCCGCTATAGTACAATACGTACGTAGAACACCGTTTGTGCAGAAATTTGAAATCAAGAGAATAGATGCACTGTAAAGAGAAAACATTTCTTATTTATTTAGATATCTATTTAATTTGTTGTATTGTTTACTGATATTATTAAAATCTTCCTATTTATTTATGTTATTATTATTAATATTAATAAAAATACTTTCTGATATTAATCTTGAAAAATTATTTGATTGGTGATCTAAGATTTTGAGATTTTCATAGTTAAAACTATGTGAAAAATTGTTTATATGATAGTGCGCGGACGTTAGCCGCGTAGTGCAATCACTATCACCAGTGCATTGCCTGCCAACTTACGTTAAATGCGTGGTACGCCCGGGGTACCACGCTTATCCGCGAAACCGTGAGTCTACCAGCGGGAGGGTACTCGGGGAAATACAAATGAATACACTGGGGATAACGATAAAAGAAAGATATATTGTGACTCTACTGATGATACAAATCGGTGTACAAAGTTCGCACGCGCGATGGCGAGAGGATCGCGCACGACGTCACACACGAAGCCGGGTCGAGGACTCGGTGGCAGCGAGTCCAGACCTGCGACAGCTTCGCGTGGAAGACAATATAAAACGCAACTTACTCGGTCGCCGGTTATATGAGTAGGAATGGGAAGTATTTTATCTAAAGGAGTTTATTTGTGTTCATCTATTCTCATTTTCAAAGTTCTTTTAGTTTGGCCTACATAAGTATCCATACAGTCGTTACAAGGAATTTCATATACTACATTAGTCTCACACCATTTATCCAATTTATCCTTTCCTAATTTAATAATACTACTAGCAAGATCCGCTCGCATCGCTCGCGATTAATATAATAGTTTCACTAATATATCTTTAAATAATAAGTATTAAAATAATATGAAAGTTTTATACTTGTCATATTGTTCAAATTTTTATTTTGAATGGTTTTTATGTTTTTAAATTATTGTACATATAATTTATAATATGTATTTGAGGGGACCTAAACACTTTAAACTTGCAAAAATGAAAAATCGGATTTTCTGTTTATATTAATATTTAATAGTTTAAAAAACGTATTAAACAGACATATATACTTACAAAAATTATAGAGAACAAGAAACACTGTTTATATTTACCAAATACTAAGTGCAAGTTTTTAAAGGTCAAAATTCATTTTTTTTCACTCACCGTAAATTTTATTCAGTTCTAGATATCGAAGAGCATCAAAATTTTGCAAATATGTTTAAAATACAATTATTATGGTACGAGTTTAGGGATTTAAAAATAAATTAAATTCTAAAAAGTTATTTTGAATTTAATTAAAATACATATATATATTTAGTTATTTTATTCAGACGTTATTTAAAAATGTATGATTATAATTCTAAATACGTTTAAATATGTTTCTATGAAATTTTAGTAAAGTTAAAGATTTTATTATAAAATTTTTGTTATAGAAGAAGTAAAAAATTTTTATTTAATATTTTTATATTATGTTACGAGTGAGAGTGCAACGAAACAGTAACGGACCCCGAACTTGAACCGAGATCCTCTGGCTTGCAAGGCAGACGCTCTGTCGTCGCGCTATGGCCGCCACCCACATTGCACTCTTCTACTCGTCTTCTTATAGTAACTAGGAAAATCGTCTGCGCCTCGCGCGGGTAATATCTTTACGTACTTCTTTCTTTACATTCTAAACAGAATCCAAACGTTAACATTTTTCTCACTCTATAATATAATACATTTGTATATATGTATCTTGTCTCACCAATCATATATCGCCCTATATAATGTGGTTATGTGCTTTTTAATTTTTGAGGTTAAATATTCGTTATTTATTTTATAGCTAAATAATTGATTGTTACAAACCTAATCTCAAAATTTAAACTAATAAAATACGATCGTTTTTTATTAAACTCGTTACCATTCAAATTCAAATATTGAATTTTGAATGTTGGCGCTATCTGAACTGGATACACATCTGTCGACCAATCACGTTCAGCACTAACTTCATTTATAGGCTTCACAACATCCGATTATGACTTTTTTAAGATAGGATAGGATAGGATTAGACACCCGTGACGTGTATCCATACGTGACACGTCCAGGCTCCAGAGTCATCGACGCCCCCGTCGATCGCACGTAGTGTATTTAAGAAATCTTCTATTATTGGCATGTGTCGCTTGGATCTTCGAGATAACTTCATACTTCACAGGACGTAACATACATATTAGACGTATTATATTCTTTATATTCCCCCTAGTAGATGAGATAGGCAACTGATTTTCGGTAGTTCGTCCCACCGCTGTTCACCAGAAAATGTTACGAGTAAGAGTACAACGAAAAATTGACGGACCACGGGCTTGAACTGAGAAGGGTGGCGGATAGGGGAGTGCTCGCCGAGGTGGTAACCTTGGAGAGTAAAGCAGAAATAAAATATGCTTCGTGGACCAAACAGGCCGCCGTTTTTGCCGTCCGGTGCGACCCGTGAGCTGCCAAAGGGAGATCCTGGATGGGGAGGCAATCCGAGGTTGCGCGCCGAAGTGACCTGAACCATCTTTGGGTTCTGCTGACGGCAAGACGGGAGACTGGTTACCTAGCTAGTACCAGTCAAGCGGCTTGAGTGAGCGTGTGATGTCGTGTGACGTCTGTTAGAAACTCTCCAGAGAGCCAATCACTTTTGTTCGGAGTGGGAGGTTCGAGAGAGCGGAGATGGGCTAGTACGACAGCGCGCGCTATATCCTGGTATGATGTACCCAGTCTGGCACCGCCTTCAGTCATGTGTTGGGGCCATGTCAGCCGCCCCCATAGACGGAGGGATCCAGGTGGTCGGACACATGCCGGGACGAAGAAAATTGATGTAAATGGATACTATGAACGAACCAGGAAGAGAGGTGCAGGGAAACCTGACAGTTGACACCCTAAAGGTGCCAGCATCGCAAGACGGTGGATACCCAATCCACAAGTCAACCAGCAGCACTAGTATAGCCAGCGCGATGAGTGCCGCTGAATACGAAAACAGGACAGTGATAGGGTTATGGCTGAAAGAACACGCCAGCCTACNCTAAAAGAACACGCCAGCCTGCGAGAAAAGTTGCTGGAAATAAGACGAACGAACAGAGAGATGATAAAAACTCTGGATAAGCAGAAGAACGTGAATACAACGATCAAAGAGGGACTACCGGTAATAGGAGCTATTATGATTGAAGTTTTCACGCTTCTCGACAAGATGGAGGATGGCGCGAAAAAGTTGCCATCTCAACAACCGGGAGAAGTCTGTTCGAAGTCTTGCAAACCAAAAAAGAGGGGACGGACATCATCCGACGGAGGCGGCGGTACCACCGCCAAAAAAGACAAGAAGGAGGATAGATCTGAACCGTCTACGAGCAAAACGCAAGAGGAAGCTGCAGATACACACACACAAGGGGCTTGGCAGCTAGCTGCAGGAAGAAAAGCAAAGAAGAAAAAACAGAAAAAACAGGAGCAAAGCCAGCCTCAACATATGAGGAGAGGCGCAAGGAAGGCCTCGCGGCGGAGAGATGACGCAATCCTCATAAGACCGGAAACGGGTAAGACCTACGCCGAGATCTTGGGAGAGATCAAGGCAAAGGTAAATCCAGAGGAGCTAAATACAGAGATAAAGTACCTCAGCAAAACGAAAGACGGTGGCGTACTGGTTGTTGTAAGTAAGAGCGAAGACAAAATGGAATCACTCAAAACGGCCATACAAACCGCAATAGGGCATACAGGCACAGTTAGGGGCAAGCTCACCAGAACTACACTGGAGATCAGGGACACTGACGGCCTTACGATAAAGGAGGAAGTCTGCGACGCCATCGCTGTGGCCACGGGGTGCGTCGAACAAGATACCAAAGTGCACCTCTTCGAACCAAACTCGAGAGAGCAGAGGGTGGCAGTGGTCGAAATGGACCAGACCAAGGCCACAGCCCTGCTCAATATAGGCAAGATCCCTATCGGGTGGGTCAACTGCCGGGTGCGGGTTCGAGCGAGCGCCACGCGATGATACCGGTGCCTCGGGTAGGGTCACGTTAAAGCGCAATGTGAGGGTCCCGATAGAAGCACCAGCTGCTGGAAATGTAGTGCGGCTGGGCACAAGGCCAAGCAATGCTCTGTGCCGGCTCAATCGGGAAATCGCGGATGCGGTAACCGGAGACGATTACGTGCGGGTATGGGTGGGTCGCGTCACTTACTTCAGCGTGTATCTGTCACCGAACCTAACAGCAGCCGACTTCGCGACAAGATTGGGGGCACTAGAAGACGCAATAAAAGACGTCCCTGGGGACCTAGTAGTTGGAGGCGACTTTGACGCGCGAGCGATAGAGTGGGGCATGCCACAGACGAATAGGAGAGGTCGGGCGATACTTGAGATGGCAGCAAGGATAGGACTGGTAGTTGCGAACGAGGGAAATACAGCTACCTACCGCAGACCAGGTTTCGGGGAGTCGATACCGGATGTAACTTTCGCTGGGGAAAGTACGATCCGCAAGATAAGGGGCTGGCACGTTACGGAAGAATTTACTGCTAGCGACCACCAGTACATTATTTTTAACATCGAGGAAGAACACGCGGAGAGGCGAAGAAGCAGAAACAGTCGGGAACCACGATGGAACACTCGACGTCTTAATCGAGAGGCGCTTACGGCGGTGATTCGAAGCGCAGAATTACCTTCTAATGGGCTTCCGGACGAACTAGGCGGATGTGAGAAAGCCGAAATCCTAGTAGGAGAAATGGGGCGAATGGAACCGATGGCGGCAGAGGCGATCGAGAAGATAATTGACAAGCTGTTTCCCACCCATCCCACCTGACCTCAATTAGAAATGACGGACGAACTGACGGATGAGATGCCCCTCTTTAGCGAAGGCGAACTTATCGCGGCCACTTCTTCCCTGAAGAGCGGTAAGGCTCCGGGACTGGATTGCATTCCCGTGGAAATACTTAATGCCGTTGCCAAACAACGGCCTGAGCTGCTCTTGGAAATGTACAATCAGTGCCTGGTGCAGGGCGTGTTCAGTCCGCGGTGGAAAAGAGCTAGGCTAGTCTTAATTGAAAAAGCTAAAGGTCAGGCGGGCGCGGAGCCATCGTACAGGCCGTTGAAACAAACGGATGAAGCGTGCCATGCGGCCAGGCCATTGGTCTTGCTCGTGACACTAGACGTGAAAAACGCGTTCGTATTCGGCTAGATGGCTCGACATTTTGGATTCTCTGCGATCGTTTGGGGTGCCTTGGTACATCATGCGACTCGTAGAGGATTATCTGAGGGAGCGCACGATCGAATACGAAACCGTGGAGGGACGTAAGAGCAGGCCCATAACGGCAGGGGTGGCGCAGGGTTCAATCTTGGGACCGGACTTCTGGGGCATTCTGTACGATGGGTTACTCAGAGTAGAAGTACCGGAGGATGTTAAACTCGTCGGGTACGCGGACGACGTAGCGGCGGTTATAATAGCTAGAAATGTGGAGATCGCGCAGGGCAAATTGAACGCGGTAATGGCCCGGGTGCTAAAATGGATGACCGACCACGGACTACAGCTAGCACTCGAAAAGACGGAGATAGTTCTCTTGACTACGAAGCAAGTCTCGACCATCATACCGATGCGCGTCGGAGACGTAACAATAACGACGAAGCCGGCGGCCAAGTACCTGGGGGTAACCCTAGATACGAAGCTGAACTACGGGGCGCATTTAGACAGCGTAAGCGAAAAGGCGGCGATCAGGGTGGCGCAGCTTAGTCGATTAATGGCCAACGTGCACGGGCCTAGGCCGGCAGTCAGACGAATCTTAATGGCAACCACAAACTCTATTCTTTTATACGGAGCGGAGGTGTGGGCCGATGCCATGGAGAAGAAAAAGTACCGTAAACAGATAACGGCGGTGCAACGNCAGCTCACGGGTCGCACCGCACGGCAAACACGGTGGCCTGTTTGGTCCACGAAGCATATTTTATTTCTGCTTTACCCTCCAAGGTTACCTCGGCGAGCACTCCCCTATCCGCCACCCAGGGGACGCGCCGCATACGGGGTTACAGGCTCCCCGCGCGGAAATCCGAACCGAGGAACGCGATAGGAGGATGCGGAAATGGCAGGAGCGATGGAGTGAATGCCGCCATGCGNTAAAAAAAAATTATAATTTTTTATGTCAATGAAGAGATATCTATGTCTGTACGTACGTACGTACGTCGTACGCTCCTTAGCTAATGTTTATTATTAATATTTGTAAAAACTATTTAGTCAAAAATTAATTTTCGATAATAAATATGTGTATTGGTGTCCCAAGATTACAATCAATTCAAAAAAAATTTATTTTCACAGAATATTTTTACAGTATGTAGGGATGTTTACAGAAGTTTTTTTTTCGAAATAAAGAATCTTAATATTATGTAGATTAAGTTTATTTGACATAAGAGGTACAATAGTAAAACCATATTTTTTTAACGATGATTTGTATGTAAAAAATAATTTTTCATGAAACGGAATTGATATAATATATTTAAACGTGGGTACATTACTTTTGTCTTTACTACTTGAAAAGCCAAGAGAGTGATATCTCGTACGATAACGTATACAACTATCAATAAATTTTTCCGGATAACTATTGTCGATAAGAATTTTTTTAACTATGAGTAAATTTTCACTATGAAAGTCTATGTGAGAGAGAAGAAGGGCTCTATCTACCAAATTATAAATAATGTTACGTTTTAATTGGACAGAATGATTAGAGTTAAAGTTTAAAACTCTGTTAGTGTTTGCGGGTTTTTGATACCAATTTGTAATAATACTATTATTATTTATTGTTAATGTAATATCTAAAAATGGAATCATATTATTCTTTTGTAATTCGTGTGNCCCCCGGATAAACAAAAAAAAAAAAAAAAAAAACATCCGATCATGACTTTTTTAAGAGAGGATTTTTATATATGTATCTTACCAAATCATACATCATCCAGTATAATGTAGGTTATGTGTTTTTAATATTTGAGGTTAGATATTTCTTATTCATTTTATAGCTAAATAATTAATTGTTACAAATCTAATTCCAAAATTTAAATTAAATACGATTGTTTGTTATTAAACTTGTTATCATTCAAATTTAAATATCGAATTTTAAATGTTGGTGCTATCTAAATTGGATACACATTTGTCGACCAATCATGTTCAGTTCTAACTTCATTTATAGGCTTCACAATATCTGATCATGACTTTGTTAAGAGAGGATTGATTTGTTTGATTTTTATATTATCACCAGAATTCTTGGTATGAAGTTGTGTTATATTTCATAGATTTTGATTTATAAATAAAGAGAATCTATTATTTTATTAGAAAAAGTATTTTTATTTTATAATATTTTTCATAATAAGGAATATAAATCATCTAGATATAAGTCTTTAATCTTTCAATAATCTTTGAATATCTCCTTTAACAGAATCTAAAATGAAAGAAGCGAATAGATTATGTGAATATAGACAAAAAAAAAGAATCTATTATATTACAAAATGAGGAGAAACAAAAAAATATTGTAAAAGTGAATGAAAAAAAAAGAAAGTTTAGAAATAATGATTTGAATGATATAAATGCAATAGAAAGAAATTCTGATATTTTAAATATGTCATATATAAAAGATTCTAATGTTCCATCACCTGGTTTAATAGCTAATATGGAATTTGATGAAAATACTATTATGATTAATTTTATAGGAAATTTAAATAACGAATGTCAATTTTGTAAAGCAAAACGTTTTAAAGGAGAAATGTCACAAGATAAAATGTACATTCATTGTTGTCATAAAAATAAAGTTCATCTTAAGGGGGTCTCAAACCCATTTCTGCGATTTTACCGACCTTGCGGCCGGTAGTGCAGGTAGTGCTTATAATAACCTATGGCGCCATCTGGCGTCAACCACTACAAAAATTTGCAATATCGAAACTCACACTGCGTGTTGCCGTACACGCAGATTTGATATAACGAAAAATGCCGCTATACATAATGATCTGTATTTCGTATATACATCACACGTGTTTCGACTACACGCATTTTTTACAATAAAATAACTGTGCATTTCGCATATGCACGCGTGTTTCGAATACACGCTTTTTATATTATAAAAATTAATACATAATTACGTGTATTTCGCATATACACACGTGTTTCGAATACACGCTTTTCTTACGACAAAAAACTACTTTTGAGATGTGCTATTTTTTTCCCAGAAATTTGAAAAAAATGAGTTTATTTATAAATGATGCATTGTATAAAGTTGAAACTTGGTATAAAAGCCCTTGTTATGTCTTTCAACAAATTTATACAGTTTAGTGACTTAAGCGTAACCAGAAGATCTAGTTTGTTCTAAATTGTCGCTTTTAGCGCAAGTGTTTTCGAACAAAGTAGATCATCTGATTGTAGTAAGTGCATCAAACTGCTGAAATATAGTGAAATACATTACGAGGGCTTATTATATTAAGTTTCAAGTGTATACAATGCACCACTTTTGAGATATGCAATTTTAGTCAAAGAAATTTAAAAAAAAATTGAGTTTATGTACAAGTGATGCAATGTTTAAACTTGAAACTTGGTATGCAAGCCCCTGTTATATATTTCAACATATTTATACAGTATAGTGACTTAAGTGTAACCAGAAGATCTAGTTCGTTCTAATTATACGCTTTTGGCGCAAGTGTTTTCGAACAAAATAGATCTTTTGGTTACACTTAAGTCACTAAACTGTATAAATATGTTGAAATACATAACACAGGCTTGTATATCAAGTTTCAAGTGTATATGTTACATGAGGTTTGAGATATACAATTTTTAACCACATAAATCTTAAAAACTTAAATTTATATAGATGTGCTATATCATCATATAGACTTGCGACAAAATTTTGGCCTGCAAAAAGCTTTGGAAGGAACAAGAAGCGTCAGAAGCTACTGCCGTATAAAAGGAGATGTACTAGTATAAGCAGCAAGTTGATCTTGGTCGAGGACCAGTAGGGAATCCTGAACATACAGCTGTTGCAGGAGTTGCTTGTATTGCAGCAGCAGCAGTTGACCAAGCTCGAGTAGCAGCAGCAGCAAAAGTTGTATGAATATAAGCAGCAAAAGCTGCACACACAGCAGTCGCAGCAGTGGCCCCTGAATATGCAGCTGGAGTACACTGTGGACCAGTAACTCCAGCAGCACTGGACTCCGTACTAGTAACAGCAGACCCTGGTCGAGGACCTACTGTAGATCCTTGATGTACAGCTGTAGAATGTATACCAGCAACTTCCAACTTCAGGGTCGTCTACAGATGATTGCAACAGGTCAGCAAAGCTAACCAGGCCAGCAAACAGCGTGATTTCAGCTCCAGGGTTGTCTTCTGATGATTGAATCTGGTTCCAAGGTCATCCTCAGATGACTGAAGCCTCCAGCAACCCCACCCAGTAGCACCAGAGAGCGTGAACTTGGTTCCATGGTCGTCCTCAGATGTTCGAAGCCTCCAGCAACGCCAGCCAGTACCACCAGTGAGTGTGAACATGGTTCCAAGGTCCTCCTCAGCTGATTGAAGCCTTCAGCAACGCCAGCCATCACCACCAAAGAGCGTGAACCTGGTTTCAGAGTCGTCTCCAGATAACTGAAGCCTCTCGAAACGCCAACCAGCATCAGTAGCAGCAGACAGTTTTATCCAGCTCCAGAGTCATCTTGTTTGTAGCCGTCAATGCCAACCTATAATGCACAGACAGTGTAAATCAGCTATAGAGTCATCTACACATAATAAAACCACGTAATCACTGATTTCACTGCACATAACACAAGAAATACTTGTGAATTTTGAGTGTCGACGAATCTTCATCCAGACAGTATGTCGGAGGAAGGTATCAGCACAGCCGTAGAAGTAGCAGCACAAACAGTGATAGTCGATCCACATCTAGAATGCATCTTGAAAGTTGAATGTATACGCAGAAGTGGAAGCAGCAAGAGCACCAGCAGCAGCAACAGAAGCAGACACCAAAACAAGGGATAACCTCCAAGCGCAAAAAGTCAAGTTTCTTGCTGGAGTTGCGTATTTTCCTCTACTGCAGCACTCCTTGACGGACTGACACTCACACACTGCATCGTAGCTGATATTCCGGAGCATCACTTTTATATACTTCTCGCACTGCATTAGAAGTAAACGAAGCACTGGCGAGTCTCGCCGTGAGCAGCAGATCCGCGAGCGAGATCGCGCTGAGCGGAGGCTGCTTGAAAATATATGCGCTTTTGATTAGCACACTAACACTGCTGTATCGCGTCGACGTGCTGCACTTATACAATCAATACCTTTGAATAACTTGAAGTTTAACCGAACGAGCGAAGGCCGGGATGCAGCTTCAAAACGTCAAAACACAAGGCAGTAAGGCACGGCTGGCGAGTGGCGGCTGCGTGAACTTGTCGCCGCAGACGCCAGTGGGTCCCCAGATCGACGCGCACAATGTATGCGCAGTCGTCGTACTCACTTCGCTAGAGCCGCAGACAGAGCAACGAACAGCTGTTCGGCGTCGCTTGGATGATAATAAAACTATTTTTTTTTTGTTCAAATTATGAAAAACCAAGACATAGTTGCCCTTTCTCTCATCATTTTATATCTATGTGCAAAGTTTCAATTCGATCTGTCAACGCATATAAAAATGGCATTTGAACTAAATTTTCAACATGCACACGCTGCA
>CM053170.1:44116405-44207554 GCA_012977825.3 Pteromalus puparum
ATTATTTAGATTCAATGACACAATTACAAGTTGATGGTAAACCAGATATTTTTTTAACAATGACTTGCAATCCTAATTGGAAGGAAATACAAAAAAATTTATTACCTTATGAAACTACTTTAGATAGACCAGACTTAATTTCACGAGTTTTTCATGAAAAAATAAAGGTTTTAAAAAATGAACTTACAAAAAATAATATATTTGGTAAGGTAAAAGGTTATGTCATAGAATTTCAAAAACGTGGTTTACCACATTCATAGGTTATTCAAACCTATTCATAGGTTAATATGGTTATATCAAGACTATAAATTTAGAAATACTGATGAGATTGATACAATTATGAGTGCTGAAATACCAGATGAAAATAAATATCCTAAATTGTATAGTATCGTAAAAAATAATATGATTCATGGTCCATGTGGTTCACAGAACAAAAATTGTGTATGCATGAGTGAGGACAAAAAATATTGTACCAAACGATTTCCTAAACCATTCATTAACGAAACACAATATAATCCTGATGGATATCCTTCTTATCGCCGGAGAAACGATGGCAAATATATTGTTTATTCGAAATGTAGAATTGCACATAATGGATTTGTTGTACCATATATTATTAGATTGTCATATAAACGTAGAAATATGTAGCACAATAAAAGCTATAAAATATTAATTTAAATATTTTCATAAAGGTCCTGCTTTAGTAAAATTTACAACTGTGCATAATGATGATGACCAAAGTATTATGAACGAACATGAAAGTACATATAATTATGATGAAATAACACAACATGTTTCAACAAGATATGTATGCGCACCTGAAGCCATGTATCGTATTTTCGAATTTAAATTAAATGAACAATCTTATGTCATTTATAGATTAGCCGTTCACGATCAAAATGAACAATATATATATATTTTGTAGAAGGACACGAAAATAAGCGAATCAATAAAAATGTTGAGACGACGTTAACTGCTTGGTTTAAATTAAATGAAGATGATGATAATGCATCTCAATACCTATATTATGAGATTCCCCATCATTATGTTTTCGATGAAAGACAAAAAAAAATGGAATAGAAGAAAAAAATTATTTAAACCTATCATAAGTAGAATATATTTTGTAAATCCAAAAAAACGTGAAACTTTTTTTTGCGTCTTTTATTATTACATGTTCGTGGTGCTAAATCGTTTAAAGATATACGAACTGTAGATGGAATTATTTATGACACATATGAAGAAGCATGTGTGACAAGAGGTCTTATAAGTAATGATGAACAATGGGATAAATGTTTGGAAGAAGCCGCTTTGGTTAAATTTCCAAAATCTATGTGTGAATTATTCGCATATATCTTAGTTTTTCAGAATCCACACAATGCACTGGAATTATATAATAAATATAAAATTCATTTTATGAATCCAAAGGTTGATAAAATTGAAGCTGAAAACAGAGCATTAAAAAATATTGAAAAAGTTTTGTTAATACATGGAATGAAATTAAATGATTTTAACATTATATATAATGATACGAATTTAATACAAGAAGAACATGATGATACATCATATAATCATCATGTTGATAGCGAATTTATTGAAAATGATAATACCATACAAATAATGATTAATACATTAACTGTAGATCAAAAACAAATATTTGATTTAATTAAGACATAATAGATAATATTGGTAATAAATTATATTTTATTGATGGTCCTGGTGGTAGTGGTAAAAGTTATTTACATAATGTTATGATTAAATATTTGATATCATTAAACATTACCTTTCTAACAATAGCATGGACTGGTATTGCTGCAAATTTGTTGATTAATGGTAAAACTGTTCATAGTACATTTAAATTACCATTAAACATAAATGAACAAACAACATGTAATATTTCTCCTAATTCAAAATATGGAATATTCTTAAAAAATGTTAAAATCATAATTTGGGATGAAATATCAATGGTATCGAAATATGCTTTTGAAGCAATAAGTACATTCTTACAAGATTTATGTGATAATAATAATCCTTTTGGAGTAAAAAATGTTATCACATCTGGTGACTTTAGACAAACACTTCCCATAGTACGTCATGGTAATCGATCGAAAATAATGGAATCATGTGTAAAAAGAAGTAAAATATGGTCATCTTTTATGAAATTATCATTAAAAGAAAATTTAAGATTACAAAATAATGATTACGAATTCAAAAATTGGCTTCTTGATGTAGAAGAAAATGAAAATGCAACAAAATTTGAATTACAAAATAATGTTAAAAGAATACCACAAGAATTAATTTGTAATAATGATTTGATCACGGATATTTTTGGACATAAAATTGATCCAAATGATTTATCTTTAAAAGATAAAATAATCTTATCACCCCTAAATTCCGATACATTAAAAATTAATGAAAATATAGTTGAGAAAATTGATGGGAAAAGTTTTGTATTATATAGTGATGATAAAATTGAAAATGAAAATGATGACAATCTAATAGATTCAATACCAATTGAATTTTTGAATTCGTTAACACCAAATGGATTACCACCACAGAAATTAATTTTCAAAAAGGAGCAATAGTTAGTTGTTTAAGAAATTTAGATATCGATGGCGGACTTTGTAATGGAACCAGAATAATTATTAAAGATATTAAAAAATGTATATTAATTGGAGAAATTATAACTGGTAAGTATTCTGGTAAAGTTGTTTTACAACCACGAATTGATTTAAGTCCAGCATTAGATGAAATACCTTTTCGTATGATAAGAAGACAATACCCAATAAGATAAGGTTTTGCTCTGACTATAAACAAATCTCGAGGTCAATCTTTCAATAAAGGAATTTATTTACGCACTCCAGTATTTAATCATGGTCAATTATATGTTGCTTTGTCAAGAACAACATCAAGAAATAACTTAAAATTATTTTGAAGTAAAGAATCTATTTATGAACACAATGACAATTTATTAAAAAATAAAAAAAAACGAAGAAAATTAAATGATGATATGAATATACAAAAAAGATAGTATATTCAGAAATTTTTTTAAATTTAACAAATGTTTTAAAAATAAAATAAATAAAATAAATTAAAAGAATTATATATATATATATATATCTTCCTATATTATATAGTCATTTTGGCAGACTCCCCCCCACCACCAGACACAGACTACCCCCCAACCGAACCCCCACTAACCCCCACCGAGACCCCCACAACCCCCAGCACCTGGTCCCCCCACGCAAATAAAACGGTAAAATTAATTTCATTTTTATTGTGATTTTTAGAAATGCTTAAAGACCCCCCCCCACCAACACTCTGTACCCCGGACGCCCCCCCCACCAGTAAACGCCCCCCACCTAACCTAGTCTTTCACACAAATCTCAACGCACTAGAAAAACGTTAGCTCAGACGAAATGGGCAAAATTATTATTCCAGAAATAGAATTAACTATGTACCTATATACGAGTCAGTTTTCCACACCACCCAAGGGGTACTGCAAAGCATATTATATTTTAGTATTTATATTAATACAACACTACTCAGGCGCGTTGATTTTTTTTTTCGTAATTTTTTTTAATTTATTTTATTGTAAAAAATTGCCGATGAATTTCATATAATATTCATGACCGATGATGAAATATAAACAACACAAAAATTATGGTTATTGTTAAAAATGAATAATATGTTTAAGAATATAAAATGCATTCAAAAAGGAAATATTTAATTGTGAGAAGATAATATATTAAAAATAATATTTTCAATCTATTCAAAAAGGAATTAATAATACTGATCATTTTATACAGATTAAAATTAGTATACAATAATCTAAAAAGAAAACCGTGAATAATCGCCTGTAAGCCCCTATAACCCACGGGATGTCTTAGATAGAGCAAATCCTCCATCGCCCTAGACTCCACCTCCATACATCCTCGTCCTACAGCATCACTTTTAGCACATTGAAAAAGTTTTTTGAAAAAAAAATTTTGTAAGCGTACACATGTTTATATAATTAAACACCTGTACAAAAATATGATTTTTGAAGGCAAGGTAAATTTAAATTAGCAACTTTTGTTCATTGTAAAAAGTGTACAATAATCATAACTATTGTTTAAATTAACTAAGTATTATTACATGCAGTCCTGTTAATAAGTACAAAATTAACTACTATTTTTGCTAAATGATTGTTGTGTGAAATGGCCTGTTCTGTAACCTTGTTTGTGTTGTATTGTGTAGGAAAAAGGTTCTAAAAACGTACGGTTTTCGAATGATATTTAGGAATTTTATTTTTTTAATTGTAAAAAATAATATTTGAAGAAAATGACGAATATAATTTTGTTCTGTTTCACCCCCGCGATAACCATTGACGCGTCCCCGGATACCGTTCGGTACGAGCACGCGATCCGAAGCGCCCCTCTTCGTTGCACCGCCGTTATCTGCTTACGATACTTTTTCTTCTGCATGGCATCGGCCCACACCTCCGCTCCGTATAAAAGAATAGAGTTTGCGGTTGCCATTAAGAGTCGTCTAACTGCCGGCCTAGGCCCGCGCACGTTGGCCATTAATCGACTAAGCTGCGCCACCCTAATCGCCGCCTTTTCGCATACGCTGTCTAAATGCGCCCCGTAGTTCAGCTTCGTATCTAGGGTTACCCCCAGGTACTTGGCTGTCGGCTTCATCGTTATTGTTACGTCTCCGACGCGCATTGGTATGATAGCCGAGACACGCTTCCTAGTCAAGAGAACTATCTCCGTCTTTAAAACGAAATTGCTAGCTGTAGTCGTGGCGTCAAGCACATTTAGCACACGCGGGTCATTACCGCGTTCAGGCTATTAACCGCCGCTACGTCGTCTGCGTACCCGACGAGTTTAACATCCTCTGGTACTTCTACTCTGAGTAACCCATCGTACAGAATGCCCCAGAAGTCCGGTTCCAAGATTGAACCCTGCGCCACCCCTGCCGTTATGAGCCTGCCATTACGTCCCTCCGCGGTTTCGTATTCGATCGTGCGCTCCCTCAGAAAATCCTCTACGAGTCGCATGATGTACCAAGGCACCCCAAACGATCGCACAGAATCCAAAATGTCGACCCATCTAGCCGAATTGAACGCGTTTTTCACGTCTAGTGTCACGAGCAAGACCAATGGCCTGGCCGCATGGCACGCTTCATCCGTTTTCTTGACCGTGTCCGTTACTTCTCTGATCGCGCCGATTGTTGAGCGTCCTTTTTTGAAGCCGTATTGCTTGTCTGAAATGTCTCCCGCCTCCCTGACGGCGCTTAGTATTCGCGGTTTTATTAGCGATTCGCCTGTCTTTCCCATAGTGTCGAGCAGGCTCAACGGCCTGTACGATGGCTTCGCGCCCGCCTGACCTTTAGCTTTTTCAATTAAGACTAGCCTAGCCCTTTTCCACCGCGGACTGAACACGCCCTGCACCGACTGATTGTACATTTCCAGGAGTAGCTCAGTCCGTTGTTTGGCAACGGCCTTAAGTATTTTCGCGGGAATGCCATCCAGTCCCGGAGCCTTACCGCTCTTCAGGGAAGAAGTTGCCGCGATAAGTTCGCCTTCGCTAAAAAGGGTATCTCATCTGTCAGTTCGTCGGTCATTTCTAACTGAGGTCGGGTGGGATGGGTGGAAAACAGCTTGTCAATTATCTTCTCGATCGCCTCTGCCGCCATCGGTTCCATTCGCCCCATTTCTCCTATTTTTCGCGTGACGATCGCGTATCCCTCGCCGAACGGATCGTTCTCTACATCATCTAGGATCTTGTACCAGCAGCGGCGCTTACTTTCATTGATTGCGTCCCGGAGTCTCTTCTTCGCCTCGTCGTACCCGCGAGCAAGTTCTGGAGCCGTTGGGCGGTTATGGGCCCTTTGAGCTCTTCTTCTGGCTCAAAGGCTTTGCTTTCTAAGCTCAGCGATTTCGCCCGTCCACAAGTAAACCGGACGTCTGAGGTGGCCGGTGGATACTAAGTTACATCCGGTATCGATTCCCCGGNTACATCCGGTATCGACTCCCCGAAACCTGGTCTGCGGTAGGTAGCTGTATTTCCCTCGTTCGCAACTACCAGTCCTATCCTTGCTGCCATCTCAAGTATCGCCCTACCTCTCCTATTCGTTTGTGGCATGCCCCACTCTGTCGCTCGCGCGACAAAGTCGCCTCCGACTACTAGGTCCCCAGGAACGTCTTTTATCGCGTCTTCTAGGGCCCCTAACCTTGTCGCGAAGTCGGCTGCAGTTAGGTTCGGTGACAGATACACGCTGAAGTAAGTGACGCGACCCACCCTCACCCGCACGTAATCGTCTCCGGTTACCGCATCCGCGATTCCCCGCCTGGGCACCCAAACAGCGGCAGTTTTTGCGCCGTTGGACACCCAGCCAGGTGCATCTCGGTCCATATACTGCTCAGTTATGAGGAGGATATCCACACTCTCCTCTGCGATGAACTGCGGTAGGAGATCGTGAGCCAGCCTGCTCCTGTGCAGATTACCTTGCAGTATTCGCGCCATTATTTTTGGGTCCTAGCCGCGTTTAGAGCGTTGCGGAAGACCGCGCACGCTCCGGTTCCTGGAGCATGCGCCGTCCTATCGCAAGGCACCTTTGCTTCTGTACACAAGAAACACTTCATTTCTTGAGCCGGCACAGAGCATTGCTTGGCCTTGTGCCCAGCCGGACCACACTTCCAGCAGCTGGTGCTTCTGTCGGGACCCTTACATTGCGCTTTAACGTGACGGTACCCGAGGCACCGGTAGCATCGCGTGGCGCTCGCTCGAACCCGCACCCAGCAGTTGACCCACCCGATACGGATCTTGCCTATATTGAGCAGGGCTGTGGCCTTGTTCTGGTCCATTTCGACCACTGCCATCCTCTGCTCTCTCGAGTTTGGTTCGAAGAGGTGCACATTGGTATCTTGTTCGTCGCACCCCGTGGCCACAGCGATGGCGCCGCAGACTTTCTTCTTTGTCGTAAGGCTGTCAATGTCCCTGATCTCCAGTGTAGTTCTGGTAATCTTGCCCCTAACTGTGCCTGCATGCCCTATTGCGGTTTGTATGGCCGTTTTGAGTGATTCCATTTTGTCTTCACACTTACCCACGACAACCAAAACGCCACCGTCTTTCGTTTTGCTAAGATACTTAACCTCTGTATTCAATTCTTCTGGCTTAACCTTTGCCTTGATCTCTCTCAAGATATCGGCGTAAGTCTTACCCAATTCCGGTCTTATGAGGATTGCGTCTCCCCTCTGCCGCGAGGTCTTCCCTGCGCTTTTCCTCAATTGTTGAGGCTGGCTTTGTTCCTGTTTTTTCTGTCCTTTCTTCTTTGCTCTTCTTCCTGCAGCTAGCTGCCAAGCCCCTTGTGTGTGTGTATCTGCAGCTTCCTCTTGCGTTTTGCTCGTAGACGGTTCAGATCTATCCTCCTTCTTGTCTTTTTTGACAGGGGTACCGCCGCCTCCGTCGGGTGATGTCCGCCCCTTCTTCTTTGGCTTGCAAGACTTTGAATGGTCTTCTCCAGGTTGTTGAGATGGCAACTTTTTCGCGCCATCCTCCATCTTGTCGAGAAGCGTGAAAACTTCAATCATAATAGCTCCTATTACCGGTAGTCCCTCTTTGATTGTTGTATTCACGTTCTTCTGCTTATCCAGAGTTTTTATCATCTCTCTGTTCGTTCGTCTTATTTCCAGCAACTTTTCTCGCAGGCTGGCGTGTTCTTTTAGCCATAACCCTATCACTGTCATATTTTCGTATTCAGCAGCACTCATCGCGCTGGCTATACTAGTGCTGCTGGTTGACTTGTGGATTGGGTATCCACCGTCTTGCAATGCTGGCACCTTTAGGGTGTCAACTGTAAGGTTTCCCTGTACCTCTTTTCTTGGTTCGTTCACAGTATCCATTGACATCGATTTTCTTTGTCCCGGTATGTGTCCGACTACCCGGATCCCCCCGTCTATGGGGGCAGCTGACATGGCCCCAACACATTATTGAAGGCGGTGCCAGACTGGGTACATCATACCAGAATATAGCGCGCGCTGTCGCACTAGCCCATCTCCGCTCTCTCGAACCTCCCACTCCGAACAAAAGTGATTGGCTCTCTGGAGAGTTATCTATAAACAGGGCGTCACACGAACATCCGACACTCCGCTCAAGCCGTTTTGACTGGATACTAATAGGTAACCAGCCTCCCTCGTCTTGCCGCCAAGCAGAAGCAAAGAATGTACGCGTACACTTCGCGCGCGCAACTCTCGTGATCGCCTCCCCATCCAGGATCTCCCTTTGGCCCGCTCACGGGTCGCACCGAGGCGGCAAACACGGTGGCCTGTTTGGTCCACGAAGCATATTTTATTTCTGCTTTATACCCTCCACGTTTACCTGCGCGAGCACTCCCCTAATCCGCCACCAGGGGACGCGCGCGGCAGTACGGGGTTACAGGCCTCCCCGCGCGGAAATCCGAAACAAGGAACGCCCATAGGAGGATGGGCGACAATGGCAGGAGCGACTGGAGTGAATGCCGCCATGCCGAATGGACGAAATCAGTTGATTAGGAGGTAGGCCCGTGGGGTACGGCAGAGAGCATGGGGGCAGGCAATTTTGTATCCTGACCCAATTTCGATTTCCGAACACGGGCTACCTGTGTACGCTCCTTACGCTAATGTGTTATTATTAATATTGGTAAAAAACTATTTATGGTCAAAAAATTAAATTTTCGATAATAATATGTTTATTGGGTATGTCCAAGATTACTAATCAATTTCAAAAAAAGATTATTTTCACGAATATTTTTACAGATGTAGGTGATGTTTACCGAAAGTTTTTTTTCGAATAAAGAATCTTAATATTAGTAGATTAAGTTTTATTTGACATAAGAGGTACAATAGTAAACCATATTTTTAACGATGCTCTTGTATGTAAAAAATAATTTTTCATGAAACGGAATTGATATATATATTTAAACGTGGGGTGACATTACTCTTTGTCTTTACTACTTGAAAAGCCAAGAGAGTGATATCTCGTACGATAACGTATACAACTATCAATAAATTTTTCCCCCGGATAACTATTGTCGATGAAGACATTTTTTAACTATGAGTAATTTTTCACTATGAAAGTCTATGTGAGAGAGAAGAAGGCGTCTATTCCAAATTATAAATAATGTTACGTTTTAATTGCGACAAAATGCATTAGAGTTTAAAAGTTTAAAACTCTTGTTAGTGTTGCGGGGTTTTTGATTACCAATTTGTAATAATACTATTATTATTTATTAGTTTAATGTAATATCTAACAAATGGAATCATATTATTCTTTTGTAATTCGTATGTCAATTCTAGGTGACTATTATACTATTAAATTTATTTAAAACCGAGATAAACTCTTCCTCTCTCAAACATAGGATTGTATCATCGACATATCTAAATAAATAAAGGAATACAATTGTGTTTTAAATTCTAAATGCACTGTAGTTTCTAAATCTTCCATCACAATATCAGCGAACAAAGGCGAGATCGGTTGAGCCCATAGGTGTACCAAAAATAGCTTTTATAAATTATATTGTCAAACGTGAAATAAGTATTGTCAAAAATGAATTTAACTGTCTCTATTATAATATCAAACGGAATTTTGGAAAGATTTTGAATTTTTAGAAAACGTTTATCTAAACTATTTAAGACTAACTCTAAAGGTATATTTGTAAACAAAGAAATTACATCGAGAGAAACTAAAATGTATCCTTGAGGAATAATAATGTTAGTTAATTTTTCTTTTAATGCAAAACTATTGTCTATATGCGAAGTAGGATTTTTAAAACAACGTCTGAGAGTTTTATCAACAATATTAGCTAAAAAGTGTGTAGGGCTATTAACTGTTGAGATAGATGGTCTAAGAGGAAAATCTTTTTTGTGGATTTTTGGTAATCCATATCTCTAGCCAAAACAGTACTAGATTGTGTTAATTTAAATTTATCGTATTTTAGGTCTAAACAGTCTTTATCATTTAAATCAGATAAAATATTATAAACGTTTTTTTGTAAGGATATAAGTTTTTATAATAAATGCTAATAATTGTTATAATGTCAAAAATGATTTGCGTATACATAGCAGCATTATAATCGTGAGATATACAAGTAGAACTTATAACGCACAAAATAATTTTAATTGAAATTGATACTTTCTGGTATTTAATCGGATATTTAATCCGTGACGATGGTATAGTATTAGTGTAAGCTTCTCTCATTGCAATGACAACATTATCACAATGATTAGTAATTTTTTCACAACATTCCCATATAAACGCATAGTAACTTGTACCCTTAAGCCGGCCATATTGTTTTGGCGACACTAGCTCCCCCGAGCCGCCGTGGTAGTTTTTATTGCCAATATTAATACCCCTTTTCGCAATACTCTGTCAACTACGTAGCTTTACCAATTTCATTCGTACAATTTTAAACCGAACTGATTTTTGGTTTCTGCTTTTAAAAATTATGTTATAACGTCGTTTTGCATTGTTCTACCAATAAAGAATTTTCGATATTAAGGAGTCTCTACGTTACAACCGCGGCTTACACCCCTAAAAGAGAGATTTGTCACCTTCCATAACCATACAGAAACGCACATTCGGCGGATTAAAAAGTATTATTAATATTAATGAATTAATTAATATTATTATTAGTATTAATGACCGCTCGCGACGACTTGAACGTATTCTGTCAGAAATCAACGATTGTACTTAAAGATTTATTAATGGGCACACTCGAAAAATTTGTAACACCCCACACCGCTCCGCAGAGTCATCAATAAAAAAACACTACAAAAAACTAAAGTCTCGCGACTTGTTTTTTAGAAAAAGCACGCAAAAATAAGCGTACTCTCCCACTCTTGCAAGAGCTACGGGCCAGAGCTGAGCAGCCAGCCAACAACAACAGCAGCGCCATCAGGCAGTAGCGGCGGCAGCGGAAGTCACCACGCGGCAGCAGCAGCAAACACGATATAGATATACTCAGCGGCAGCAGCGAGCACGTATATCTATATATACAGCGTAGCGAGCGGTGCGGCGTGCACAGTGTGAGAGTGGGAGCTACGACGCAGCAGCGGCGCGGCGCGCGCAGCTCCGTACGCTTGTGTGAATGGGTTTTGTACATAGGTGTGAATGTGAGTGTGATATTTTTATGTAAGCGTTTTTTCGGCGGTGCGATCCCCGCTCTCTCCGCAGCCTTTATAAGGACCCGCGCGGCCTAGAGCCAGTCACTTAGCTCCAGCGCAACTTAAGCGAGGACTAGTCCTACCAAGAGCAACTATTACGCCTTGGTAGATAAACTTAGAATATTTTCTCACTTTTGAAGGACTTATAAAATTTTCTAGTCAAGCAAAGATATCGCAATTTAAGCGTATCAGTCTTAGACTTAGAAAAATTTCAGTTCCTTTCAAAAGAATTAGAGAAATTTTCGAATATTCTTATATTTGTTAAATTATCTAGTCAGGCAAGATAACGCAATTTAACGCGTATCTGCTTTAGACTCTAATAAAAAATTCGTTTATTATCATACACTTGTAACTTTCGAAATAAACAGATAACGCAAAGTTAAGCGTATCTGCGTAAACTATCCTATGTCAAAATAAGACTTCGATCACCGATATATATATACATATATAGATATATATATATATATATATATATATATACGTTTGTAAAAATCAAAAAGAGAGATATTTATTTAATTTTGTGATAGAAAATATATGCAACATTACACGCAATATTTTCGCATTTAATATCTTATTGAATATATTTATTTTTGTTAAAAAGAACTAAAGTTTATTATTGTGATAAATACACTCCACTAACTGGTATCCCGGACCTGTAATATGCTTATTATTATATTTATTTAATTATTAATGATATTTAAAATCATAATAAAATCACTTTATTTGGCCTGCCGTCACACTTATGACGCAGAGCAGTAAATGTGCACGACTTTTATAAATTAAAATCAATAACTTTTATTTCAATAGAAGCACCCAGGACCAAGAAAAGTCGTGACCGTTTCAAATTAACTATCTACCACTACGAAAATGCAAACACTTGAGCAACTGTTAAAATTCTTATTTTTGAAGAAGGTCATTCTATCAAAAGAAAAAGTTTTACGTAAATTCAGTACACAAAATTCTATATTTATGCAACATTATTTTGACATTTTTTTTCTAGAAATGATCCTTCATAACCATATCTTTCACGATAAAACTTACAACAGATGTGGTTCAAACAATGCGTAAAAAATTTAAATAATTATATAAATACCATGTCAATACAATATTTACAGAAATAATAAAATTTATAATATTTTTGTACAAATAATAATAATAAATTTAAATAAATCTTGAAAAATTTCTGTAAAATGATCTTTACTTTCTTTATTCTCTATCATTCAATCCTTTCAAACATTTTCACAATAGACACCAAATTTTCCCGAAGCACCCCTCACCACGCATATTCCAACCAAAAAAAACCGCTGCCAAGTCATTGGCACTTAGCTTCCTCCTGTTCTGCTAGTGGAAGATAATTACATGGGACAATCAACTCATTCTTTGATTTAAATATTCGCTACTATTCGATACTAAAAGGATAGGTTAGGAAGACACTTGTAGGGGAGGGGTATCAGGGGACTGGGGGTTAAGGTGGAAATCAAAAGGATAGAGCTCCGTGAACTCCTTGAAAACCATGAAAACTCTCAAAATATACTAAGCTTTAATTATCAAATTATATGGTTTAACAAAAATAATAATGTTCAGTCACACAGAGTATACAGGGTGAGAGTTGAAGAATTTGAATCTTAATATCTTTTAAACTAAAAGGTTTCATAAGCTACAAAAAGAACCTAGCCGAAGTGATCAAAAGATCAATCTTTTCCTAAAATTTCAACTCAATTTAAACCTTTTTACTCCCGTAATCGTACGACATAAAAAAAACATTTTTTTTAGTTTTTGATTTTTATCTCAAAAACTAGTCGCCAAAATTGCTTAAAATTTTTACAACTAGTAGATATCGTTGTTTTTTATTGTCATGAATTTTTTCAAAACATTTAACTATTTATTTTTTGAGTTATATATGTTTATCGAAAAATTACCTTTTATATCATAAAAAATGAACAGATCAGTCAATCTAGAAAATCTTGCGGGAAAAAGTAGACAAATTTATGTTCTTTTAGATACACTATTGTTGAATATATTGTATAAATCATATCATTATAAAAAAGCAAAAATATTTTTTCAAAAATAGAAAAATGGCTATAATATGGCCATAAAATGGTCAGAATCATAAAACAAAAAATGACCTAAATTCAGAATTAGAAAAAATATATGCATGTCAAATTTTATTACGATCCGTCGCATGGTTCCAAAATTATGGCGGTATACGTACATACACACACACACACACACACACACACACACACACAGCCATCCGCACGGACATTTTCTAAAAACGTATGATTCGTACTCCAAACACCTCCAAATGCGTTTCCACGAAGTATTAGCAAAACTAAAAATTTTACTATTACAAAGCTTCCTCTTGAGGAGGAAGCAAAATGCACCTATTGTACCCATCATCTATCCTCCTTGACATTTCTCAATCTTATGTCAACGGAAAATGTTGACATAAGATTCAGAACCACCACCACAGCATCATCATTGACACTTTCCTCCAATCACAAGTTAACGACTTGCTGAAAATTTCCCTCTGTTTAGAGGGGATGTTTTTTTAAATAGGATTAGTATATTACTTCCTCCCTCTCACTGAGAGTGTCGCTGATCGCTACTATGGACGACGACGACGAGAAGGCAGGACTCGATGAGGATGTGATGTCGATTACAGCAGGCGGAGGTGACGGAGTCCTGAACTCGGTGTTAGCCAGGTCGATCAGTACAGGTGATGCTATAAAAGTATATACAAATTAAGAATATATTAATTATTATTAATAATTATATTAATTCTTAAATTATTTTTAAAAATACTTACGAACGTCAAAATTGAATCCGTTATCCGGCCCAATGATGGCATCAATACCTAAACAGGTTATTATTATGATTATTATGATTATTATTATTATTATTATTATTATTATTATTATTATTATTATTATTACTACAGTTGTTATACTTACAGCTTTCAAATGTGTAGCCCTGTGGTACATTATCCAAAGGAACCAACTGTGCTTGAGAGGGTGTCGAGTCACGTACACACACTAAAACAATGTTAAATTATTATTTATTTTTTTATTATATTATTATTCAAATTAGAATATACTTTCGTAATGCCAGATGGTGGTTGTACAACTCCTTCAAAAGACTTTTTCGGGTATGTAGTGAACCTNTGTTTTTACATACATAGCCGGCTAGCAGTGTAGCTGTATCACTGGTGAAAATATATTTCAGAGAATTCGCAATCTCACGAGTTGTTGCGGATCGCAGCACTTTTTAAAATATTTTTAAGATGCACTTTTCATTTGACCACGCAACGAACGATTTAATGTATTTTTAACAATGTTGTTAGGCGTTATAACAGCATTCACCATACCTAATACAGCTTTACGCAGCGTTGCAAGCTCGTCGCAAGACATTTTCACGATCCTTCTCGACGGGAGGATCGAGAAAACTGTGGACTCTTAACAGTTTTCCGTATAAAGGTATCTAAGATTTTCGTACACGCCCTTTACGCACTACCACATCCTCAAGCAACAGCATCGCCATAGGTACTTTCCTCCAATCACGTTAACTAGTCGCTGAAAATATCCCTCCGTTTAGAGGGGATGATTTTTTTTTTTTAAATAGTATTAGTACGCCGCTCCGGGGCCTCATCGATCCCCCCTCTTCGTCACCCCCAAAAAACTCGCCTCGAAGAAGCATGCCCTCCTCACGCAGCTAGTAGCTGCAGAAGGTCGGCACCTAACGCACATTCGAAGGATTAAAAAGTGTTATACTGTGTATCCACGAACGTGCACGACGGCTTGAACCTGTTCTTTCAGAAATTAACGATTCTAAAGATTTGTTAATGGACGTGCTCGAAGATAGGTTAACTGTGTATCACTACGCAAATTCAAACACCGAACAAACTGTTAAAAATCTTATTTTTGAGGAACGTCATTCTATCAAAGAAAAGCTTTGAAGTAAATTCAATCCACAAAATTCTGTATTTTTACAACATTATTTTGACATCGTTTTTCTAGAAATGATTGTACTACACCACCATATTTTTCATGGTGAAATTTATAATAGATTTTGTTTAAACAATGCGCAAAAAATCTAAATGTATAACATATGTTATGATAAATAAATCTTGAAAAATGTCTACAAAACAATCTCTCTTTTTTATTAACCGTTCCATCTTCCTCTTAAACTCCCTCACAAGAAACACACAGAAAAATGCATCCAAATAAACGATCCTCGTACTATAGCGTCGCATTTTCAAGACGCAAAAACTACAGAGACACCGTGAGGTCAACGATAATCATCTATACACCTGCGGCACCACTTCATGTAAGCGAAAGTCGGTGCAGCAAAAAAACTTGGTGCAGCAAAAAAAAAACCGCTGCCAAGTCTTTGGCACTTAGCTTCCTCCTTTTCCGATTTTTGATATTGTTTTAAATGTAATATTACGCACGTACGCACACACACACACACACACACACACACACACACACACACAGACAAAACCATCTGCACGGACATTTTATAAAACCATAAAAGCTCTCAAAATATACTAAGCTTTAATTATCAAATTATATGGTTTAACAAAAATAATAATGTTCAGTCACACAGAGTATACAGGGTGAGAGTTGAAGTATTTGAATCTTAATATCTTTTAAACTAAAAGGTTTCATAAGCTACAAAAAGAACCTAGCCGAAGTGATCAAAAGATCAATCTTTTCCTAAAATTTCAACTCAATTTAAACCTTTTTACTCCCGTAATCGTACGACATAAAAAAAACATTTTTTTTAGTTTTTGATTTTTATCTCAAAAACTAGTCGCCAAAATTGCTTAAAATTTTTACAACTAGTAGATATCGTTGTTTTTTATTGTCATGAATTTTTTCAAAACATTTAACTATTTATTTTTTGAGTTATATATGTTTATCGAAAAATTACCTTTTATATCATAAAAAATGAACAGATCAGTCAATCTAGAAAATCTTGCGGGAAAAAGTAGACAAATTTATGTTCTTTTAGATACACTATTGTTGAATATATTGTATAAATCATATCATTATAAAAAAGCAAAAATATTTTTTCAAAAATAGAAAAATGGCTATAATATGGCCATAAAATGGTCAGAATCATAAAACAAAAAATGACCTAAATTCAGAATTAGAAAAAATATATGCATGTCAAATTTTATTACGATCCGTCGCATGGTTCCAAAATTATGGCGGTATACGTACATACACACACACACACACACACACACACACACACACACACACACACACACACACACACACACACACACACACAGCCATCCGCACGGACATTTTCTAAAAACGTATGATTCGTACTCCAAACACCTCCAAATGCGTTTCCACGAAGTATTAGCAAATCTGAAAATTTTACTATTACAAAGCTTCCTCTTGAGGAGGAAGCAAAAAACGATCCTCGTACTACAGGGTTACATTTCTAAGACGCAAAAAAAATACAGAGACACCGCCAGGTCGACGCTAATCAAGGGACGCAACAGCGCCGCGCTGGCGAGTTCATCTTTACATCTGCACTGCCACCGGTATATACGCTTAAAAATATCACCCGCCTACAATGATATTTATTGCCTATTAAAGATAAGATCTCGACATGCGCTAGTCCCAAAGTCACCGCGACCCTTTGTTACCCCCACCATTGGACCAACACCTGCAACTGTGACGTCACTGGCGCCAGTAGGCCTCGCCCCCTGTCTGCCTAGACTTGCCCCTCTCTACTGTTATTTTTAAATTTTATAAAAACAGATTTTGTAAAGAATTTTTGTAGTTAAAGAAAAATATTTGATGAATGTTTTTCAAAAAACTACGATTAGGTAGACATAAGTATTAAAAAGAATTGATTGAAAGCAAAAAAAGTCATACTTAACCTCAAAAAGTGAATCAAATCAGCTTCTTTATGGAAGTTTTTATTAATGATTAGGACGAATAGAATCATTTAATGCCAAAGCATAATCATTATTTGGTGATTGTTTATTTATGCAGCTTCTTTAGTAAAGTTAAATCGCGAATAAACGATGAATAAAAAGTGCGCTTATTTTGACTAGGGACGTAGCGACGGTACTACCTTAATTGTGCGAAGTAAAAATTTGCAGTCTACCCTGATTACTATACGAATTTTAATTATACTGCATTATGCATTTTCATCTATTAAAATTTGATTAGTGTGTATGCAATAATTCTGGGTTTTGATAGGCAATGAAACTCCATTTCCCCTATTTTATATGGTAAACCTTTATTGAGTATTAGACATTATAAAAATAATAAATAAATAAATATTTGGTAACATACTTTAGTAAATCCGGTCGACGTCACTATACTCGGTTGAACTTGCGAGTCACAATAACCTTCACATTTTGAAACTTGAATTTCATCACTGCATGTTCTAACTAATTTTCCTGACTCGCTATATTCATCTTAATTTATCAGATATTAAAAAACCATTAATATTTATCTATCCATAGTTATTTTATATTATTTACCTTTTGTAATGCGTATTTCTGAATTCAATTTTTCACAATTTTCGTTAACCAATGCGTTAATAAGTTCATATTTTATTAATAACACAGTGATCAATAATCCAACTATAAAACGCATGTTAATGAAAAATATTTGAATAATATCAATAACACCTAATTCGATGTCGCAAAAGTAATGTTTCTGATAAGTTATAATAAAGACAAATATAAAATAAATAAGAATGAAATTACACACACGCGCGCGCGCGCATATATATATATATATATATACATGTATATATACAAGCTCATGCTGGGTATAATTATTTTCGTAAAAGCTCGTTTATGTATTGTATTTAACTTGATGACTCAGCTAAATGTGAAACAAAAATTATACAAATATATTTTATTTTAATTTCTGATATTATGAAATCTAATTTTGTAATTCGTATAAGAATAATTAAGTATTTAATCTAATTTATGATCTTATTATATTATTATTATAAACACAAAAAAAATGTTTAAGACTGTAAGGTTTTCTCATTTTTCAAATTCAGTTCAAAGTTAATGTTCTTGATTGCTTTACTTGCTTTACTATAAATCAGCATTATTTAATCATTCAGGTATCGAGTGCCGTGTACTTTTTAGGCACGACCGTGACACGTGCCTTATAGTTTCGTGTGCAAAAAATGTGTGAGATGCGATATCTCACGCAATTTTCGACCGATCGGGCTGAAATTTTAGGAGAAGTCTCCTTTCGCAAAAATTAAAAAACTATATTTTTTATCCGGATCCTCTACGTCGTTTTGAAATGCGGGCACAATTTGTTCGATTTTTAAGCGTTTTTTTAATAAAAATTTTCCTGTGATGCGATTATCTCGGAAAGACTTCAATCAATCAAGCTAAAAATTTGTATGCGAACTCCCCTCGTAATACTCAGCTGAGAGATTCATTTTGGGCTTGATCCTGCAGGTATACGCAGAATGTGGTCACCTCCAAAAATCGCTAAAAACGGTTTTTTGGCTTTAAATCAAATTCTAAGCATTCTACAAAAAATGTTAAAGGAAAGAGTTGTAGATCTTTCAAAAACACAACTTTTCCCCATTAATTCAAATCATGAAAATGCTTATAACTCGAGTTTACAGCCCAAAATCGATTTTTTGCAGCTAAAAAACGAATTATTTGCCATAAAACTTTGCAAATTGACGTTTCACATAAAAATGTTAAATATAAACGTTGTAAACATTTTTAAAATACAACGTTTGACGTGTGCTCACGAGCCGACGTTGTTGGCGTCAGTCTACCTCTAGCTGTTCCTCTCGGTAACGTGTGCGCACGATGCCACCAGGAGTTCAGCTCGAGTAGAACTGCCGCTGCGCTGCGCGGCCCGCTTTATATAGGTGTGCCCGCGGTGCGCCGCTCGCGCCACCTGGCGCGTCGCCGCTGAGTTGCGCGCTCCGCGGTCAAGCGGACTGGCCTTTCGGTTGGTGCGCGCGCGCGCTCACTTCGCGTCGTGCGGACTCGCCTTTGTTCGCTGCGCGCGCGCGCTCGCTGGCGTCAGCTGATTGACTCGGGGCCGCGTCTGCTTGCTTTCTGTGCGAGACTTGCGTTTCGTCACAATCTTGATTCATTATATCGTAGTGAAGATGTCCGAGAAGATCATATTGTTTACCGCCCACTAGACATGCCTGTCTTTCCACGAGGCCTGTATTTTTATATTATCAGCGTCGGGCTGTTCGTCCATAGAGCCCGCCACATCGGCCGCTCAAGCGCGGTGGTTAGATGAGAATTTTTAGCAGCGGGGCCGTAATTAAGAAGAGTTTCCAAGTATGCTCTATAGGGATATGCGTTATTGGGCGGTGAGACAAGTTTTTGATTNCGGGCTGTTCGTCCATAGAGCCCGCCACATCGGCCGCCCATAGTGCGGTGGTTAGATGAGAATTTTTGGCAGCGGGGCCGTAATTAAGAAGAGTTTCCAAGTATGCTCTATAGGGATATGCGTTATTGGGCGGTGAGACAAGTTTTTGATTTAAATAAACATCAACCTGGTTGAATATCGAGTGCAAAAAGTTGTTTACTGGAGCCACAAATTTGTCGGTCGCCTCTGTCAGCGGTGTTATTTGCACATTGACTTTTATCATAGTATGTGCGAGATCTAAATAATCCTCGTTTTGAGCATTTATGCAAAACTCTATGGGACTCTCGTCGCTCAACGACGACACGGGTTTGTAAGATACCCATCTGCTTGATTCTATGGCCGTTTGTGTAGGAGGTAGGGAAAACAAGTCGAGCTCTGTTTTGAGGCACGCTTCCGAGTGGCTGTGCAAAAACGACATTTTAACGTTAGAATGTTAGCCGAAAATATCTCGTGTTTTTTTACTTTTTCTTGCCTTCTTCTTAGACTTTCTTTTCTTTGGCAGTTTTTCTTTGTTCTTTGGCAGTGACACGGTGTGTCGATGCCCAAGCGCGAGAGGAGACTGAGCAGGTCGTTTAGCGTGCAGACAATTATCGCCAGAGCCTTCCATGATATTTGACAGCTTCTCTGTTGCTTTTCTCTTGAGGTTATGTCCTGATTCGTTGAGACGTGTTTTGAGTGAGTCCTTAAACGTCATGTTGTTTTCACCGACGTCTTCGAGTATATTAACACCAGCCCGTAAAGCTCCCTTATCAACGGCTCGAGCACCTATTGCAAGAAACGGTAACGCACTGCGGAATATTCGAGAAAACCACGAGCTCAAACCATGACCACGCATCCGAGGCGAGCCGACGTAGACGTGATTTACACCACGGCCCCCGCGGCCCGTTTGATAATCGTAAACGGTGTAAAAACTCATTTTGTAGAAAAATCACTTAGTCTGCTCTCTTAAAATGCAGTGCTATGGTCAGCGTTCCAAACTCGAATGGTATGGGTTTGCCGAGTTGATCTCTTATATCTATGTCGATTGTTTGAAATCTATTTACGAGCATAGGCACATGGTGAACTGGCGCAAAATTTTTCACGACGGTGGTTCCAAAATCGAATTTTCGGGCCTCTATATTGACTATCCACAAACGTGGTGCGTGTGTGTCACCGACGATACTGGGCTCGCAGAGATAAGAGTAGACAAATAGTTGATCTGGCACGGCTCTTGCAAACCTTGCAGGCTGTGTGCCTACGAGACGTAGTTGATAATTATGTATTTGCTCGCGCGTCTCTGTAGGATTTACACCAAACTCAAAGCCGAGTATGCACTGGACAGCAGGCGACAAATCGGGTGATCTGCACAGCTTTACAAGATTATTTTTCGCGAGAAAGCCTATAGATACAAAGCCGCCTCTTTCGTTGTAGAACAATTTCATGCATAGTTCCTTTCTACCGGGTAGTGTCAATGCGTCGTTTATTGTGTCAACGAGACATTGCATAGTAGTGTATGTACCATGTTGAAAGTATCGGGGTGTTTCATCATCATTGCCATACTTGAGAATGCAGTCCTCGTGGCGTAGATGAAATGTTGTGCATGGAATGTGTATTTCTGAAATACCAACTAACCATCGCCCGTAAAGTTCAATTTCTTTGGGCAGTCGTGTCGAAAAGCTTGTAGTTGTGTTATTAGGATAGTACTTTGCACTGCTGCTGCTCGGGAGAAAGATGGTAAATTCCGTTTGATTCATTGTTTTTAAATATTCTTCAAATCTGCAGCTGATATCCAAGAGTTGAATTTTTCGGGATAACCGACCCAGCTGACGAGATACTGTTTTTTCTTGCCTTTGCCTTTGGTGCGTAAAATTTTATCAATTTTAAATTCTTGCTCTTTGACTCGTTTCTTGTGCACAGCAGACAGTTCTTCGGGATAGAAAAACCCCTCAATTTCTTCACCTTGTAAGTCGCACAGTTTGTAGATAAATAGAGCTTGTCTTTTTAAAACATTTGTAATTTTAAACACTTCTTCACTCCATGATTTTTCAGCACCTTTTTCAAAAATATTCTTTTCTCGACTAATGCGCACATACATGCCAGTCTTGTATTTCGGTCTTTTACGAAGAGGCTGTCTCCGCATAGCGCGTTTAACTAAATTTTTTCGCATTTTGTGCGCGTTATATATGGTCACACTTGTTGGTTCCATTTTAATCGTAGAGTGCGGTGTTTTATTGTAAGCGTCAACCAATAGCTGTAAAACGTCAATGTATCGTTTTGTATTTTTATGTGTAAAATATCTGTACATGCGTTCTTTGAGCGTTCTGTTGAATCGTTCAACAACAGCGGCTTTCACATCGGGGTTGCTTACAACACGAAAATAAATATCGTTATCTTTGAGTAACTTCTGAAAAGTGCTACCGACAAATTCCTTTCCACGGTCTGTCTGTAGTATGTGTGGTTTCCGGAGACTGGTGTCGAGAATTTTTTTAAACGCTGTTGAAACTGCGTGTGTTGTTTTATCGCGTAGGGGCTGAACCCAGACAAACTTGGATAGAACGTCAATCACCACTAAAATATAGCCAAAATTGTCATTGTACGACTTTAAAGATGTGAGCTGGATGAGATCGGCTTCCCAAACATGATCTATGCCATTCACGTTGTAGAATAATCGCGGGAATTTTCGTCGAATAGCTTTGTGAAGAGTGTAGGTATCGTGTTTTGTGAGCCACTTTTTGATCTTGTCTGCAGAAAATTTATCTTTATTTTCACGAATAAGATTCCTAGCTCCGGAAAAGCTTGCTGCATGTCGGGGGTCAAAGTATTGTTTTTCCAAACGTTGATTCATAGTGCTTTTAGCCATTTTTTAGGTGATTTTTTAGGTGTCGAGCTATACACGGTAGTGGCGCACCTTCTCCTTGTAATTTTACTAGACCCAAGTAATGCAGTATCGTCCTTGGTAGAATCAAAACCTCCGGTATCATGCTCGTCCTCGTCGCCGTCGATGGCTGATGCAAATTCAGACTTTGACTTTCCGAGATTAGCGATTGTTTGATTACTGTAACTGTCTAATTTACTCCAGTCTTTACTCGTAGATACAGCACCACCGATGCTCCAGAGTTTCGTATTGCCAATAAACTCTTTAGGCATGTTGAGAGCACGAAGCAATCTTGCAAATTCTTTTCTTCTAGTGGCTTTGTATTTTTTCTAGATCGTGCGGCTTCGTTGACCAAATCTATAATGTTTGAATTGTGAATTTTTTCACCGTCAATGTATACTGTACCGCGAGCATCCCAAAATATACGCTCAGTGTGTGATTTTAAATGGTTTAATAATAGCTGTGTACTTTTTTTGAAAAGTTTTGGAACGCTTTGTACAATTAAATCGTCTTGCATGGGTTCCGAGTGTAGATTATTTTTTTCACTAGATGTTGCCCGTGGTTCACGTTTTTCTTCCATAAAGAATAAGTATCGACGCAAAGCACTAAGGTACTGTGTTAAACGATCTTGATCATTTGTATATGTTGTTGAGTCGAGAATTTTTTTCATCTCATCATCCAGACGACTGAGATTGTCACCGATAGTTTGGCTAGTCCCGAGACTTGGTGTACTTGGTGCATTGTCGAGGCCTCTTGTCACAGCATTACTGCTGCTGCTGCTGCTCGTAGCTGGTTGCGGCTCTCGTTGCATTCTATCTAGCTGATCTTTGGATATAAGAACCATTTTTTTGATGCTCGACATTTTTTTTCAGCGTAAAATTGATAATACACCCTCCAGTATAGGTTTGTGACGTACTATCGGTACTTCGACGTATCATGCGCGTCGTGTCGCAGCTTCTGTGTTTCGTCGCGTAGTGCCGAGCGGCTTGCACTGTATAGCGACTTGAGCGTGGCAAGGAGGGAGAGCAAATGGGGTCTTGATCGGACACCTATACAGGTGTATGAGAATAAATGATAGTATTATATTTAGTAAAAGGACTTACCTTGTAGTCGGTTGAGTACTCGTGGCGGCCAATGTAGTTTACGAATTGGTATGCAAGAGTTGTCTTTATAATTAAATTATATAACTGAATGATGTAGTATAATTGAAATATTTATTTAATTCACTTATTTCTCTAATACATGTACTTTCACGGTAGTACTACTGAATTGAATTGGAATAAACACTGGTTAATATCGAAGAGTGCGCTTTAGTAGCGGCACCAAGCTAATATAATATTTCTAACGTAGTAAAATATATGACAGCTGCTCTCGGCAGCAGGACCGCAACTATAAGATTCCACTTAAAGACTGAGCGCGCTCGCTAGCCATCGATCCGCTTTTATTAACTTTGTTTTTCCCTATTTGGGATACCGAGTAATAAACTAGATAAATTTTGGCGTACTGAGAAAGATGTTTAGAGTGAAAATTGGAAAATTTCGCGGTATATTACAGGTTGTAGAAGAAACGGTAGAAAACTTCCGCCTTTTTGAACAATGACACGTTTTTTACTTTTCCAAGAATTTTTACGACTCTTTGCAGCCAATTTTCTTAAAATTTGTTTATGTTTTTTAAGCTTCTTCTTTTGATGGTTTTTTAACGAGACTGTTCCGTAAAGGACGTTTACCGCGCACTCGCAAATATACTTGATTAATTTTTCGTCAGCCGATTTTAAGAGAGCTATACGCTGATTTTTGTCAGAATGTCTAAGAGCATCCAAGAGAGCGATATATTTTTTTTCAAACGGTAGTTTTTTCCGACTCGTGCTATCCGAGCCAGCTGATGCGTGCTTCGGCATGGCTGAGGGACGACTAAAGAATACCAGAGCAGCATTCTTCTTTTTAACCAACGACGACGACGACGAAAGCCACGAGCTTATTACATAGAGTGTTCCCAAGCGCTGGTGGTGTACTTTGGCAAGTAAATATATTGATATTCATCGTCTGGAAAAATACACGTTCTAAATCTAAACTCATCCGCTGTGCTCTGTTTACAGTCAATCATCAAGTAGCCAAACGGTTTTGTTGTAGCATCCTGATACGCCTCTTTGATAAATTTTGGACCTTCAGGATAGACTTGTCGGGCTAGATGTTGAATCTGTGCACGATCGCGTAGATTTTTAAATAAGACAATATACGATGCATTGAGGCTAATGTCTCGAGCATATGCGCCTTTGTGGAACAGATTTTGTGTGATGAAAAAGACAGATATATTCTTGTGATGTGAGCCTTTAGTAAAGAGATCGACAATAACGTGATTCGAGGCTTCGCGCATCATATCGTCGATTATCAAGAGTTTTTTCAGGTGCGGATCGTTTGAGTAATCCTCGGCTTTAGGCAAACCTTCTCGAAACTCTATAGTCTTGCCGTTTCTTAGCAATTTCTCACTTTTGTAGCCATCCTGCCACTCGGCGTAATAAAATAAGATTCGGTCAAATGTCACATCTGCCATTTCATCGATAAAATGTAAAAAGCGCTTTATAAACGAAGATTTTTCACACGATGTTGGTCCGCATATCATGCTTGTCCAAGGATGTGTCCAACGAGTATCCATGATGATGATGATGCTGACGGGATAAGCATACAATACAAACTAAATTTGTTTAAAAAAAAAGCGAGCATATTATTCAGCTGCGAGCGGCGACGCGGTGGTAAGCTAATTTACCGGCTGCTTACAAGAGCTTGTATCTGCGGGGGTAGTTAGCTTACAACAACGACCGCTAGTCCCCAATGCAGCGCTGTTAGCTACGGGGCCCCGCACGTGCGCCGTTCTAGCCTAATAGCTTTCCCCTTGCGCAGAAATGTGTGTGTGTGTGTTTCTAGCGGAAAGACTCCCCCCTCCCTAGACTGCACCACTTGACTCGAACCCCCGCATTTCTCACAGTGGACCAGCAGTGCGTTGCTAGCTGTATTGCGAGTGAGAAGCTGTAAAGTGAAAATATCCGTTATAAAGTGTAATATTTCAAAATGAGTGTTGGTATTTGACCTCGAGATATCGATGCGCTCCTATCGCAAACCAAGGATTTACGCATCACCCGCTTCAACACCCCCTCATCGTTTTATGTACAACTAGTTGAGGAGGATGTTTTATACAAGCAGCTTGAACAAGGCATGTTGGATTATTATAAAACAGCTTCTGGCACAAAATTACTTCTAAAAGAGCTACAGGTAATACTGAAAACAGTAATTTTTTTTTTGTAAAAATATGATGTATGTAAAACTAATCTCATTTTTTATTGCAGCCAGGCACAGTCATTTCTCTGTTTGAGCGATGGAAACGCACACGCTGCGTCGTCACGGAAAATCGGTACGCAGGTCATAGGCTGTATCGGCGAGCATGTCAAGATCTGGATACTGGGGAGCGCTACAAATTGACAGAAGAGCACGAAGACCGTGGAATCTACGTTTTGGAGGCTAATTTTCGGGTGTTACCATCGCGATCAATCGTATGTGGTTTAGACTACATTACCCCACACCAACGTCCGGACGGCTGCTATTGGACAAAAATGGCATGTAGCTATTTTAGACTCGAGACGTTAGGCTGCAATATTCGCGGAAATTTTACAAACAAGGGTCTTCTGAAAAACTCGGCCTATGTCTATCTCAAGAGTTTCGGTCCTAAAGAGAATGTAATTCATGTTAATACGGAACTCGTATTTTTTAATGTCGCGGCGTATGCAGAGTCGGGACTGAGACATCCGATATTAATGTACGATAAACCCGGAAAAGTTATAAAACAACCGCAAACTACTATTTATGATAAAAACATGTAATTTTGCATATTGCTATAATGATAATAAATATTTAAATAAAAACTTGTAATAAGGACACAAATAAATATAATTTTATTTATTTTAATTTTCATTAAAAATTTATTTAAACTTATAACTCAGAATACACAATATTTATTTTATATTTTTATAATATGATACAGTATTCTAGAGGCTACGCTATATTTATACATTCATACGTGATTTCTACAGGGTCGTTTGACTAGTACGTACACTCGCACACAATCATAGGCTCATCATCATCATCGTCGTCATCGTCCAGCGTTATAACAGTCGCCGAAGCCGGCAGTCCGAAACGTAAAGACGACGGCTGTCGCGGCGGAGGGCTTGGCGATGCCGGCGGCCCAAAACGCAGCGGTGACGGGTCTCTCGGCGGGGGGCTTGGCGATGCTGGCGGCCCAAAACGTAGCGCTGACGGGTTTCTCGGCGGGGGGCTTGGTGATGCTGGCGGCCCGAAACGTAGAGGCGATGGGTCTCGCTGCAGCGGCGCCCAGCAGTCGTAAATCGGCCCCTCCGCCGATGATGCGTCGGTCATCGACTCTTGCGAATGATACGCCGAGTCTTCATCTGTCCACTCCTCCGTATCGTCAAAATCACCCCAGTAATTGGGTTGATTCTGGGGGCGGTGTGGAACTGGCCCGTAAATTCGACCATACTCGTCAATATCAATCCACTCGGAACCCCAAACGGGTGGAGGCGACGGTGCAGGCGTATACTCACTCTACTCCACTGAGCGATATCCCGCCCGATTAAGCAGCATGCTGTCGCAGTTGAGGATCGTCTCGACCGTACTATTTGCTACACGCATTTTTCTGCTATAATAAGAAAATATTTTCAACATTAAAAATCTAATGTTTAAAAATTTTTACAAAAGAACTTTTGTTTAAAATAAATACCTTATAGTTTGCTGCGCTGACTGCTGTTGGTGGTAGTGGTGGAGGTGTAGTGACAGTTATCTACTACTGTGGACGGCAGTGGTATTGCTGATGCTGCTAATGCTGGTATATGCTGTCCGACACTCAAATCCCTGTCAGAAACTAAGTCGTGACGGTTATACTTTGCTGCTGTTGCTGCAAGGACAGTTTGCTGGTGAATGTGCATCTCAGTCGCGACACCTTTGGTATATATACCCCGCGAAGCTCTGTCCATCTCTCTTCCCTCCTCCTGCGATTTTTCCACCCCCGTTTGTACGGATACCTTTGCTACCTGAAATCTAGTCTGCAGCCCTACAATAAATTATGCGCAACCAGCCGAAAGAGTCTCAAAATCGTAAAATACGTAACAGTTTTCCGGATGACTTCTTTGTTTTTTATTTACGTTTACACGGCGCATCGTACATAATTCGTTTGGCGAGTGCTTTCCACGACATTTTTGACAAAACGACTTGCCACACTCGTGTTTTCTTTTACCGTGATTAAAGATCCTGTCACACGTTTCGCATAAACGGTAGATACTGCATACCGATCGTTTTGCTCCCGCATGAATACGCTCTTTATTTCGCGATACCTAACAGTTATATTAATCAAATCTACTGGTTTACGCCCTTCATTTATTTTTTCCGTTATTTGCCGGAATGCCAGACTGGTCCAAGTTTCCGAATCTTTATCCGCGGGCCTAGCGACTATTTTAAATCTCGTCACATGCTCATTGATTTTCAATCTTGCACTCATTCTATCGTATTCGTTTAAAATATAATAGACTTTTAAATTATCCCCACTCGGTACGGCGTGTATCACACCGTCATCGCAAAGCCCGCTTCCTCCTTGGGTCGTTGATCCCTCGGTGGCTTTCTTGGGTTCTGGCGGTACGGCTACCTGCGCCGACGACTGCTGGTGTTGACCGTTCGGCGTTGACGGCTCATTCACACCATCTTCACTGGGCGCTATGGACGCAATGTCACAATCGGCACTCACCACACCTCTATTGTTCGTTGCTGCTGAAGTGCTCGCCACCGCCTCTGACACATTATCCAACTCCACACGATGTCTTTTTTGCTGATGCTGTTGCAGATCTCCTCTTATATCGACCGCCACGGATTCGTCTTCTAACCGCCTTTTTTTCTGTGCGTTGTCGTCTGGAATAAACACAAAAAAAAGTCAGCATAAATTAAAAAGAATTAATCGAAAAACTTTTAAGTGTCTAATGACAACAAAATATTAAAAAATACAAATAATTTCAACGTCTTACTGTTGTGTACTTCCACTTCAACAATAATATCGTCGTGCCTCTGTACCCTCGGCGGTGGTATATCATTATCATCATCATCATCATCATGATCATGGCGTTGATTATACTTGAACTGTAAAACATGCTTTACAGTTCAAGTATAATCGGTCACAACAGTCGTGCATTCGCACGCTCTCTAAATTATGGGGGGTCAGTATATTTGCATCTTTACACCCGTAGAGACATCTTGAGATCCGTCTCGCGACATTTGCCTATCCACATGGCCTGCATTTGAGACCTTTTTGAAAGACGTGAAATTTCCTCTACGGGCCGGGGCAATAACCCCTCTAAGTAGGTGAGCTAGGCCGGTACGGGCGCAGGCCGGTACGGGGGCATAGGGATACGGGGGCGTGGGGATACGGGCGCAGAACTGTGCGCTCGTATAATAACCCAACAGCGCTCGTATACAGTAACCCAACTGCGCTCCTCCCCAAAGATACCCCGGGCTCACTCACCCCCATGAAGCCACTGCAGCCGGAGGTGGTTCGAGGCAACCGGGGGTAGGCCACTGCGGCCGTTGGCCCCCGAGCGCACTCCTATATGTAGACTCCGCGCAGCTACTTCTCCTGCGAGTTTCGCGACGCCATCTAGCGGGAGAGCCTTCACCGAGCGCACTCCTATATGTAGACTCCGTGAAGCTAGTTCTCTTGCGAGTTTCGCGACGCCATCTAGCGGAAGAGCCTTCGCTGCAGCGAGTGGTGGAGCTGGCTCGCGGGCTCACCCAACTCAGTAACCCAAGAACTCGCAGATATCCTGTCGCCACATCTCGCCATCTATCGCTGATATCGGGCTGTAGAGGGCACTCGAGATGTCATGTTCGATTCACTATCTCGAACTTTGAGGTTAGACAATCCTACCTCTGCATACTCGAGCAATCGAGTGAGCTCACTAGTGCGAGATTTATATCCCCACCACAGGAGCGCCATCTATCGTCATGTTCACATATTGCAAACTAATCGATATCTTGAATTTTTGAGGTTAGGCGATGTATGATATGAGTGTATGATATAAATGTATTATATAGATATATGTTATAAGTGTACGATATAAATGTATTATATAGATAAATGACATAAATGTATAATATTAATGTACAATATGAATGTTAGATATGGTTGTATGACATGAGTGTTAGAAGTGAATGTATGATAAGAATGCAATATGAGCGTAAGATAAGAATGCTTAGTATATTATGATATCAAGCATATAACTATTGGATAGATTCATGATATGAATGTAAGATATAGATGTATGATATGAGTGTATGATGTAAATGTATTATATAGATGTATGATATGAGTCTATGATATAAATGTATTAGATAGATATATGATATAAGTGTATGATATAAATGTATTATATAGATAAATGACATAAATGTATAATATTAATGTACAATATGAATGTTAGATATGGTTGTATGACATGAGTGTTAGATGTGAATGTATGATAAGAATGCAATATGAGCGTAGGATAAGAATGCTGAGTATATTATGATATCAAGCATATAACTATTAGATAGATTCATGATATGAATGTAAGATATAGATGTATGATATGAGTGTATGATATAAATGTATTATATAGATGTATGATATAAGTGTATCGTATAAATGTATTATATAGATAAATGACATAAATGTATAATATTAATGTACAATATGAATGTTAGATATGGATGTATAATAGGGCTGTAAGTCAGGTGTATAATATACATGTATGATACGAATGCTAAGTATAATGATAGCAAACATAAAACTGTTAGATAGATTTATGATAGGAATATAATATATGATATGAATGTATGATATGGATGTATTAGATAATTGTTGGAGATGAATGTTAGATATAAATGTATTATATGAATTTTAGTTAAAGATGTATAATATAAATGTATAATGTGTTATGATATGTATGATATCAGTGTTGGATGTGAATGTATGCTATGAATGGAAGATATATATGTATGATATATATGGGTGATTCTGCCGTAACTGGCTCAAAACGGGCACAAAAATGTTCTATACTAAAATCGACTATTTTTAACTTATCGGACGGTCATTCTAACTGGAATTACATACAAAACAAGTCCCTAAAGCTAAACCACAACATATAACTTTTATAACAAGTTATGTGAAGAATCCATATTTGACTATTACGGAACTGACATTTTTGTAATTCGCGCTACTAAAACTTCAGTAAATTTTAATTTAACTTGGTAAAAAAATAATTAAATCGTCTAAGATATATATATCTATCTATCTATCTATATGTATATGTATATTCACTCAATATTTGACAGCCTGTTCGTTTATTCACGAAGATCGCAATATCGTTAAATGACGAATTATTTAAAAAAAATTAGACTCTTATTAGACGTTTCCTTGTAACTGGAGCCATTTAAATACTAAAAAAGCAATGATTAGGACATTATTAATGTATTAATGATACTTACTGTATTATGTGTTACGGAACTGACGGTTACGGAATTGACATTTAGGCGTTTATCAGCTCGCATAGCCTAGCGTAATTATTATAAACAATTCTTTGCACATATATTCGAAAATACTTACTATTTACTCGAGAAAAACGCCCTATATGTTTAAATACATTGTTGCTAAGTAGTAGTTTACTAGCGTTACGGAACTGACAGGTTGTGCTTTTTTTCGAAATTTCTGATGAAAAATCAGCTCTCACTTCCACAATTTTGAATTTTGGAACCATGCTACGGTTGGATTTCATAAATAGTAGTATATAGTTTGAAATTCTACCGATAGGCGGCGCTATATGACACACTAGAACGCTTTTAACATAAGGTAATGTAGAGGGTACCTTTTTAATGCAAAAACGGGCGTCAAAGAGTAAGCGGCCAGCTTTAATATTAAATAATTAATTTTAATCCCAAAACCATGAAAAATATATTGTAATAGGTCTATAGTTCATACTATATATGATGGAATTTTTTTTACATGTCGTACTTTTATCTGCATCGATCTTTTAGATTGAAATCCGTGTTGGAGACAGGTTACGGAACTGACATTTGAGGCCTATTATATTGCGTAGTTTTAAATATAAGCCTGCATACTCGGTTTTAACTATTGGTAAATATAGTTAGTTATGCCAGACATACATAAAACCGCTTGTGCGATTTTTTTTCAAATGTGTAAACGCCTGGGAAGCAGGCGCGCAGAATGAGCCAGTTACGGCAGAATCACCCATATGTATGATAAGAATCTATGTATTAATGTTAGATATGGATGATAGATATGATGTATGATATGAATCTATGCCATTAATGTATCATATGGATGTATGGTGTAAATGTCATATATGAATGTAAGATACAGATGTATTATATATATGTATGATAAGAATGCCAAGTATAATGATAGCAAACAGAACTATTAGATATATTTACGATATGAATGATATGGATGTATAATAGGAACTTGATGTATAATATGAAAGCATGATATGGATGTATGATATTAATCTATACCATGAATGTATGATATAGATGTATGATATGAGTGTATGCTAAAGGTATGTATAATATGAATGTAAGATATAGATGTATGATAAATATGTATGATAAGAATGCCAAGTATAATGATAGCAAACAGAACTATTAGATATATTTACGATATGAATGACATGAATATATGATATGAATGTATGATATAGATGTATATGAGTATATGATATATGTATGATATAGATGTATAATATAAATCTATGTATCAATGTTAGATATGGACGATAGATATGGATGTATGATATGAATCTATGCCATGAATGTATGATATGAATCTATGCCATGAATGAATGATATGAATCTATGCCATGAATGTATGATATGAATCTATACCATAAATGTATCATATGGATGTATAGTATAAATGTTAGATATGAATGTAAGATATAGATGTATTATATATATGTATGATAAGAATGCCAAGTATAATGATAGCAAACAGAAATATTAGATATGGATGTATGATATTAAGGTGGAGCTCTGGCATTTTAGGTTATTTTTTTGTTTTATTGTGCAATGGTCCAAAATTTTTACACCATATTTGGCATCAAAAAATACACTTTCTATAAAAATTTCAAGTCATTTCACAATATATTTTCCAAGTTATAGACTTAAGTGTGTAATTTTTCATCAAAAATACAAGAGATTCAAAATATTCCATGCGTCTGAAGTTTAACCGAACACTGTTTTAAGAAATTTTTTTCACTTTTTAGTACCAAATGTCACAAAAGTTAGCTTAGTTTGTTGAATGAAATTTACTTTACTATTTATAATAAATAAAATCACATTTGAACAATAATTATCTTAAAAAACAGTATAAAATTAAAATGTCTTACGATAGCACTCAATACGGATTCAAAGATTCAGATTAAACTAAGCTAACTTTTATTCCAAATATCACAATAAACATCACTGTCAAATTTCACTTAAAACCAAAAAAAATTAAGACGCATGGAACATTTTAAAAGTGTAAAAGTTAAGTTATGAGAAAATGACACTTTTATTAAGAAAAACTAAATTTGCTTTATTTCTTACATTTCTTATAACAAATTGCACTGATCACATATTTATCACATCTCTTGGTTTTTTGATTATCACCACACTTAAAATTACATATTATTTATCCGTGTCCATCATAACCTACAATTTACTTAATCATGGAATTTTCCTTTTGCGTATGTTACTCCTTCAGATTTTTCTTGCAGACTGCCTAACTTTATACGATTGTATCTTTTATCTATTCTTCTATTTTTAATTTCAAGTTCACTTTTGTAGTCTTCATCCTTTTTCTTTTTTGATCTTTTGCTTTCAAAATTTTTTGGAGATTTAATTGGTTTTGATCTCTACACTTTGCACTTTGTTCGGCACCCATATTAAATTCTGAAATAGCACTGGCAGCAGCAATATCTATTTTCTTTTTCGACACGAATGTAATCTTTGGGCACTTTCTCCACAGTACACCATGAAGAGCCTCGTTGCTGTTCTGTGTCAGTCCCCTAGAGCAGTTTGATAAAAGTTTCAGGTCCGATAACCTCTCATAGATAGGCCTGATCTGTTTTACGACTTTATCATTCAGATAAAATGGCATATCATTATGAGATGGTGGTGTCTTATTTTGGGCCTTGGCTTTATTAAAAAAGCACCATGATGTTGTACCTAATATAAAAATAGTATATATTTAAAATTTTTAAATCAATATTTCCAATGAAAACTATTATAGAGATAAATTTATACCGGTAGGACACAGAGAATGATCGTATTTTTGATCAGTTGACGAGCAATGAGCCAGTGTAGCCTGAATATCTTGTCTCATTGCTTTAATATCCAATAGATTCCTCAGGACTGCGCACCGATAATAATTACTCAGTGCAACTATAACCTTTTCTGTCAAAGCTCCTTTTGCACGACCACCCAGAGTAATTTCTGAAAATTGTATATAATAAGAACAAAGTCTATACATATCAGATCACTGTAAATAGAATTAAAAAAATTATGACTCACTTTTTACTCTTGCATTTATATAATAGTTCTATGTTTGCTATCATTATACTTGGCATTCTTATCATACTTATATATCATACATATATATCTTACATTCATATCATATATTTATGTCATTTATCTATATCATAAATTCATATTATACATACCTTTAGCATACACTCATATTATACATCTATATCATACATTCATGGCATAGATTAATATCATACATCCATATCATGCTTTCATATTATACATCAAGTTCATATCATACATCCATATCATTCATATCGTAAATATATCTAATAGCTCTGTTTGCTATCATTATACTTGGCATTTTTATCATACATATATATAATACATCTGTATCTTACATTCATATCTAACATTTATACCATACATCCATATGATACATTGATGGCATAGATTCATATCATACATCCATATCTATCATCCATATCTAACATTAATACATAGATTTATATCATACATCTATATCATACATTTATATCATATACTCATAAACATCTATATCATGCATTCATATCATATACTCATGTCATTCATATCACAAATTTATATAATAGTTCTATGTTTGCTATCATTATACTTGGCATTCTTATCATACATATATATCCTACATCTATATCTTCCATTCATAGCATACACTCACATCCAACACTCATATCATACATATCATAACACATTATACATTTATATTATACATCTTTAACAAAATTCACATAATACATTTATATCTAACATTCATATCTAACAATTATCTAATACATCCATATCTAACAATTATCTTATACATCCATATCATACATTCATATCATATATTATATTCCTATCATAAATCTATCTAATAGTTTTATGTTTGCTATCATTATACTTAGCATTCGTATCATACATGTGTATCATACACCTGACTTACATCCCTATTATACATCCATATCTAACATTCATATTATACATTAATACCATACATTTATGTCATATATCTATATCATAGACTAATATTATACATTTATGTCATTTATCTATATAATACATTTATATGATACACTTATATCATACATCTATATAATACATTTACATCATACACTCATATCATACATCTATATCTTACATTCATATCATGAATCTATCTAATAGTTATATGCTTGATTTCATAATATACTCAGTATTCTTATCTTACGCTCATATTGCATTCTTATCATACATTCTAACACTCATATCATAAAACCATATCTAACATTCATATTGTACATTAATATTATACATTTATATCATTTATCTATATAATACATTTATATCATACACTTATATCATATTTCTATATAATACATTTATATCATACACTCATATCATACATCTATATCTTACATTCATATCATGAATCTATATCGAACATTAATATCATATATCGCCTAACCTCAAAAATTCAAGATATCGATTAGTTGGCAATATGTGAACATGACGATAGATGGCGCTCCTGTGGTGGGGATATAAAACAAACTCTCGCACTAGCGAGCTCACTCGATGACTCGAGTATGTGGAGCTAGGACCACCTAACCTCAAAGTTCGATATACTGAATTTCAATAAGCGCTTGACGATAGATGGCGCTCCTGTGGTGGGGATATAAATCTTGCACTAGTGAGCTCACTCGATTGCGAGTATGCAGAGGTAGGATTGTCTAACCTCAAAGTTCGAGATAGTGAATCGAACATAACCTCTCGAGTGCCCTCTACAGCCCGATATCAGCGATAGATGGCGAGATGTGGCGGCAGGATATATGCGAGTTCTTGGGTTACTGAGTTGGGTGAGCCCGCGAGCCAGCGCCACCACTCGCTGCAGCGAAGGCTCTTCCGCTAGATGGCGTCGCGAAACTCGCAAGAGAACTAGCTTCGCGGAGTCTACATATAGGAGTGCGCTCAGTGAGAGGAGCTCTCCGCTAGATGCGTCGACGAAACTTCGGCAAAGAAGATTAGCTCGCGAGTACGACATATAGGAGTGCGCTCGGGCGCTGACGGCCGCAGTGGCCGTGCCCCCGGTTGCCATCGAACCACCCCCGGCTGGCACGTGGCTTCAAGGGGGTGAGTGAACTCCGGAGTCATTTGGGAGAGGAGGCAGTTGGGTTATTATACGAGCGTACAGTTCTGCGCCCGTATCCCCATGCCCCCGTATCCCCATGCCCCCGTGCCGGCCTGCGCTCGTACCGGCTTGCGCTCGTACCGGCCTGCGCCAGTATCCTCTGCGCCCGTACCGGCCTGCGCCCGTACCGGCCTGCGCCCGTACCGGCCTAGCTCACCTACTCCTCTATAAACTTTATATTTTAACTACGTGGGGTTGAGAAAAAGTGCAGATGGCTACAGTTAAAAAAAGATTATCTTAAAAGAAAACATTTACACCACTCTTCACCTCCCCTCTAAGCGTAGCTCAGGCTTCTGCACGATCCTCCGCTATTTGTTCTCGCCCACTGACACCACATCAGTTCTCTGGCAGCTTGCGCTCTAAAATATTTGAATCACGCGTCGTGTCTGTCTGTGTGTGTCTGTGCGATTAACTGCAATAATGGCTCAAGCAATGCTAAAACGAAAGGACACTTTCGAAGAGCTGTCAGAAGAGCGCGGAAAGAAAAAAATAATCATGTTGGAGGCGGCAGACACTCGAGAAGTTACAACACCGAACTTAAGTGTATTAACAACAGTTTACGCGTTAAACAACTCAAATTCAAAAAGAATCAGCGTCGGCCTGCAACACAACGATACCACCGATACTTTTTATCCAACTATTCAACTTCTCAACCATCAGTATTCCTACGGCTTAATTTTAAGCATCATCGCATGGATCACTCTTTTGAATAATTTCGAAAAAATTACCGCATATTTGGACGGAGATATCACCAATAACCCCGAAAAAATCGCTCTTGATGGCAACAGTGAGATACGCTTCACAACTTCCTACGGCGTAAAATCAATTCTCTTCGACAAAATTTTAAAATAGCCTTCTAACAAGAGAAAAAAATTTTTCACGCCCGCAACTGTGCTACAAAAACGTACTTTTGAAGGACTCAAAAAAGCAATCATCTGTATCGACGAACGCTATCGTCGCTTGGAACGCATCGCATCATCAGTCAACAACTGTGCAGATTACATCATAGAAGAGCTTTCATGCCTTGTTAAAAAAGAAGATCTTTTCGACAACGAACACGAAAATATTTTTAACGCGCTTGAAAATACAAAACATACGACAACAATGTTCAAATCAGTTTTGCGCCTCGAAAGAACGCTTACTTTTTAAAATACGTACTCGAATATTTTATATCTAGAATTACAACATTGTACGAAATAATTTACAAAAATTACTTTGTAAAAATGTACGAAAACCAAGTTTGAGTTTTTCAAGAAAAAAAATGCGTCTGCTTTCAATAAACATTTTTTAACTCTTAAACACATTTATTTATTTATAAAACCATCATATTCCATATTTTTCCCGAGACAATAATCCCCAAAGAATCTAATGAACTTTCTACTAATCACATTCTGAAAATCTGTCTGCCCCCTCTTGTTTTCCCCGCGAATCACGTATAAATACAGAGACATATGTCGTCCACAAGATGGTTCACCCCCCGCACTCTCTAACGGGCACGCTTTCCTGCAGTTCTGCTCTCTCGCAAGTCCCGAACCCAAGCCTATATACCCTTCGCGCACATTTTCCTATACCCCCTAATACGTACGCGGGAAAGCTCTCTTCGTCTCTCTCATCTCTCTCCGTCGCTCTCTCTCTCTCGCCTCACACCCTCTATCTCTGTCAAACTTCTGCTCTCCTAATACAGTAAGCCCATAATGCCGTCACTGCGCCCTCTTCACAGCGGGGGGCCCCAACGCACCCGCGGACTCGACCCCAAAGCCGTACAGCTCTCCTCCCTAATGCCGTCGCTTTCTGCTCTCTCTCTCTCTCTCTCTCTCTCTCTCTCTCATTTCTCTCTCTCTCTCTCTCTCTCTGCGGGCGACCACGACGACTCTCTCCCTTCCATCGCAGACGCGGCGCAGCAAGACAAAGATCAGCAGAGCCACGGCGTATCTGTCGAGCGTGTCGCCGACTTCCAGGGGCCTGCTTCATCGGAGCCACCTGTCGAGCGGGTCACCGTCTCCCAGGCGCCTGCTTCACTGGAATCGCCTGTCGAGCGGGTCACTGACTCCCGGGCGCCAGTCTCATCGAAGTCGCCGGCAAGGACCATTGTCTCTCCATCTCCCTCATCTCGATGTCCGAGATCATCCAGCCTGGACCCCTTGGACTTGCCGAAGAAGTCTCCTACGACAGATGCGCCATTGGGTGATATCAGCCTCCTGGGGGTATCTAATATATTAATTCCGGTAACCACGATGGAGCTATTTTTTTGGCGCTTTGACATGCTCCAGGATCAGCTTGATGAATTGAGGGCTCTCGTGAGCAGGGATTCGGCATCACGTGGTGTCTCCCCCGCCCCAACGGAGGAAACCGCCACAGTAGGTGCGGAGGATTTGAATACCCGTATCTCTGCTCTCGAGACTCAATTAATTGAAAATGTTAATGCGTCCAATAAATTGTTTGACGTAAACAAGCTGCTCTTGGACGAAAATAGCGCCCTGAAGGACGAGTTGCGGGAAACGAAAAAGTTGCTCGGTGACCTCCATCGTGGTCGCCGAAATCCTAGCTCGAAATCAAGCACAGGCTCAGACTCGCAATCTGAATCGGGCGTCGGCCTGCTCACCGCGTGTTCTCGTGTTCTTGAGGCTGGGGCGGTCACTGAGGTAGTGGAAGTGCAGGCTTGCTCCTCTCCACAGATGGCGCCGATCAGCGGCGTTTCTTTATCGGGTGAGGGCGGTTCTGAGGGGTGCGAGGTGATTATTCATGGCTTGCTCAAAGATAGAAATAAAATCTCCAAGGAACTATCGGATGGAGCTACCCTCGCACTGCTCAGCACCCTCCTTTCCTCTTTGAGTGGGGCAGACATCGTCGAGACCCGCGTGCTGCGCCCTCGCAGATCGGGCAGAGGTCAAGGGGGTGACATGATCGCGACGAACTCCAGAGCTAATCGGAGCACATTGCCGACACTTGTGGCCCGGCTCGCTAGACCGGGTTTAGTCAGGGACCTGATGCAAGCGAAGGACACACTAGCCAACAACTACCTGACTACTGGCGACATCAGGCCCGGCGTGTTCGACCAGGAAGCTGCTACCTGCCTGTCTGGACAGAAAGTCTTTATCAACGAGATGTTGTCCCAGGATAAGTTTAATTTGTTTAAAAATTTGAAGCCCATTGCACAGGGACTGGGCTTCAAATACGTCTGGCACGCGGGTGGCAGATTTCTGGTAAGGCGTAGGGGGGGTGAACGTGCGCACGTCTTTGCGTCTGCTGCCGACTTGCAAGCCATTCAAACGGCGTGTCAGACCAGTCCCAAAACACTACGACGGCAGATTACACATGTGACTGTTACGACGGGTGACAAGGACACAGACACTGCTACTTTACGCAACGGACGTGAGCCTGGTCTGGCAAGCAACTCGGCAGGTTGTACCGCCATCATTAACCATATGCGTCTACATCAACTGCACCCCTCATCCTCACTTACATCGTTGCCATAGCAATCGTCATCGGAGTCCTCATCATCAAACCGCTCCGGCTTCTTGACTGGCGAGGCCTTTGACAATGGGCCTGGGATTAGGAGTAGCTTAAGGCGGGTTTCCTGAATGTAAATTCCATCAGGGCCCGCATTTGAGAAAATTCGTGCTTTTCTAAATGAGCGCTCTTCTTATAAATCTTTGGTTCGCGGAGACATGGCTGGGTCCGATTGTGGATGACAGCCTCATCAGCATCGATGGCTACTCCGTCATAAGGCAGGACCGCAATGTAAACGGGGTGGCGTCGCCCTCTTTGTACGCAAACGGTTTGAAAGTTAAATAAGCTCGCCTCCTCTAACTAACACCATGGATCTTGGAAAGCCGGCATTTCCTGAGTATCTTTTCTGTACGTGCAACGGGGCGATTCCCCCCCCCCCCCGTACTGCTCGGAGTTATTTATAGGCCCCCGAAAATTCCGATGCAAAAAGACTCCGAACTCTTCGATGTTCTGCGGGATCTATGTAGCGAGTTTAGCCATAAGATCATTATGTGCGATCTGAATGCAGACTTACAGTCTGATTCAGATGACGCTGCCACCATCAAGCGTCTATCTGAGGAGTTATCTCTTCAGATAATCAAACATGGTCCCACGCATCACACCACATCATCTCACACATGGATTGATCTAATCATGACTGACGAAAACGACACGATCCTGGACTTGACTAATGAATGGGTGCCCAGTCTCGGCAAGCATTGTGTCATAGATGTCTCTCTTGACATCTTCTCTCCCGCTCCTGGGAGAAGCTCATTCTCCTACAGAGACTTCAGGGGTATAGATACTCCTACTCTTTGCGACCTCTTGTCTTGCTGCGGCTGGACGGCCATGAATTCCATCGAAGCCGATCTCGAGGGTGCCCTCTGCACTCTAAATAATAATTTAAAAATTGCAATAGATGAATTGGCACCTTTGATTACGGTTTGCCCACGTAAACGTTTTGCTCCGTGGACTGGTCCGGAGTTGAGGTCTCTCATCGAGAAGCGAAATGCCACTCTCAGGCGCTATGAACGCACGGGGAGAGCGGAGCTGTTCGATGAGGTTCTTCGACTTACTAATGAGGTCGACATGCGTTCTGCTCAAGAGCGTGACTCCTTCCTTCGTCAACAACTCTCAGACGCTCTTGACGAGAATAAAAATATCTGGAAGGTTATGCGTCATCTCGGCCTCCTGCCTGGGCGAAAGGAGGAGGAGTTTTTCGGTTTCACGCCGGGGGAGCTGAACGGGCACTTTGCGGGAGTTTCGGCGTCATCCCTTGAAAACATTGATGATGCAATGGACACCATTTTAACAGCAAGCGAGGAGGGCTTCTCCTTCAGCCCCATTGGTATGAGCGATGTTGTCCTTGCAATATCACATTTTTCCTCGCAGGCAAGGGGTGTCGACGGTATTCCCTGTGGAGTGGTCGTTAAGGCTCTCCCAATTATTGGCGAGTATATTGTAAATTTATTTAACTGCTCCTTCGCTCAAGCGATTTTTCCGAGTATCTGGAAGCAGGCACAGTTGATTGCCCTGAGGAAGACGAGTGCTCCATCTGACGTCACTGATTTTCGGCCAATTGCACTGCTTTGCTTCCTCTCAAAGGTACTCGAGAAGATCGCTCACACCCAGATCACGGAGTACCTTAATAAAAATAAGTTACTAGATCCCCTCCAGGCCGGCTTCCGAAAACACCACAGTACACAAACCGCGTTACTCAAATTGACCGACGACATACGCATGGCCATTGACAAAAAGAAGGTGACTCTCATGCTGCTGTTCGATTTCAGCAAAGCATTTGATACCATCTCACCTTCTAAACTACTATCTAAACTGCGACAGCTGGGGTTCTCACGGACGGCTCTCCTGTGGATCAAATCATATTTACATGGGCGATCCCAGATGGTAATTTCCAATAAATATGGAAACTCGGAATGGCTCGAAACCAACCTGGGAGTTCCACAGGGTTCTGTTCTGGGACCTCTACTGTTCAGTCTTTATGTCAATGACCTGCAGAACTTACTCGACGGTACCATTAAACACCTTTTCTACGCGGACGACCTTCAGATTTATCTGCACACCAGTAAAGATAAGTTTCTGGAGGGCGTGGCTCGGCTGGCGGAAGCGGCACGGCTGGTCGCTGACTGTGCGGGGAGCTCCGACCTGCAACTCAACCCTGGCAAAACTAAATCCATCTTTTTTGGTTCCCTGAGGAATGCTAATGACATTAAGTCATGGAACCTGCCAGGAATTCCGTTGCCGGGCGGAGTGATCGTCCCTTTCAGTGAGGCGGTCGTAAGTCTCGGTGTTGTACTTGACAGTAAACTCACTTGGAAACCGCAAGTGGATTCAATCACGAAAAAAGTCAACAAAGCCCTATACAGCTTGCGGTTCATTAGGGGCTGCACCACCGAGACCCTCCGCAGAAGGCTAGTCGAGTCACTTATACAGCCACACTCAGACTACTGTACTGTGACTATCCTGGACGCGTCGAATGAACAGCGAATACGACTACAGAGACTGAGCAACTCATGTGTAAGGTACATCTTTGGAGTCAGAAGGGATGAGCATATTAGTCCCTACCGGAGGCGTCTAGAATGGCTGCGCACCGATACCAGAAGGCTATACTTTGAAGCCATTCTTTTATATAAGGTTTTACGGATCGGTGAACCTACGTACCTGGCTTCCTTATTTAGTAAGCACAAGCCAAGATCCTCCAGTAGGGGTGTTCCCCCGGAACTGAGCATTCCTGCAGTGAGTACTGAAACCGGGGCAAGGGCCTTCCAGGTCCAGGGTGCTCGTTTCTTGAACACTCTCCCTTCTACTCTGCGCAATCTACCATCTGTCGCATCTTTCAAAGTAGCGCTGCGAAGACACCTACTGGAAACTGAATAGTGGCTACTCCGAGCACGCTGGCACTGCGTATTTTACTGTAGTCTGACTTTGCCTTAGGCCGCATTCTTCCTCGTGAAGTGCAATTTAGATTTAGATTGTAACCTGCTACGTAGATAGGTCTTTGACCAAAACCTTACTCTGTTGCGTAAATATTGGTTTTATTGTGATACTTAATTGTGATATTTTGCATATTTGGTAGTGTGTGACCGTATACCTTTTTAAGGATACCTAAATTTATATGTTTTCTCTGCGTACGACGAGCAATTGGCCATATATTAACGCTGTTATTGTTAAAAGAAAATGTTTTATGTTTTATTTTTTATGCACAAAGTTGCATTTGATATTATGTTACCTAAAAAGTATTTGTACTATTATTTGTACTATTATTTTTTGCTGTGAGCAAATAAAGGCTTATCTTATCTTATCTTATCTTATCTCTCTCTCTCTCTCTCTCTCTCTNTCTCTCTCTCTCTCTCTCTCTCTCTCTCTCTCTCTCTCTCTCTCTCTCTCTCTCTCTCTCTCTCTCTCTCTCTTACACTCTATCTCTGTCAAACTTCTGCTCTCCTAATACATCAAGGGACCATAATTTCACAAAGTCTGGCGATACCGCGCCGCACGCGAAAATCCCCTCCACCACACCACCACCTCACCCTCCCCCTGTCTGGCGGTACCGCGCCGCAGACAAAAATCCCTTCCACAAACCCTCAGCTCACCCTCCCCCATCGGGCGATACCGCGCCGCAGCCGAAAATCCTCGCCACCAGACGTCTGGCGCCAGACCCCCTCCCCCACAGGCGTCTGGCGATAACGTGCCCCTACTACTTGAAGGAAAACGAGATCGCTTATACACTTGGAGAATGTGACGGTGAATTCGCCTCGTGCTCGTGATTTGTTGTAAGCACGAAGGGTTACAATGCATAGTTAGTATTACGAGAAAATTCCCGAATTGCGTCCATAGGAAACCGACTGGGATGTGATTTGATCACCACCAGCCGGACAGCGATAGCTGCCATTTTATACCAGTCGGAGGCAGGGTTAGTTTGTTAGAAATGTGCAGAGTATTTCCACAAAAGGAATTACTACCCTGTTCAGTCTAACGAGAGAGATCCCCGAGTGCAAACAAAGAATTGATTAGTTTAAAAGACAAAATTATAAAATACTATAGAGGATCTCTGGAACAAGAAACAGCGACGTTGCGAGGCTGCTACTTAACTCCTGGGTCCGGGGGTCCTTCTAGAAAATCTCCTGCACGTGGTTTCGTATTCGAATATTACGTAAGGAGATGGTGATGCTTGAATAGGTGAGTAGGTACAGACTGCGCCGGAGCCCTCGTGCTGCTTCGCGAGCTGTAGAGACGCGGAGCGAGAGAGAGACAGCGCGACGTGAGAAAAGGATAGGTAGATGCGCACGGACGAGTTCTCATACATATGCGTACTCGACGCGTCGGCTGCTACACGCATACGCTGCTAGAGAGAGAACGCTCTTCGCTCGTCCTGGTTAGCTACGAAGTAGAAAGAGAGAGAGTGTGCAGGGCCATATCACCCGCTCCGATCCTTGAGGCACCCTGTCAGGTACGTAGGTATCTGCTTTCGGGTCCCACGGCTAGATGGCACGGGAAAATGACCGTTGCAATCTCCTTATTTGTTGTAAAGATAAACATATAATAAACGAAGTGAAAGCTAGTCTAATGCAAAGATTTGTAATGAAAGATCGAGGCAAAATAAGCCAATATATAGGTATTGATATTGACTATATTGATAATAGAGATAAATTGACTTTAAGTCTGACTAAGTATATTACATCTTTAGCTGCTAAATATAATCTAGAAAATGCAAAATTATATGATACTCCAATGGAGACTAATCTAAAATTAGATCAAGCTAGTCAAATAGACGAACGAATCAAGTACAGAAACTTGATAGGAGAACTGCTATCTATAAGCTCAGGCACAAAGCCAGATATATCGTACAGCGTAAATTATTTAAGTCGATATCAAAGTTGCTTTGATCAAATTCACTATAAGTATGCGATGCGAGTCTTGAAATATTTGTACAAGACTAAAGACTTGAAACTAACGTATGGTGATAATATAAATAGCGAGATAGTTGATTGTATGGTAGATTCCGACTTTGCTGGCGATAATGTAGATAGAAAATCCACATGTGGATACGTAATTAGATTATACGGAAATGTTATTTTATGGAAAACTCACAAACAAGGTGCGGTAACAAAATGTTCAACTTTTGCAGAATATGTAGCTTTATCAGAGGCAGTCTCTAAAATATTATTTATAAGGAATTTGTTAAGCGAATCTTTCGATATAGATTTATATGAACCAATAACTATTTACGAAAACAATTCAGGAGCAATTGCAATCGCGATATTTGGAAACTTGAAACAGTCACGATTTTTCTCGGTCCTGTAGTAATTTAGATTTATGCAAAAAATATGTAATTCAATGATTTTACTAGAGAAAAGCAGTGAATGTTTACTAGTCTGTGTCGTCTTTCTGACAGCAGACTAAATAGAATGATTTTATTTAATATTTATATTTTTTAGTCAGGTCCGGGATACGAGGTAGTGGAACTTGAACACAATAATAAGATTATGATTTTAACAACATAAATATATTCATATTATTAATAGAACTGAGAATATTGCATTGATTGTTGCATATATTCAATATCACAAAATGAAATAAATTAATAAATCCGCTTTTGATTTTTACAAACAAAAATATAAACAGATACGTGTTAATTGCGTTATCCGATTGGATCGCTGATATAAGTCGTATTTTTACAAAGAGTAGTTTTTACGCAGATACGCTTAATTTGCGTTATCTGATTGATTCGAAGTTTTACAAATGTTTGATAATTGGTGAAATTTGTTTAAGTCCAAGACTGATACGCTTAAATTGCGATATCTTGCTTGACTAGAAAATTTTATAAGTCCTTCAAAAGTGAGAAAATATTCTAAGTGTTTTATATACCAAGGCTTAATGGTTGCTCTTGGTAGGACTAGTGCGCTGATAATTGCGCTGGAGCTAGTGACTAGGCATAGGCCGCGCAGGTCCTTATATAGGCTACGGAGAGAGCGGGACTCGAGCCGCCGAAAAAACGCTTACATAAAATATATACACACACATTCACACCTATGTACAAAAACCATTCATACAAGCATACGGAGATGCGCGCGCCGTGCCGCCGCTACGTCATCATCCCACTCTCACGCTGTGCACGCCGCACCGCTCGCTGCGCTACATATATAGATATACGCGCTCGCCGCTGCCGCGTGGTGACTTCCGCTGCCGCCGCTACTGCCTCATGGAGCTGCTGTTGTTGCTTGTAGCTGGCTGCTCAGCTATGGCCCATAGCGTCGGTGAAAAAAGTGGGAGAGCACGCGTATGTTTACGTACTTTTTCTAAAAAACAAGTCGTGAGACTTTAGTTTTTTATAATTTTAAATTGAAAACCCTGCGGAGCCTGTGTGGGGTATTACAAACTTTACTCCAAATTCAAAGCACATTGAAGTGCAATATCATTATATAAATGAAAGCTACGAAAATAGCGAAATAGATATTGTAACAGTTGACTCCAAATGTAATTTAGCAGACATCTTTACAAAGAGTCTGGATAAAACAAAGTTTCTAAATAATAGAAAATGTTTAAATTTAATCTAAAGCATTTATGTAAAAGGTTCAAGTTCAGAACTCAAGTTCACTCGAAATATTCTAAACTCAATTAATCTAGAATGCGATAACAAATTGTATGCGTAAGTGAAAATCTATGTAACACAAATGTATTGAAATATAATGTAAAAATATCACGACTGTAAAATTCAGGAGGGGCGTTGTAATATGTGAATTTATACAGTCGTAATACACAGAATGGTACACGTCGCGACATCTCTGGGTTCGCGGCGATTTCGTGCTGTCAGACGAGCTCATGCGGGAGCAAGTAAACTGCGCATGCCCCACATGTACAATCTAAGCGCCAACTACACTGTATACTCTGTACTCGCGTCTCTCTCTCTCTCTCTCTCTCTCTCTCTCTCTCTTTCTCTCTCTCTCTCTCTCTCTCTTGCCTGTAAGACTCCGTGCTTCTTGTTTATTCCACGCATCCTTTCTAACAGCTTGATTTGCGACCGTCGGAAAACTGATGGCGTCAGCCTAGTGCGAGCCCTTTTAAAGGCTGCGGAGCACCTGCTCTGAAAAATAAAAATTCTACGTCAGTGGATTTTCAAAAAATGAGATGCGGCCCCGGGCGCGAACGGAGAGTGGGGGAACTCGCGGACTCGCGCTGGAGGCCCGCGGGAGAGGGAGAAGTAGACTGCATCTCCCCCCCCTCCTGCATTCTTGAGATGGTCAGCCGTTCTAGCTGTGCTATTTACATTGTATACACAGCTCTGAGTTTTCGAATATTTGAAATAAAAACGCGATTTTTTATAAAGTATCATTTTTTCTTTACATGCTTGAATGTCAGAGTATAATGGATTTATTTCTTATGTATTCGAATAATATAATTAACTGGGAAGTTTTTTATACTCTATTAGATCATTTACATGAAATCTTGCCTTCTCTTTTTGTTCAAAATCATCAAATAACAAATACGTGGTATTGCCAATTTTTGAAAATATTTTATAAAAGATAAGGACCTTCGTAAATTGAATAGAATGTTGCAATTTTTTTATCATCAAAATCAGAGACATTAGTATATTTCACGAGAACTTCGTCTCCTTCTTTGAAATCAACGAAAAATGGCTTTTTTGTAAATTATATTTTGCAGCCCGCTTTTGAGCTTTAGAAATGTTACGTTCACGTGCTAGACAAATTTTTTGTTCAAACGGAGTTTCGTCATTAGAATTAATCGTATGAATCCAATTTTTCCACGCACGTTTGGGTTTTGACTCCGTGTGTAATCTAATAGGAGTGAAGTTTGTGGTGTCGTGATATGTTTCATTGATTATTGTTTGGATAATATTAATACATCCAACCCAACGTTCGACGATATTGCTCTAAGGGTGTCGTATAGACGAAAAAACTAAATTAATATTTTCTTCTTAAAGTTTTTTGATCCAAGCGTTTGAAGTAAATTGTGATCCGTGATCACACGAGATGCGTTTCGGTTTTCATATAATGGGATATAATCATTGAAAATCTTTTTTATCGCCGAAGCGTATGTTTGTCTACGTATAGGATATAATACTCCAAATTTTGAAAATGCGTCTATGGTAACAAGTATAAGTATATTTTTCATACCACCGCGCCCAGTTGGTAACGGACCATACAAATTAATTGATAACAAGTCGTGTGGCGCTTCCGAAATCATCGACTCCATATGCGCAGTGTATGGTCGTGTGAAAACTTTGTTCCTTCGACACGAGTCGCAAAATAAATCCTTGTGTCTTAAATTTTTAATATAAAAGTCTTCTTGTAACATATGAACGATGTTTTTTGCACCAACATGGCCGTACGTTTCGTGTGTTCCAAGAATCAATTGTTCTATCATTTCTTTAGGGACCATTATTTTATATTGGCATAATTTATTTTTCTTGTAAATAATATTATTTTCAATAATATATGTTGGTTGATTTTTTAAATCTTTATTTTTCGAATATTTAGTAAATAATTTATCTAAATATTCGTCATTTTGCAGTAGTTTAATACATTTTTCAATTTGAATTTCAAGTCTTTTGTGTAATGATTTCTTTGATCTTCCGGGTGAAAATCAGGATGTCTACTGAGCATGTCTGCGACAACATTTTCTTTTCCCGAAACGTGATCGATTACTAAATTATAGTCTTGTATCCACCGACGGATTCGGTTACCGACAAATTTGCATTTAGATAAAAATATTAAACCTTTGTGATCTGTTTTGATATAAACTTTTGCGACTCGTAGGTATAGGTACATAATTTTTGTAAACTCCATACGATCGCGAGAAGTTCTTTCTCCGTAGTAAAGTAAGTTTTTTCTGCTTCTTTGAGCGTTCGACTGATATATATTACAACCCGTTCATCCCCGTTATCGTCAATTTGTAAGAAAGCACCAGCGATTGCAAAGTCCGACGCATCACAGCAGAGGATATATGGCTTGGAAGGATCGGGATATGCAAAGCAGACGTCTTTTTCGAAGAGCTCTTTGACTCATTCGAACGCTTTTTGGTGACTGTCCACCCACTCCCAATTTTTGTTTTTCTTTTCATAGAAGTTCCAATAACGGAAGTAACTCTTGCGCATAATTTTCTGCGAATTTCACGAAAAATTTATTGTGCCTAAAAAGGCTTGTAACTGTTTTAGATTCTTAGGAATTGGATAGTTTTTTATCGCTTTAATTTTATTCTCTTGTGGTTATATACCTTTTATCGAGAGAACAAATCCCAAGAAGCTAGTTTCTTTTTTGAAAAATTCAGATTTTCCGAAACTTAAAGTGAAATTCCATTTTATTAAACTTTGAAATAACTTCTCTAATACCAGATATTCTTTTTCACTTCTTGAGATGCATAAGAAATCGTCTACAAAAATTAATATGGAATTACCAAGATTTTTTGTTACGTGAAAAACCGCTGCCAAGTCATTGGCACTTAGCTTCCTCCTATTCTGCTAGTGGAAGATAATTACATGGGAAAACCAACTCATTCTTTGATTTAAATATTCGCTACTATTCGATACTAAAAGGATAGGTTTACTCGAATTAAAAATCAGAAAACATATATGCACGTCCAATCTCATTACGATCGATCACGTAGTTCCAGAATAATAACAGTATACGTACGCACGCATGCACGCACGCACGCACGCACACACACACACACACACAGACAAAACCATCTGCACGGACATTTTATAAAACCATGAAAACTCTCAAAATATACTAAGCTTTAATTATCAAATTATATGGTTTAACAAAAATAATAATGTTCAGTCACACAGAGTATACAAGGTGAGAGTTGAAGAATTTGAATCTTAATATCTTTTAAACTAAAAGGTTTCATAAGCTACAAAAAGAACCTAGCCGAAGTGATCAAAAGATCAATCTTTTCCTAAAATTTCAACTCAATTTAAACCTTTTTACTCCCGTAATCGTACGACATAAAAAAACCATTTTTTTTAGTTTTTGATTTTTATCTCAAAAACTAGTCGCCAAAATTGCTTAAAATTTTTACAACTAGTAGATATCGTTGTTTTTTATTGTCATGAATTTTTTCAAAACATTTAACTATTTATTTTTTGAGTTATATATGTTTATCGAAAAATTACCTTTTATATCATAAAAAATGAACAGATCAGTCAATCTAGAAAATCTTGCGGGAAAAAGTAGACAAATTTATGTTCTTTTAGATACACTATTGTTGAATATATTGTATAAATCATATCATTATAAAAAAGCAAAAATATTTTTTCAAAAATAGAAAAATGGCTATAATATGGCCATAAAATGGTCAGAATCATAAAACAAAAAATGACCTAAATTCAGAATTAGAAAAAATATATGCATGTCAAATTTTATTACGATCCGTCGCATGGTTCCAAAATTATGGCGGTATACGTACATACACACACACACACACACACACACACACACACACACACACACACACACACACACACACACACACACACAGCCATCCGCACGGACATTTTCTAAAAACGTATGATTCGTACTCCAAACACCTCCAAATGCGTTTCCACGAAGTATTAGCAAAACTGAAAATTTTACTATTACAAAGCTTCCTCTTGAGGAGGAAGCAAAAATCGCGTAATAAAGCCGCGCTGCTTATCTTTGTACCAAAAGGAACTACTTCGAATTCATACAATCTTCCTTCGAACATAAATGCAGTGTATTTTTATTTTCTTCACAAAGAGGTGTTTGTCAGAAGTTTGACGTTAAATCGAGAGTCGACATGACTTCTACCTCGAAACACTGTTGTAAAAGTTCCTTAATATTCTGAGGTGACTCGAGATCATCCTCAAACATATCATTTACTTTACGTGCGTCTAGACATAAACAAATTGATCCATCTTTTTTAAATACTGGAACAATCGGAATTATTAAATTACTACTTGACCGACGTATGATTTTCCAATCAACATTCTCCCCATTTCTTCCCTGAGTTTAGTTTTCATATTAGTTTCTACAGGATATGGAGGGATAAAAAATGGTTCAGGATTCGTTATTCTAATTTTATACTCGTATGATGCTAATCAACCTGGTTTCTTATAGAATACTTTTTGATATTTTTAATAAGTTTCTGAGTTCATTGATCGTTTCTGGATTTTTTGTTATACAGATTTTGAGTTCGTCGTCGATATCCTTATCTGAAATATCGTAAGGATCGACTATTGAATTACGGTTATTATATGGACTCGTTAATACATTTAAAGATTTTTAGCATCGGGCTTTATTTAGCACTGGCCGGTTTGGTGAGTGAAGATCAACATCATCGGTTGTATCTTCCTCGATTTGTATATAACGATGATCCATTTTCGATTCTAATAAATTCTTACTTTTATAAGAGATTTTTTTAATTGTATTCTTTATACGAATTGTAATTTTATCATATTTTGTATCTATGAGAAAACCAAGCTCTTTTATTGCGTCAATTCCGATAATAAAATCTCGAATGGATTTTGGAATAATCAAGAAAATCAAGTCTTTTGTGTAAGTACCAATTTGTGTAGGGCACATCAATTGTTTATTTTTTTTTTTCATCTTCTGTTACCGCCGCAACCTTTCAGGCCTAGCTGGCGGGGGCCTTCCACCACCTCTGTGTGGAAGTAGTGCCCAATCCTAATTTATCCACCACTTTTTACCTCAATGTATCTGTACCTATTATTTTTTCCACCCTGAGAGACTTCTCCGGTGAGGACCATATTTTCAGACGCACACCTTGCTGGTTAAGCCAGCACTCTCTGCCCCCGAGAGGGCATCGGGTCCGTCTCTCAGTGTAGCTTTCCCCGGAGAAGGTCCCGTGTATTAGACCAGCTCCACGTCGGTAAGGCCGGCGCTCCCTGCCTAGTGCATCGGGTTGGCTACCTTTTTAATTCCTGCCTTGCCTATGGTCCCTACCACTGTTTCGCATTCGCCCAGGCTTAACGCCTGTGAGGCAGGGAAACCCGGAATTACACTGAAGGAAAATTTCGGGGAAAAACCTGCCTCGAAACAGCCGGTGTCTTGGGTACTTTTCCCGTTGAAAATAACTCAGAAAAAAATCCGAGTGACTTCACCGGGAATCGAACCCACGACCCTAGAGCGGACGTGTTTCGGACGGTTAAGGCGTGCGCCTTAGCCAACTGAGCCACGGACGCTCTCTCATCAATTGTTTATTTAATCAAGTCGATTTTAATCCCATCACACTTCTGATTATAGTACCAACAATAGGCAAAGTAACAACGTTCTTAAATTTTTCTAAGTTGAAGTTATTTAAATTTTCAGAAATACATGTAACTTGACTACCGGTGTCAATTAGAGCTTTTACTGGAATATTGTTGATTTTAATTTTGATTTCTGGGCAAGCACATATTTTATTATTGTTTGCTCAGAGTCCGATTCGTATAGTAAGTCATCCTGTGGATTATTAATAATGGTGCAAATAGGAACTGTTTGAAGAGTTGTCTCTTGTTTATCTTTTAGGTTTTTTATAGATTCATCCAAGGCACAAAAACAAATTATATTTGCGGAGGAAGTGGTCCTCAGCATGAGGTTATCCCTCGGTAGCAATTTAGAAAGGGTTGAAGGTTGCTATCGGTCTCTCCGAGGCAGGTAAAGGTGTTTCGAAAGAAAAAACAAGTTAATTCATTTTTTCTTTCAACGTTTCGGCGAACAATGTCGCCCTCATCAGGAGAACTGAGAAGAGATTCGGTATATTGTTAGCAAAATGTCAAGAGTACAAAAATTATTTAGACTGTGTGACATATGAAGTGCTTACAAGAATTATAGGACTCGACAGGCTCGCTGATGGAAAGTTCAAGGCTGCGTTTCCCCCGCCGGGTGCCGGCGGCGGCGGGGAGAGTGCGTGTGGTCGTTGTGTCTCTCTCAGCTACTCGAGGCGAATTCGCAAGAGTTGGATCCGCGCTGCTTTTATACTCTGCGCGGGAGCGCAGATATCCAACTCTTGCGAATTCGCCTCGAGTAGCTGAGACCACACGCTCTCTCCCCGCCGCCGCCGGCGCCAGGTGGGGGAAACGCAGCCTCGAACTTTCCATCAGCCAGCCTGTCGAGTCCTATAATTCTTGTAAGCACGTCATATGTCACACAGTCTAAATAATTTTTGTACTCTTGAAATTTTGCTAACAATAAACCGAATCTCTTCTCAGTTCTCCTGATGAGGGCGACATTGTTCGCCGAAACGTAGAAAGAAAAAATGAATTAACTTGTTTTTTCTTTCGAAACACCTTTACCTGCCTCGGAGAGACCGATAGCAACCTTCAACCCTTCGCACAAAAAACAACTTCGACGGGTTTTTTGGAAGTGAAAATGAACCAGACTTGATTGAAATTTTCAATTTATTTTCTTTTGGTTTGGTTCCTGTTTCCGTTTTCGACTGGTTTTTTGGCTGCGGGTTTTTTGCTTCGATGACGTTCAAAGTTTGACTTGTCCTTGTTTTTGAAAGGTTCCTTTATTTTGATGATTAGGCTTGTTAAAATAGGACTTATTTTTATTATCCAAATTTTGCGGCGTTGTTTTTTCAGAATTTTGTGATTGATCTTGGGGTGATTTGAAAGTCACCTTTTTCTGATCCGGTCCGTTATCTTTTAATGCTAATAGGTCAAAGAATTTAATTTGCGTTTGAATTCCTTGAGATCTAACGGTATATCTAATATCCCAATCAATGTGATTGGATATTTTCCGAACTAATTCTACCTCAATAAAATTTCGATCAAGATCTTGTGCAAAGCCTCATACATACGTTGCATATTCTAGGCGAGTACTTTTTGAACCCGAAAAATAATAATTATATCCTACCTTTCGTGCCCATTCGTCTTGGATATCCGCGTTTCAAAATCACGTTTTGAATTTATTGCAAAAATCATCAATGTCAAACCAAGTTGCTGCCGAATTGTCTAAAGATTGACCAATAATTAGTACCATCTCGTTGGGCTCTAAGTTGAGACGGCCCCGGGATAAGAGAGCAACAACCGATAAGTTACCGACAGCGGTCGGTTACCACGCGAGCGGCTACTAAGTAGTTCACCACGAAGACACAGATAGCGTGCGCGTATAAATCATTGCGTAGAGGGGCTGGCCCAGGTATAAAGGAGCTCCGCGAGCTGCAGCGAGTCACTTCTTCTCAAGTCTTCTCACTGGCTCTTATTCCAGCTCGCGCTTGGGTTACTATACGACTTAGCCAAGTGCTTCCGACTACCTTTGCATTTAGTATGTGTGTGATGCACACACGAAGTATGCCTGGGGATATCAGCTACTCTTATTTGTAACAGACTATGAGAATGAGATATAATATATTGTTAAATTGATATTCCTTGTAAAATCATTATCTTTCCTCTTCTTACTCGGAATATCCCCTAGTAACACAGGCCAGCAGTATCCTGTAATACGCTAGGGGAGCCCTCTAACCGGCATACTAAACGAAGGCACCCTGATACACCTTCGCCATTTACCGGGCTGCACGGCTTCCAGAAAGTCAAATGTGTGAACTCTAGGGGAATATCGCCTCCCCGTTGACGGTCCCATGGTCACATTACGCAGCACCCTTGTCTCGGCTACATTGCTCTCGTAGTCAGGTAAGGGCAGGGAAATCCCGAATCAACGCAACCTACTACACGTTGATAACGGATCTAAACCGACGTCTAGTGCAATTGCCCCAGTTAGCATCACTCGTGTCCGATACTCTCACACGGCCTCGCGGTTTTAATCAAGAAGCTGTTTGGCACGTTTCAATGTCTAGTACCTCTAAAAATTTGTTCATCTCTCGTAAATACCGCATAGGTTTTTCTTTAGGATCTGCCTTAAATTTGGATGGTTTTAATTTTGGAGCCTTAGACGCTAAAGAAAACAAATTATCACCCATACTTAAGAATGTATTTCGGAATGTTCGAATCTTATGTTGTAATTGACTAATTTGTTGTAATTTTTTTGTTGAGTTTTTCAACTTTGTCTGTAAATTTTTTAATATCTTTATCATTTCTTAAAAGAGAATCGTTATATGTCAAATGTTCTTTTTCAATGGATTGAATCTCATTCTCATTTGATTTAGTTAGTTGTACTAGATTTGATTGTAAATTTGTTAGAAACGTTAATTTTTCATATATTGAATCTTGAAGTGATTCTCATTTTGTACTCGAATGAGCATTATTCGAATCGGATTCTGATTGAATTGACTGTTTAAGGGGACCTAACCACCTTAAATTATCAAAAAATGAAAAATCGGATTTTATATTTATATTAGCATTAAATTGTTTAAAAAATGTATTAAACAAACATATACACTTAAAATAACATAGAGAACAAGAAACAATCTTTATATGTACCAAATACCAGTTGCAACATGTCTTCGGCCAAAATTCACAATTTCCATTCTTTCACTCACCGCAGACTTACTTCAGTTCTAGGCATCGAAGAACTTTACAAACATGTTTGAAATACACATAGTTCTGATATGAGTGTAGGGATTTGTAAGTAAATTAAATCTTAAAAAGTTATCTTCAATTTAAACAAAATATTTGTTAAAAAATGTTAAAAATGACAAATATTTTGTTTTAATTGAAGATAACTTTTTAAGATTTAATTTACTTACAAATCCCTACACTCATGTCAGAACTATGTGTATTTCAAACATATTTGTAAAGTTCTTCGATGCCTAGTGCCTAGAGCTTTTAGTTCTCTTTGATGTCTAGAACTGAAGTAAGTCTGCGGTGAGTGAAAGAATGGAAATTGTGAATTTTGGCCGGAGACATGTTGCAACTGGTATTTGGTGCATATAAAAATTGTTTCTTGTCCTCTATAGTTTTTTTTAAGTTTATATGTTTGTTTATAATCATACATTTTTTAAACAATTTAATCTTAATATAAAAGTAAAATCCGATTTTTCATTTTTTCCCTCGTATCTCAATTTAAGGTGGTTAGGTCCCCTTAAGCATTGGAGTTAGATCCTTCATAAGATTCGAACATGTAAGCTGAACATCGCGAGGGCCAATAAGTTGCTTTTCCGTTTCTTTTTAACTGTTATTGCAATTTAACATTCCAGTAAAATCATTATCATTTATATCAAGTACGTAATCTTATCTGTTATCAAACATTTCTGAACGTAACTTCATTATTCAACTTTCACTTTTCGACATTAGGTATTCCATATTTTCCATTTTCGCACATGTAACTACATCTCATCAACTAATAACAATATTGATTTATTATCCTTCCCCAAAACTTCATATTTTTGATCGCTTACGTTAATTCTATTAGATTAATCAGATGATTCTTCTTTAAAATTTTGTATCGATTCGACCATTTCATCTGATTTCTCTAGTAGATGCTGTATAAAATCGTGCACAGCATGAATCCATTGTGCATTTTTGGTTGGATCATCAATCATTGTTACATTTGCGTTCTCGCTTGGTATAATCAATGCAAGAGATTCATTTAATTTAGTTAATAATCTCCGTGAGGAAACATCCTAGCCATGGAGTTGGCTTGTACGACGCGTACTCGAGAAAATATTAAGGGTTTGTTCAGCCATTATGCTACGTGTAATTTTTCTTGAATATTAATAAAATCTTTGATAAGGTTTGAAATTACCTCGTGATGAGTACTTACGTCCTTGTTAACTTTTTTTACGTCTTTCAAGTCTTGGACAATTATACATAAAATTTGAGTGATAATATTTCCCTCGTATCTCAATTTATCAAAGATTTTATTATGTCTCCTTTTAAGTTCAACATTTTAATTGGATATGTCATTTAATTTATTGTGCAAAATTGCAACTTGAAATTCTAAATCTCTTATTCGTTGATCCTGAGATTGTGAACGAAAAAAGAGAACGTCCAAAGCACGAGAGATTTTAATTAATTGTACTTTTCGATTTATTTCATTCTCCCTGCTTTGCTTGATTGATTTTATGATTCATTGATTGGTAGATAAGTATGGCATTAGTACTAATAATGTTTTAATAGTCTTATGTTTCATTTTTATGACTGCATACAATAATTGCACGTCTGGTTAGACTGCTTAAAACTGCAAATCTAATTTTTGTGTTGTGTGTGCTTAAAATGCACGGAGTATCTTAGGAAGATTTAAGTTTGACTTTCTGTTATTCTGATAGATTCCACTTTGAAACCAGGGATCCTGGCAGGATCGCCATTGAAACGGTCACGACTTTTCTCGGTCCTGGATGCTTTCAGATAAATAAAAGTTATTGATTTTAATATAGAACAAAAATAAACATTTACTGCTCTGCGTGGTGATTCTGACGACAGGCCAAATAAAATAAGTTTAAATAATGATTTTAATTATTTTCATCAATTATAAGATCAATATTAATTATAATAATACAGGTCCGGGATACCAGGTAGTGGAAATTAACACAATAATAAGATTTTGATCTATGTTTGTAAAATAACAAAATAAATATATTCAGGTTATAAATAGAAAAGAGAATATTGCATAAGTTATTGCATATATTTAATATCACAAAATTAAATGAATAAATACACCCGCTTTGATTCTCACAAGTTATGTCTTAAGGAGATACGCTTGAATTTACGTAACCTGTTCTAGTTCAAAAGATTTACAAGTATTTGAGGAACAATAAAAATTTTATTAGTATAATGAAAATTTCATAAGTATATGACAAGTCTTTGAATTTTTCTAAGTATAGAACTGATACGCTTGAGTTGCGATATCTTGTCTATCTTGAAAATTTTATAGGTATATAATAATGCGAGAAAGAATTCTAAGTATTTTCTACTCAAGGCGTAAGTTGCTCTTGAGTAGAGAGTAGTCGCTTAAATTGCGCTGAGGCTAGTGACTGTCCATAGGCCACGCAGGTCCTTTTAAAGGCTCCGAAGAGAGCGAGGCTCAATTAAGCCGTCGAAAAAACTCTCACATTCATACTTTCACACTTACATCACACCTATGTACAAAAATCATTCATACAGACGTAGGGAGATGCGCGCGCCGCGCCGCTGCTGCGTCATCACCCCACTCTCACACGTTGTGCACGCCGCACCATTCGCCGCTGCGATGTATAGATACATACATATACGCGCGCTCACGTCGCCTGCTGCTGCTGCGCCATCACTCATGCCGTTGCCCCTACTGGCTACTGGCGCTGCAAGCGTGATGTTACGATCAGCTGCTCAGCTGTGACCCGAAGCGTCGGTTGAAAGAGTGGGAGAGCTCGCGTATTTACGCATGGTATAGCTAGAAATAAAGTCGTGAGAATTCAGTTTTTTTACATTTTAGATTAGATACCCTGCGGAGCTGGTGTGGGGTATTATAAGACTGCAGGCTCGATTTGAAAATTTAATATAATTCTGATTTTGCAGTTTTTCTCATTAGTCCATGCTCATCAAATAAAGTTAATAGTATTGGGGAAAGTTCATACGTCAAAGCATTACGTGTTTGTTTCTCATTACCTTTACACATAACTGAAATTCTTTGAAATAGCAAAGAAGAGTTGTAACGGACGAGGAGGAGAACGAGTCGGAAGCGAAAAAGAGCAGATAGTAGATGGGATCGAACCCGGAGCCCCGAGATGCGAGCCATGGAGCACGACCACCGTGCTACCGCTGCGATACAAGCGTAAGCTGTGCATCGTAGTGCAGCTCGGCCAGCTCTTATCGCTGACACGTTTCGCAGCTCGCGTTGCAGACGTGTGCGTCTGTGACAGAGTCAATTTTGAAAAAAATCTATATTATTTCTATGTTTTGTCGGCAGCGAAAGATAAAGGTTTTACTTTGTATGCCATAGATAAGCAGAAATAATTAATGTTCGATCATCCAATTATTCCTGCTAAGAAAGATATTAGTGAGTCCATTGCTTTAAAGGGATCGTGTTGATCAAGCAAAAATATGAACTTCTGTATATCATGTTCATCTCTTTGGATTCGGCTTTTTGAGAGGTCAACGTGTTGCTCACTCGTAGCTGATCGTATACCACAATAATTCTCTAAACATTCCATAACATTAAAAGCTGGTGGCATTGCTAATAAACATCGCGCGACTACGCTGGGAGTAACACCTCTACCATGTCTCAAATCAGTACCAAAAAATCGATTTAAGGTTTGCTCTATAACCATATCGCTCCATACGCCTGACCATGATTTATCCGTTCTGCGAATAGTAAAGTATCCTTCTTTAGTAAATTTTTCGAATTCTATAGGATCCATAACTAATTCTAAATTTGCCATGTCCTGGAAGTAAATTTAAGCACTCTTGGCATAAGCAAAATGGCCAGCCGCGTGAAATATAGGTTACATTTTTCGATACTTTGGAAATGCAGTTGCCAGTTTCCTAGGCGCTGAGCCTCTATAAACTGTAAAGCAGCAGTGACGAACTTGAAATATTGTATCCATAATTTACTTGTCGGATTTTGCTTTTCTAAAAATGTTATTCTACAGACCAACTGTTTAATTCTTCAATAAATGGCTCAGCATTACAATTTTTTTGCATTTCCTTGAGCTATCTTGATATTGAACTTCATAATCAGGACTATAAACGGCAATGCCACCTAGACAATGGAAAGTTTCATGACCGTCTAAGGTGCTAACGTCGTGATCAGTATTATCAAACACATATTGAATAAAAGCATTATCGACATTCATTTTTAGGGGATCCATGATTGTCGATACTTAATACAACTAAAAATTGAGATAACTCGAACCAACACCAATTTTCGATAAAAGGTCAATAATCAACCTCGAGCCTGTTTTTTTGTATACATAAGTGCCAACTGCAAGTTGTAAATTAGAAATAAACGCTTTTGGACAAAGAATGGTAACGATGGAATGTGCAATGTTATTTCGTTTAACATAATATTCATCGTTAGCTCTGCTTTTTTCATTCACATGTAACAAATCGTTCAGAAAAGAGTTCAATGATTGCGGAATATCTGATACAAAATTGTTATGTGACAACTTTCCCGCGGCTATTATTCGATATTTATTTCGAGTATGGCTTCGAGAAAGCTCCACATACAAAAAGCATAGCGAGTATTCAAGGCCACTAAAATATCAAGTGATCAAGAATCGCGCTAGGCTAAATACCTTCCCCGCCGACGGTTGATTGCGCGCGTGCGATGCTGCGCTTGCAGTTTCGACGCTCAATCATTGCCAGGCCCCGTAAGGCCTAATTAGTGTAACATGCGTCGACGCTGTGACGTAGCGGCGGGGAAGTAAAGCTTGGGACAGTGTGGGAGGTCCGGAAGACTTCCGAACGTCCCCAAGCCACGCTTCTCTGCCACTCCGTGATCGGGCGCAGAAGCCGGCGGACCTATAGATTTTTAGCACAGATTTCTGTTCAGATTATAGATTCAAGATAGATTTTTCCGTAGATAGTTTTCATTAAAAAGTTTAGTAGTATTTGTCAGACGCATTCAGATAATTATTCACTTTGGACCATTAGGAAAAGTTGCGAACAATTGAGTATATTTAAATCAGAGAAAATAAATGTTAAAAAGGTAGAACCGAATTGTTGTTGAATTTCATTTATCAACATTGCCTGCTGAATATTCAAATATCTGGAGTTAATTTGAAGGAGAATTCCCATTGCAAAGAAGAATAGGAAAGAATGTAAGAAATTATCTAATAAATATCCAACCATATATTTAGGCATATAAAAGTGAGGAGAATCAATCACAGCTTAGTCGGAGAGATAAAAGTCCTGACCAGACTCTCTCATCTCTTGTAAGGAGATTAACTCACAGACTCAAAAATAATAGTTAATTTTGATCCGTAGCTCTAGCTACATAACAAACATTATCCAGAAATTTACTTGCAGGAGGATATGATTTATTTCTATAAGAGTATTTTGTAATGTCATCACAAAGAATTTCTGCTGCTACATTTAAAAATGTTTTTTTTTTCAACATTACCAAGAGAATTTTTATCGCGAAACCAATCACTACACACTTGCGAAAAATTAAAAGTTTTGTAGTAAACAACTGATTTTCGACCAGGATGCTGCGAGACATGAATTTTATCACCATATCTTTGTTTCAAATTTTTTATGAGTGTTTTCTTACTTAAAAAGTTTTTGTTCGACATTTGATTTTGAAGATCAGATAATGAAAATCTAAAATCACCGCTATCTTTGATAAGATTGCACACATCGTCAAAAGCGGAGTCAACTTGAATATTAACTTCTGGATTTGTATCAAAGTTTGATTTGGGTTCCGTTGAAGGCAGTACAACAAATGCACCATAATATTTTTTATGATAGCTGGCTTTTACAGTGGCAAGTAAAGATATGCCACGTAGTCGAGAATATACTGTTTGGCCACCTTCATTTTTTTCACAAAGCAACATCAATAAGTTTTTCTAGTGCATGCTTTTCTCGTAATGTATGCACTTTATGTAGGCTATCTTTTTTACGGACATTATGGAGCGACTTTCCACAAATAAAGTATGACTTATCAAAATCAAAATTGTTATCCAAACCTAAAGATGATGATGGAAGTAGTGCTGGATCCAAAGCTTGCATCCAAATCTTGCTGTTTACGTTTAGTTGGTTTGGAAGGGTAGCCTAAATAACGTTTCCTGCACGACTCGTTAAAGCTAAATAGAGAGTGTCCAACCTACGACGTCGACTTGTTATCTTCTCTTGCTTGACGATTAGTAATAAAAGTCTGTAGCCCTTTTTCCTGTACCCAAGAAATTTTATCTTCGTCATTTTGCAACTGATGGTTGCAAATGGTACATAGGGCTTCTGTATCCATTAGTCGACGTCTATACAAATATACGCTTGATAAATAATGAAACTCACAGACAAATCATACAAAATAGTTATTCAAATAATACTTTTAACTAAATAAGATAGATGTTGTGAAAGCTTCGAGTTCGATACTTCTTCCTTTGCCCTTGTTTCGAGATTATATACCCTAGGTTCGGCCTTCTACCAGTGATTTTAGAAGCTTCATATAGAGAGTGGGAATCCAGCCGGAGTAACTTCAGACAATAGCATGAAAGCTAGGTTTCCCAAGTCTGGCTCCAGGCCGGCGCGGCGCCGTCCTTAATAGGTTACGCCATTAACCGTTCTTAGGAAAGCTAGGTTTCCCGAGTCTGGCTCCCGGCCGGCGCGGCGCCGTCCTTAATAGGTTACGCCATTAACCGTTCTTAGGAAAGCTAGGTTTCCCGAGTCTGGCTCCTGGCCGGCGCGGCGCCGACCTTAATAGGTTACGCCATTAAGCGTTCTTAGGAAGGAACCGTAGAAAACGCAATTATACCGAGGAACCTTGGGCGTGGCTTGTTTAGACAAATGCTAGGTCGGCTCGGATATAAAATTTGAGATTGTTAATAGCTGTACTACGTATCGGCGGCGATTAAGGTAGTATCATAGGCAAGTGCGCTCCAACGCTTTGAAAGAAAATATCAGAGTAGAGAGTCTGTTAAACGCGTAAAAAAATCCAGGAATCTTCTGTTAAGCAGATTGTTGATCGTTATATCATTGGATTTAGAATTTATTCAAAATATCGAACACGCTCACCATAGTACATTATGCAAAATGTTCGTAAAATGTCTGATAAAAATCGCGTAGATCGTGCAAATGCGTATAATGTAATCACAAGTCGCATATGATATTTAAATATTTCATATATCTCTCAGTAGAAATCATCTGTTATGAATAAAAAAATATCCAAATATTGTATACTTATACTAAATTAAAACTTCGATCAAAGAATTTTTTCGATTTAAAATTGCCTAAAGAATTATTCAAGAAAATTTTCCATCAGTTTAATTGTTAATAGCAATAGGTGTTGTGAGCATTGTTGGACAAAGCATCTTTCAAATTCGATTTCAGGAGGTCAAGATATACTTCTGCGTCCACACGGAAAGAAAAATCCCGGCGGCTGCCCGGGCCGCGCGTTTTTATGTCTGCACGCACATGGCGCGCATAAGCCGTAAACTCAAAACTCCGAGAGCTTGGCTCGCTGCCTATGGTATATCTATATATAAGGTCCGTATGTATAGATATACTCATACTCTCAAAACTTGTTTTCTGCTTTATTTAGATAATTTATTTAATAAAAAATTATTGAATAAACTTATTTTATGCGAAATTTCACGCTCTACAAAATAGCGCAGCCAGCCAGCCATTTTTGTCTATCGCCTATTGCGCCTGGGCACAACTGGTAGTTGAGTTATGTCTCATACTCACGGTTTTAGCAAATAAAACTTCATCTTTGTATCTATGTTATTTATTCAATTGTGCTTGATTATGACTTGATCTGGGACTTCTGTAATAAGTTCTATTTTATCTTAAGCATTCCAGAATAAGCACTTAATGCATAAACAGGTAACGGTTTTATTTATTGTCGACGCAATGTGTGTTAATTAAAAATAGTAAAATTAAATGCTAATCAGAATATTCTCGTTTATCCGCAGTGTAAACTTAAAACATGCAATTAGTACGGCGAATGCAAACAATTTATTTGTAGCTAGAATTAAATGTAAGGTATAGCTATTAAATATAGCTATGTTCAACAATTGAAATGAAGCTAAACTGTTAAAGTTACTGAGATGACAGCAAAAATCGAACTGTTATAGTCATATAATTATGGTCCTAATATTTTTGTCACTGTGCTGTTTTTGCACACACACACGCACACACACACACACACACACACACACACGCACACACACACACACACGCGCACACACATATATATATATATATATATATATATATCACTATTTTATATTGTTTGTTGATGTTATTGGATATTATTAAGCGATATTAGAAACATCTTGTTATTTTCTTGGTTTGAAGTATTTTTTATTTTTATTTTGTAACATAATATTATTTTTCTATTGTAACGTCAACTTGCATACAGATAACTGTGTTTACCTCTTGAAGGTAAAGGTATTTATTTAATATGTTAGAAATACTCTGTACTTATTATCTGGTAATAAATTGAATTGAAATTGAATTGAATGACTCGAAGATTGTAGATTCTCGTTACATTGTTCATATTTTTGTATGCGCGTCTGTATATTTGTGGTGTGCGTACAAGAAACAAATAAAAATATAAGTTATACATTTTCTTTAAATAAGGCATATATTTCATTGCTTCGAAGTATGATTATAAAAATTACTTAAATAATATATCCGAGTTTACTGGAAATATATTGCTCTATTACATTTATTTTAGTTCTTTATTATAGTTCTTATTCTAAAACTGAAAAAGTAAAATAAATTAAGTTTTATTTTCTTATGGTTGACTAATTTTTCATCAAGCTTAATTAATATCGATCGATGCCTATGTGGACGTCACTTTTTCATAGGTACATAGTCAAAATTTTATTATCAAGATAAAAGTATTTTGCTTATAAATGATGCCCCCTTTTAAAATTAAGTATAAAGATATATTTCTGGTAACACTGTTAGTTTTAATTACTTTTCAACCTTGAAGGACGAATTATTCAGATAGATTCAGTTGAACACTGGACTCGGTGGTAGTAAAAGAACGGTGCCTCAACCTTCCTTCGTCAATATGTATTAACTATTTAGAACACATTTTTTATCAGCTTTTTATCTATAAATGTTATATTTCTTCAAAGAAATATAATTGATCGCAAGTCTTTGTGCACGTGTATAGAAGATACTTGGCCCATATCCAAAAATGTATTCACGTACGAAGATTTTAATTTATTATCAGGTACCATGTGAAAAGTTGACACTCTGGCGTAGCTTTCAAATCTATACATTCATTGTCTTCAATTCTAAAACAAAAAAAGATTACCTTAAATTTAACATTTGTTTTAATAAGCGTACAACAATGTTTAGAAGACAAAAGATTTATTAGAAAAAGATAGTAAACATTCAAATGGTGATAATGATACGTTTAGATACTACTGTCACAATCATTTAATCGCCCTTGTATTGAAAAATATTTTATAATAAAATGTGCGGTAAAAGCTACTTCGCCAACGCTTGTATTCACTAATGGGCGTTGAAGTGGCACTTGATGCATGCTTCATCATCAATTATATTGCTTCCTCCTAGAGGAAGCTTTGTAATAGTAAAATTTTCGACTTCGAAAGTATTTGGAGTTGGAATAAGTGCTTTTAGAAAATGTCTGTATTTTTTATTTTCTTGCGAGTGTAAAGTATCTTGTAACCGCGATAACAACAAAGGTATGCTGATTGTTTCGAACAGGAAGACTATAGAAAAGGAGTGTCAACGCAATGCTTAAGAAATACTGAAAACTATTAGAGAGTAAATCGCCAGTAGGCGGCGCTACAAACAGTAAGTTTCTAAGATTGCCGCCGTCTTGCCGCCAGCTGACTAAGCTGACTCAAATGTGCTTCAGTGAAATAATTTAAGATATTGTTTATTGACTTCTTTCTATAGTAGCAATAACATTATCGTCATGTAAAATTATCCCCCGAATATGAATTTCAATATCCCAGATCTGTAAATTTGAAGGATATTTTAGTATAAGCATTTTAAATGGAAAATGTTTGGTATTTTTTGTACGCTATTTCACTTTTTGGCGTGTAGATCGGTTAAATTTCACCATAGACAAAAAATTTTTGTTGTAACTTGTTCGTTATTAAATTGCCTATAAAAAAGTCCCGGGTGGCGACTCTCTAAGTTCAATAGTTTGTTTACAGTAAGGGCTTGAAGTATACTCATGCAAACATACTACTTTCTTCAAGGCCATACTGTAAGTAAAGTATTGAATTTAGAGAGTAGCCACCGTGACTTTTTTGTAGGTAATTTATTAAGGAACAACCAACAATAAAAATTTATTGTCTATGATGAAATTTAACCGAGCTACATGCCAAAAAGTGAAAAAAACGTACGAAAAATACCAAGCATTTTGCATTTAAAATGCTTATAGTAAAATATCCTTCAAATTTACAGATCTGGGATATTGAAATTCGTATTCAGGGGATAATTTTACATAAGGCTAAAGTTGTTGAGTAGATGCTACTACAAAAAAGGAATATCAATAAAACATCTTTCACTGAAGCACATTTGAGTCAGCTGAGTCAGCTGGTGGCAAGATGGCGGCCATATTAGAAACTCACTGTTCGCAGCGCCGCCATGCGGCGAAAAAAGTTTTCAGCGGGATTTTGCTCATTTGCCGTATCTCGTTGACACTTCTTATCTATAGTCTTCCTGGTTTCGAACCAGCTTCTCGATTGAATGAAGTCGTCGAAATCCCAAGGTCCTTTTAACGCATTGTAGTGTAAAATAGTACAGTTATTTATTGACTATTATTAATGCAGTTAACAATTCATTGTTTCATTGTTTCTAGCTTGAATAAGTTTCGTAAAATTATAAATGGTATATTGTGCAGAAATTTATTAAGAAAAAAAAAACATACAAACCCCTTTTTCATCTTAATCCCGTTGTCTAATGGCTGATGATCAACCTAATCGAATTAGGATTTAGGCACGTAACCATAAAAGTGAGAAAGCTCTTTGATGAATGGAACAAACTGATTCGTAGAAAATCAAACAAAAAAAAATATATAAATACAGTACCATTGATGGTTACATAATGAATAGAATCAATCGTTTGGCGTTTTAAACATATTATATCCCGCATTCTCTCGCATTTTTTTCAGTAAATAGTAGTACAAATTCTCTTATCTAAACGAGCCCTTACCTGTCCCGACTAAGAAATAAGAATGGGCGAGCGGAGAATTGTCACATTGCCCTCATTTTTCGTTCAAAATTGACAAAAATGATCACTTATGAACGGGTAAAATTTTGTCTTGGGTTAGCTGTGGGTCGGAACTTCTATAATAGGTTATAGTGTATCGAAAAAAACACTTCTGATGACCTAAGAAACCTTTTATATAGCATTAATAGCAAAAATCGAAAAAAGAACGGAAATACTGAAAAAACTATTGAGAATATAGTATATTTGACTGTATGTATAGTATAGTTCGCGCTAGAATGAGTGAGCGCGTTAACGAGTGTGTGAGGGAGCGCACACATGCAGGTATCCCCTCTCGCGTATGAGTGTGAGTCACATGACTACTTGCGGTGTCGAGACTAGACGAGTCTCGCACATCGCTCTCTTGGTTCCGAGCCGTCGCTGAGCGCACATGGTATGCATGACGTCAAGCATAGCTGTATACGTAGAAGACCAATGAATCAATTATTAATCCTCTCTGTGTTAAACCTCTTTTTCTAACAAAAACGAAAAATGACGATTTCCTTTCGGAGGTAGAGACCTTTAAAATTCATCGCACAGCGCCCTCCTTGCAGCTACTTTATTTTTTTTATGTATTTAAGCTTTGCAAGGGGTTACAAATTGAAAACTCGAAAGTCGGAAAATNCCCTAAACCCCCCCCCCCCCCACACACGTATGCGTATGCGTGTCTGTATTTGTTTTTTCTTATTTGTCCGAAAAATGTTTAAATAATCATTAATTATTTTTCGTGCACATAGTAATAAATTTATTTTAATACTTTTTATGACTATCCCTTATGTTTATGACATCATTTTCGTCCCATTCACATAGTTTTGGCTATGTGTACGACTATTACAGCTAAAGACGGATCTTTTGGACGTCTAAAATTGGCGTATAAAATAATGTCCCTGCATGCGCATACCTAAAAAATATGAACCATCGCTAAAAACGAAACTCTTTGCTTTTCACATAAAGCACTCACCTCTCTTCTAAAGTTAAATGGAACGCATGACATACCGCGAAATTGACGAAGACTTATAAAGGTGTTGTAATATGTGAATTTACAATAGTCGTAATACACAAAATGTGACTCGTCGCGCCATCTACTGGTTGTCGACGATTTCGTACAACGAGACAAGCTCGAGCGAACGCGAGCATAGTGCGCATGCCTCGCGTATATACTCTAAGCACATACTATACTTCGTGGAGTCAGACTATGTTGTACTGTAATCCACACTCTCTCTTGCCTGTAAGACTGCAAGCTGAGCGGACGCACTACCGACTATGGCTTATGCCACTTACATATAAATATATTCATTATTAATATTAACCTCAGTGTTGTTTATTGATCCACACATTCCAACGAAAGGTATTAGGTTAAAGGGTAACAAGAAATAGTTGAAATGGATGAGGTCCCGTCTGCGTAGGTGGAATGGTTGGCAGAAAGTCGGTTATTGATTTTTATGCGATTTCGAGGTCAGAATGTCTGTGTGGCTCCCACTCGGGCGGATCTGCAGATATCGCAGCAGTGGCAATGATGTATAGAGGTATTGGGCTAAAAAATAAGCACGAATAGTTGGAATGGCCAAGATCCCGTTCGAGTAGGTGGTATGGTCGGCAGAAAATCGGTGATGGATTTTCATGCCATTACGAGGTCAGCATGTCTTTGGGGCTCCCACTCGGCCGGATTGACAGATATTGCAAAAGTGGCGAAGTATTGTGGGGGTATTGGGATAAAGAGTAAACACAAATGGTTAGATTGCCGAGATCTCGTTTAAGTAGTTGGTATGGTTGGCAGAATGTCGGTGATGGATTTTTATGCGATTTCGAGGTCAAAATGTCTGTGTGGCTCCCACTCGGCCGGTTTGACAGATATCGCAAGAGTGGCGAAGACGTATGCGGGTATGGGGCTAAAGAATAAGCACGAATAGTTGGAACAGCCGAGATCCCGTTTGAGTAGGTAGTATGATCGGCAGCAAGTCGGTGATGGATTTTCATGCGATTTCGAGGTCAGAATGTCCTTGTGGCACTTGTAAAAACCGTACTTTATATAAGGACGGGCTGCGCGTGTTCTACAAATAACTATTTATTCATATAAGATAGTAGATGTACGAATCTAAATATCTAAAGAGGACAAGTGGACGCGCGTGACTGTCACGGCGCACAGTGGGATTTTATAGGATATTTTTGGACAAAAGTCTGCTAATTAAAGTCTGTTAATTAACCGCGCGTGCGCATGTGTTTTGAATTTTTCTTTTTGAAGAAGATAACCACTTTGTAACATTGAACGCTTTTCAACGCGTTTTGGATTTCATATTGCAGCCGCCACCGCCGATTACACGATGATAATTTTGCTCGATACGCTCGATACGCAACGCCAGTCCGAGCATTTTTTTCGCTCTACTCGCGCGCATAATCATTTACAAATTGACGGTATTAAGGTCGTTGGAAAACGCACCCATTTCTGTGTATGCATCAGCTTTTTATAACGAATCATAGGCGCCAGCTATTTGCTGTAGCTGAGCTAACGCGCTAAACGTATACGGGATTGTATATCGCATTTGTTGAACTTACCGGTACAAGAAAAGAAAAATTATTATTCTATATTGATTACGAGCTACTGCTGAATTTAGTGTAATCTAAACGCTTGTATAATGTCGAGATTTTTGATTTTTTTTATATATGATTGTCTCGGCGCATGTGTTTTGGATTTTTCTTTCATAGAGTTAAAATGATAGGGCACGTGTAAACAATACATTTCTTTCTTTCTGTGTATGTGGAGAAAACATTTTACCTACAAGAACTCAAATACGTCTTAATTGTTCAGTATTGATTTTTCGCAATAAATCGGTCGTTGCAAAAGTTACGCCGTTTCGAATTTTACAACAACGTGCGTGCACGCACCTATTGTCGTATAGTTTGCGAGTCTACAGATAGGTAACGTCAGAGGCAGAACTGTTACCTACGTTAAAAACTAAACCTTAAAACGACTTAAAAAACATTTAAGAGAATGTTTCGAGATCAAACCAATGCGTCTCTTAATAAATTTGAATACATTATAGATCTTTCAGTGTAGATGAATCTTAGCAACTCTTTGAACGACCTCATCGATCGTGACCATTTTTCTATCATGTCGTGATCAAATCTGATCCGCAACCACTTGTGATACAGCGGGTAAAGAAACTTGTACGTTTTGATCCTAAACTCTTCGATAATTTTAGGATAACTTACGTCAGAAGTCATTACGTCTATCGGCTTGTTGAATAGATTGTAATACGAAGTACCTTCGATCTCATGAATTGGCACAGCCCTTTCATAATAATCCAAAATCGGTTGTTCCCTTTGTATTAATGAGATCGCTTTCCTGTCGAAAGGAGTTTTATTACAACACGCAAATCCCTTGACTTCTTCCTATAAAAGCTATTCAGTATAGTCCCAATCTTGCTAACGCTTGTCAAACCACTTAGAAGTAAATTCCATTTCCTTGAACATCTTGAGTTTCACGATCTTAAAAATCGTCTGCCTGTCTGCGAGAAGAAGCTGATGAAAAAATATAGATAAGGAAAGACTTTTGTGATATTTTATCGTCGGGTATTGAATTGACCGTTAATGCACATAACAGCTTCAGCTCATTGAATATCAACTTATTTGTCTTTGCTACATACACGGCTAATAGCTGTATTATAAACAACGAATTTTTTGCCTACCCTCTGGTCATACTGATTTGTAATAATCTTTTAAATATTTCGTTTGATCTAGCTACGACGAAAAAAAACAATTCTTACTTTTGCTTAAATTGTGAACTAAACGCATTTTCAATTTGGGAGGTTATATGATCGGAAAAACAATAAATTATTTATGTGGCTTCAGTAAATACGTTAAAAAAAATTGCCTTATGTCCTTTAGTTTTATAATTATAGACTTTTAGGTTAAAATTTTGCAAGCACAAGGCATATTTTGTCGAGAGTTCATCATATTCAAGCACAACTGACATCTATCTTTACATCGAACGCCACGAAGCGCGTTACCGAGATTTTGTTTTTTTCTCTGCCAGACACCTGGACATCGTCTACCGGAGTCCCAGGTGACAGGCTTATAATCTTCAAGCACAACTTACATCTGTGTATTAAAAGCTGGAATGCTAGTAAATAACAGACTACTCCTCTTCTTTAAGACCTTGATAAGCTATCCATAAGCCAAGGCTTCCATTCATTGCGTGACGATTTCTATCCAAGCGTTTGTAAATCATTGACCAACATTGTCCAATTGGCTTTCTAAAGGTAAATGGTTGGCTTACGTTTCTATCAATGTTGTTCTGTATAAATATGATTGTGATTTGTATCTTTGAAATTTAAAGGGATTATTATATTCTGTTTCATGTATTTGTATGAAATCTTAGAATAGAAATGGATGTTCATTATTGTGTAAGAAGGAAACTAACAGGAAACAAACCGATTACCCCATGCAAAAGTACACATACCGTTAATTGAAATTTTAAATTCGGAAATCTCCCGCTTACAGGTTAATGGAAAACTTGCATGAAAAAATCTATTAGGTCCGTCATGTAGAATATCGAAAAATAATCGACACGTATTTTTTCTTTTTTCAATCAAACGATTATTGACAAAGGTACAGCGGGCTGAAATATCTTATGACGTCACTGAATCGGACGATATAGATATGCTATAGACAGTCCGAATCAGTGACGTAATACACTTCAACTCTCTACATCTTTGTTAATAATCGTTTAATTGAAAAAAGAAAAAATACGTGTCGATTATTTTTCGATATTCTACCTGACGGACCTAATTAATTTTTTCATGCAAGTTCCCCATTGGGGATATCCAGACCCGACAAGCATGCACTGGACGCGAGCGGCCGCGTTTTGATATAGAGCGCATGCGCGTCGGCCCCAGTTAACAAGCGGCCGGCACTGGCAAAAATTTCCGAAATTCAAAGTTTGAATTAACCGTGTGTGTAATATTAGAACTTATCACAGAAAAGTATTAAGGGGGTCTTAAACCCAATTTTTACCGACCGAGTCGATAGAACGAGTACTCGGTAGAAAATTGCTTGGATCTAAATAAATACGGTGAATTATCAAAAACCAAGACATAGTTGCCCTTCGTCTCGGAATCATCTACCACAATGCAAAGTTTCAAGTCAATATTTAAATGCGTTAACAAATGGCATTTGAACAAAAACCAGTAGCTGCAGCGTGTGCATGTTGAAAATTTCGTTCAAATGCTATTTTTATATGCGTTGACAGATTGACTTAAAACTTTGAACATAGATATAAAATGATGAGAGAAAGGGCAACTATGTCTTGGTTTTCCATAATTTTAACAAAAAAAAAAAAAAAAAAAATAGTTTTATTATCATCCAAGCAACGCCGAACAGCTGTTCGTTGCTCTGTCCGCGGCTCTGGCGAAGTGAGTACGACGACTGCGCATACATTGTGCGCTTCGATCTGGGGACCTACTGGCGTCTGCGGTGACACGTACACGCAGCCGCCTGCCGTGCCTTGTGTTTTGACGTTTTGAAGCTGCATCCCGGCCTTCGCTCGTTCGGTTCAACTTCAAGTTATTCAAAGGTATTAATTGTATAAGTGCAGCACGTCGACGCGATACAGCAGTGTTAGTGTGCTAATCAAAAGCGCATATGTTTTCAAGCAGCCTCCGCTCAGCGCGACCTCGCTCGCGGATCTGCTGCTCACGGCGAGACTCGCCAGTGCTTCGTTTACTTCTAATGCAGTGCGAGAAGTATATAAAAGTGATGCTCCGGAATATCAGCTACGATGCAGTGTGTGAGTGTCAGTCCGTCAAGGAGTGCTGCAGTAGAGGAAAATACGCAACTCCAGCAAGCTGTATTTATTGATTGGATTTTGAACTGAAATAAAGGCAACTGCTCTATTCACAATTATTTTGAATATGATTTTTACCGTGGGTGTAAAGTAAATACTAGAGTTATCAAAGCTGAAACCTAAAATAGATTCCATGGCATACACCCCTCTTATTCCAAAATCTAATTAAAACTATTGATAATTAAATTCAACCTCAAGCCTGACCTTAAAAATTAATTGATACTGGCTTAATAAAGTGTGATTACAAATAAAATGTCATTTACTTACGTACTGTATTTACATATCATTAGATAGTAATGTAAAGGGTAAGTGTTAACTAAAAAAGACGGATTTTTAGGAATTTATATGTCCCTCACCCTTCTAAACCTCTCACTTTTCCTACTTAAAGCATTAGTAAACTTTCCACCACTTACTTTGACACCCCACCCATATTTTAACTTATATACCTCCCTACTGCAAAATCTCACATGAGAGCACTGGAGGTGAAGCCCGGGAGTTGCTCGGCCAAGCGGGTAGGGATTCTCCTGCGAGATTTCCTACGACCGGAGGGTCAGCCCGGGGAGAGATCCACCAGACGTTAGAATAGCTCCTGGGAGAGAGGTCTCATCGGAGATACGCTCGGGACTGAAGCCCCGAACTCTCTTAAGACGAGAGAGCGCGGGCGTCGGAGAAGGGGGAAAATATTCCAACCTTGTGGGCAGCAGTCTTTTAGATATACTATTGTTGAATATACTGTATAAATCATATCATAATAAAAAGCAAAAATATTTTTTCATTTGTGCAGATAATGTTTTTGAAGCGTTATAGATGCAAGAGAATCTCTTTCCATTGAAACGTCTGTTCAACCTTTTGATCCGTCAATCTGACCTGAATTTGGTGACTAGAATAAGGACTAGAACAAAGACACTGCTCCACTCACAGCTATATTGAGCCACGGGTTTTCCCATGGGTTTAAGGTGAATACTAGAGCTATTAGGGTAAAACCTAATAAAAGGCTCCATGGCATTATAACATGCTTTTTATCTTCAAATAAAATTGAAACTATCGAATCCATGATGTTTTTGCTCCGTTATAGATGTAGAAGAATATCTTTTTTTTTGCTTCCTTCCTAAGGAAGCCTTGTAATAGTAATTTTTGGAGTATGTGTAAAAACATGTGGGAAGTGTGTTTTGATGAATTTTTAGTCGAAAAATGGTGTTTTTAGAAAATGTGGGTACGGATGTGTGTGTGTGTGTGCGTATGTATACGCCTGTTTCTCAGCTTCTACTTGGTGGATTTTAACCCACCAAGTCTAATTTTCTTCGTTTTTGCTAGAAGATAGTGGGACGAAAGCCCGTTTTTACAATTCATATACGCATTTTTTTTTATAGTGATTTTTTAGTTTTGAGATTTCAGTTTTTGCCAACAAAGTTATCGGAAAAGTTAATAAAAGTAAATTGCTTAATATGTACCTGAAAGAGAATAAAATTGCCTATGTTTTTACCGTGAAAAATTTATATTATCGTTCGTCGTTCTTTTATTATACACCATAGAGTGCAATTTTTTTAAATCGTTATAACTCAAAAACTGAATAGCGAATCATTCTAAAAAAAATATACGATTATTGAAGGTAATTAGAACTATATACCACTTAAATTTTAAATCATTTCATGCGGGACCATTAATGGATTTTAATCTATACTTAGACTCGTTTTTTGCTGTTTTTGTTTTATTAATTTGTTAAAAATAAGATTTTCAGTTACGCAATGTGCGTATATTCATGGCGATTTTTCGATCACTGGTGATTTTAGATACGTTCCGCGAACTATATCCTTATTATTATATCTCGGAAACTAAACTTTGAACTTTCGTTTAAACATCATGATTATCGAATGTATTCTATAGACTAACTTAATTTAAGTAGTCTACGGCAATTAAAAATTTTGAAAGTTTCAAAATTTTTGAAAATATGCTATGCGTCAAAGAGTTCTCAACTTCCTACTCCTTTTGCATGCTTACAAAAGGGTATATTCGTGCACGTATCATAAAAAGTACGGTGTTCAACAAGGGGGGAGTGGCTTTTTCAGACTCGGGTGATATTTTGAGCACTCGTGTCCGACTCGGGCGCCTACGGCGCCCTCGACTCCCACTCGTGCTCAAAATATCACCTTCGCTAGAAAAAGCCAATTTTCCCCCCTAGTTGCAATATACAATATACTATTTTATGCCAATAATTGCCGCCCTGATCATTATAAATTTTAACGCAACCAAATTGTACAAACAATATTTTCTGTTACGGATTGATTATGTAATATAATTATTTCGAAATAATTTTATCCATCAAACGAAAAAGCATAAAAACTTTATAGAATTATATTAGAAGTAAAAACAATTTAGATATTAAAGCGATACATAAGGTTGAAGGAAGCTACGTGCCAAAGAATTGGCAGCGGTTTTTTATATTATAGCCAACCCAAGTCCTCTCGAAGAGTCTTATACGGCTTTTCCCTCTGCCCGATACCATACAATGGTACCGGCCAGAGAGGCTCCCTATAGTTGCGGTGCATGTGCATCACATCGGAATGTAGTGCGCATGCATCTCGACTGGCCCTACAGTTTAATTATACAGTGCGCAACTGTATAGATTTAGATTTAGATTTTATGTGTTTATTGCTGTACATTATGTTGTACAAATAATATTATAGAAAATATTTACAGATTAATTATAGGTTTGAGCGATAGAACAGTATAATATAATATATATAGAATATACAGTGGGATCCGAACCACTAGAGCTTTGATGTTAAATATCTGTTGTAATATATGAATTTATACAGTCGTAATCGTTGAACGAGTCAAGCTCTAGCGAACGCAAGCATAGTGCGCATGTCTCGCGTATATACTCTAAGAGCACACTATACTGTATACTATACTTCGTGGAGTCAGACTATGCTGTACTGTGCTCCACACTCTCTCTTGCCTGTAAGACTCCGTGCTGAGCGGACGCACTGCCGACTAGGCTCTCAAGCCTTTCAATATATAATATATTATTTAAACCTCACTGCCTTGTTTATTGATCCACACAATCCAACATGGTAGCAGATCGTTGGCTAAGTATTGTATTTTATCCCGCATATGTACTCATATGAGTCATATGAGAGATATTTAGTGAAATACAAGTGAGGTTAGAAGGAGAGCCACGTGGAAAAGGAATCAACGATTATTATTAACAAAGTAGATCGCACAGTGACAAATTGAACAGTGATATTAAAGGACAATATTTTTGGAAAAACGTACGTACTCGTGAAATATTGAAATTCGATTTTTTTTGTGTCGAAACGTCTGTCGAAGAAAGAAAATATTCAAGTGAAGATTACCCGGACAAATAAGGGTTAAAGAAGAAAAATATACGCTCAGCAAAAAATATAAAGTAGTCAAGTAATAATCAAAAGGAAGATTTTTGAAAAATAATCAAGATTTAAGAGCGATGCAAGCGGATTAAAGTCGGCAAGTGAAACACGTGGTAAAGTGCTATATCAGAGCACGTGGCAAAACTAGAGGCTAAGCACATGTCCTCGTGGCTTAAACAAAGAGGAAATAAGAAATCCGATTAGAAGAATATTTTTGAAGAAACTCAAGAAAATATTTTTTTTGATAAATCAAGTATACGATAAAATAAAAGTTAAAGAGAAAGAAATGGCTAAACAAGCAAAAATTGAGGATATTTTGATACCAGTGTTTGATGGTGAAAATTATACAAGCTGGAAAATAAGATTAATGATCTTGCTGGAATATAAAGAGTGCAAGGATCCAGCAACTCGAGAAATGACGGAAGCTGAAAAAAAAGGACGAAGCCAAATGGAAGAAGATTGATTTAAAAGCTCGTACCATGATAATTAGTGCTATCTCCGACAAATAGAGTACGTTGGCGAATGTGAAACAGCCTTCGAGATGATTAAGAAATTTGACGAAATGTACTTGTCTCAGTCTACAGCTTTACAAATTATATGCAGAGGAAAAATCGAAGAAATAAAATTAAATAACTATAATACAGTGGAAAAGTTTTTCGCAGAATTCGAAAAAGTAACAAACGAATTTAAATCGGCTGGTGAAAAACTAGAAGAAGTCGAGAAATTAAGATATCTAATCAGAGCCTTACCACCAAGCTACAGTTACATCGGAGATTTTATAGATGTTATACCAGAGGATCAACGAACAGTCGACTACGTCAAGTCGAAGATTAAAGAGAAAAATATGACTCAACCAGAGTCTACAAATAAAGCCAACGTCAGTACCTTTGTGGTACAAACTAAAGAAAAATGTTATACCTGTGGAGAACGAGGTCACCACAGTACGACCGAGGCAACTACCGAGGAAATCAACAAGGCAGAAGTCAAGGTCAACCCAGAGCTGAATCTTCAGGCGAACAACAGGGTGACGACTCATCCGAAGCATGGCTGACACAGGTCTGCAATCCAGAGGTAAATCAGGTAACTGCGTTAGAAAATAGTAGCGTAAATTTAGGTCAAATTAATTGGATTCTAGATAGTGGCTGTACAGACCACATTGTAAACAACGATGAATTCTTTGATAAATTCATTTGTTTAAAAGAACCTGTTGAGGTAAAATTACCTGATGGTAAAATGGTACCTGATGGTACTGATGTAGATCAAAACGAACTAAATCTTTTTACTCATACTTCGACTTTCGAGTCAAGTAGGGGTAATGAAATAAATTTCGAAAATCGTATAAATAATGAAAGTACAGATAACGGATTAAATTTTGATGTTGCTAAAAATGACAATTCAAGCCTATAAGTCCAAAGAAAATCAAATAGAAAGAAAAGTCCTGTAAATACATATGGAAATCCTGTAACGCATTTTATTTATGTAAATCACATTGATGCAATCGTACCGAATACATTTGAGGAGGCGTTAAATTCAAATCAATGTAAACAATGGAAAATTGCGATGGACTCCGAAATAAATAGTCTAGAGAAAAACAATACTTGGCAAATTGTTGAAAGGCCAAAAGGTAAAAGAGTCATTGATGTAAATGGGTATACAAAAAGAAAAGCAATAATGTTTATAAAGCTAGATTAGTTGCTAGAGGTTTCCAACAAAGAGAATACATTGACAATTATTATTATTCACCTGTAGGTAAAATGCAAACTTTAAAAATTTTATTGTCATACAGCTGTAAAAATAATTTATACATAGAACAAATGGATGTTGAAACAGTCTTTTTGAACGGCTACGTAAAAACAGAAGTATATGTTAATGAACCGAAAGGTTATGAAACTGGAGACAATAAAGTTCGTAAATTGCAAACGGCACTCTATGGACTCAGAGAAAGCCCTAGAGCCTGGTACAATTGCTTTAATAAATACATGGAAAGTTTAAACTTCGTTAGAAGTAACTATGATAATTGTCTGTACATAAACAATACAAGCAAAGATACAATATATATATATATTAGTATTTGTAGATGTTCTCCTTATTTGTTGTAAAGATAAACATATAATAAACGAAGTAAAAGCTAGCCTAATGGAAAGATTTGCAATGAAGGATATGGGCAAAATTAGCCAATATATAAGCATTGATATAGATTAGAGTAATGATAGACACAAAATGACCTCAAGTCAAACCAAATATATTGAATCTTTGGCTGCTAAATATAATCTAGAAAATACCAAACTATATGATACTCCAATTGAGACAAATTTAAAATTAGATCAAGCTAGTCAAATAGACAAACGAATAAAGTACAGAAACTTGATAGGAGAACTATTATATATAAGCTCAGGCATGAAACGGTCACGACTTTTCTCGGTCCTGGGTGCTTTTATTTAAATACCAATTATTGATTTTAATTTAGAAAAGTAGTGCACATTTACTGTTCTGCGTCATGATTCTGACGATTGGCCAAATATAATGATTTTATAATGATTTTAAATGTTATTAATAATTTATATAAATTATACTAATTATAATATAGGTCCGGGATACGAGGTAATGGAAATTAACACAATGATAAGAATTTGTTCTTTGTAACAAATTAAATATATTCAAGATTAATTTTAGGAATTAGAATATTGCCTTAATTGTTTCATATATTCAATATCACCAGATGAAATAAATTATTAAATCCGCTTTGATTTTTACAAACAAAAATATAAACGGATACGCGTTAAATTGCGTTATCTGATTACAATGATAATGCTATAGTTTAACAGATTTTATATATATATATATATGGGAGGTTGGTCAGATTCCTTTTTACTAACATAAACAACCACTGTGATATTTTTATGATGGAGACGTCCTTTGTCTACAGCTATTATTAGTTATTTGAATCATTTCTGAGGGTTTTTCACTACTAGTGTCCCATAAAAACAAAAAACAAAGGCCTCTGCCATTCTGGCTCTTGTACAGGTACTTTTGCACTATAAAAAGGTATTTTTTCACTGTACAAAAGTAGTCAGAGTCCGGATCGAACCCTCAGATTTTCACATTTTAAGGTTTGAAATGCAAATAAGGTAGCCTAAACATGTATATATGACTTTAAAAGTATTTTTATTGAAAAATTCAGGAAATTTAACAAAAAAAGTATCAGGGTAGTTTTAGTTAAAAATGCATCCATTATGAGCTACAAATCGTTGAAAATAGGCAAAAAATGCAAAAATCGCTTAAAACACCAACTTTGACCAGCTATAACTTGAAGCCAAGTGAAGGGAAACTTTTTTTGGGAGCCACGGGCATCGTATAGAACATACATATAAAGTTTGGATCAAACAAAATTTTTTCATCTTTGATTTGACAGAGAACCACATATATATATATATATATATATATATATATATATACGCTTAATTTGCGTTATCTGATCGAATATGAAAATTATACAAGTTTTATCACAATTCGAAATAATGCTAAGTTTTTTAGAATATGATTGTAAGTCTTTATAAGTCTTAGACGGATACGCTTAAGTTGCGATATCTTGTCTAGCTTGAAAATTCTATAAGTCCTTCAAAAGTGAGAAAACATTCTACGTGTTTTATCTACCAAGGCGTAATAGTTACTCTTGGCAGAGACTAGTCCTCGCTTAAATTCCGCTGGAGCTAGTGACTAGTCATAGGCCGCGCAAGTCCTTATATAGGCTGCGGAGAGAGCAGAGACGAAAAATGGCCATGAAATGGTCATAAAACAGTCCAAATCTTAAATGAAAATGTACTCAAATTCAGGATCAGAAAACATATATGCATGTCCAATCTTATTACGATCGATCACGTGGTTCCAGAATTATAACGGTATACGTACGTACGCATGCACGCACGCACGCGCGCGCACACACACACGCGCGCGCACACACACACACACACACACACACACACACACAAAACCATCTGCACGGACATTTTATTAAACCATCCCTGTTAAAAATCGTGGATTAAAAAGAATTAAAGTCGATTGAAAATCAATCGACTTAAGATGTCATTCTTGTTACCAATTTTCACAATTAAATTCGATTGTTTTCTAATTGAAATCGATAAAAAACGATTCAAATCGATCAAACCAATTGATCAAAATTTGAACCTCTAATCGTCTTTAATCAATTTTAATCGATTTCAATTAGAAAACAATCGAATTTAATTGTGAAAATTGGTAACAAGAATGACATCTAAAATCGATTGATTTTCAATCGACTTTAATTCTTTTTAATCCACGATTTTTAGCAGGGCATGAAAGCTCTCAAAATATACTAAGCTTTAATTATAAAATTATATGGTTTAACAAAAATAATAATGTTCAGTCACACAAGGTATACAGGGTGAGAGTTGAAGAATTTGAATCTTAATGTCTTCTAAACTAAACGGTTTCATAAGCTACAAAAAGAACCTAGCCAAAGTGATCAAAAAATCAATCTTTTCCTAAAATTTCAACTCAATTTAAACCTTTTTACTCCCGTGATCGTACGACATAGAAAACGCATTTTTTTTAGTTTTTGATTTTTATCTCAAAAACTAGTTGCCAAAATGGCTTAAAATTTTTACAAAAAGTAGATATCGTTTTTTTTTATTGTCATGAATTTTTTCTAAACATTTAACTAATCATTTTTTGAGTTACATATGTTTTTGGAAAATTACCTTTTATATCATAAAAAATGAACAGATCGGTCAATCAAGAAAATCTTGCGGGAAAAAGTAGACAATTTTATGTTCTTTTAGATACACTATTGTTGAATATGTTGTATAAATCATATCATTAAAAAAAAGCAAAAATATTTTTTCAAAAACAGAAAAATGGCTATAATATGGCCATAAAATGGTCAGAATCATAAAAAAAGACCAACATTCAGAATTAGAAAAAAAATATGCATGTCAAATTTTATTACGATCCGTCGCGTGGTTCCAAAATTATGGCGGTATACGTACATACACAANTGCGGTATACGTACACACACACACACACACACACACACACACACACACACACACACACACAGCCATCCGCACGGACATTTTCTAAAAACGTATGATTCGTACTCCAAACACCTCCAAATGCGTTTCTAAGAAGTATTAGCGAAACTGAAAATTTTACTATTACAAAGCTTCCTCTTAGGAGGAAGCAAAACACATTTTATAATTAGAAACGAAGTCACACTTCTTAAATCCAAATTAGTTCAGTATTATTAAAGTCTTTAATATAGATTCGGAGGAATAGGTTGCTTCGTTAAATATATATATATATATATTTAAATATATATATATATATATATATACTAGTGGGGCTTCGCCCCCCTGCTCGCTTCGCTCGCCAACCCCCCATTTTAGTTTTTGTTTGATTTTTATTTTTCAACTGTTATTTTCGTTATCTGATGATTAAGTTCTAGTTGGCCAAGAACAATCTTATTGTATTATATAAAATTTGTAGATCATAAAAAGGTCAAGAATTTAATGTTTGTCGAAATAGAGAAAATCGAAAGAAAAAAAGTAAAAGTACTGAATTAACGCCGAACTTCTACTGCTTATGGCATTTAAAATATATAGTTTTTTTTTCATTTTTTTGGAAATTGTTTTGAAATTAATTTTGATTCTTCCCACTTTCAATTATATACGTGCGTGTTGAATTACTGTATGGCCATCCTAATTATATGTTGTATGATCGATTCTTTTCGTTCTTTACGTAGCATAACTGAACGGGAAACAAATATGTTTTCATTTTTTAAACTCGTTTTAGATCTTCTAAAAAAACTCAATAGATTAAAAAATAAATCTATTAAGTTTCCTTACACTAGGGGAAAACACTAATTGACATTTTTTACAAGTAACCAAGTTAAAAAAAGATATACTCTAGTTACGCATTCAAAAAAATAGATAGGTCGACCATCACCTTTCATTTTTCGGTGTACATATCGTATAATATATATAATTAGGATGCGGTACCGCGCATACTAAATAACTCTCGTTCTCTTGGTGTATTCTCAGATGTTCTTATTTCTATGACGGGCAATTTATCGCATCTCGATTGACGAAGGTGGTGTCAATCATTTCATACTTCTTAACATGGCCTTTACCTCTCCTGCAGTCACCTTACTTGTCCCATGACTAATTTGCCTTGTACTTTTGACTACTTTTTATTGATATCTTGTCATACATTTTTTACCACGAAAGAAAAACACTTAATTTAAACCTGCGCACCTCCTAAGCTACGAATGAGTTACAGATTTATGGTAATAGCTATCAATAGATATTGAAGGGACCCTTAAACAAAATCCGCTCTCAATAAACTCGCATTCAGCTTATTATATTTATCTCGATAGGCACATCGTTTTTTTTTAACCCAAATCCCAACCGCCGGCTATCGGTATACCACTATATTATTTTTTGGTTAAGATTTTGATTATATAATTTACACCTTGTAATGATCTTATCTAAATTTTAACAATCGCTAAGTGTATTAGTAACACATCCCTGCAAACATGTGATCTATGACCTACAAAAGCAAAAGACAATGGCTATAGTTAACCCAGAGTATAAACACATCGAAATCCCGATCTTATGTATATCAAAACCCACAATACAAAAGCCAAAAGTCAATGCACCTAAGTATAGCGCACATCAAAGGTTACCATACAAAAGGCCAAAGATTAAAAAGCTCTATAAGATACCTTAGGTTTACTTCATAATACTAAGTCAAAGCTTTTTAAGGTCAAACTTTAAGCAAAAAATAGTAAATAAAACGCTCCTGTCTATTACCTCATAGGTGGTGTCTGGAAAAAATAGAAAATAAAATTTAAGTTAATATCTCTTATTAGTCTTATTCCTCTACTGTTATAATATAATATTTTGGATCATGATGTGCTATGAGCTTAGATTTGAGGGCCCTTGAGAAAAAGTTTCCTCAAGGATAGTAGATCTTCCTCGAGGCTAAAGACATTATTTATGCAAGAGCCGTATGGTATTAGCTGCGGATGGTCGTATACTGTTGGGTCAGATGTCGGGGAAAGTTAACCTATTTTATACCTCATCTTTAATATAAGTGGCTAGCAATATAGCCTAATAATTTCTTTAGAAATTATCGAGTTGTATAGGAATGAATACTACGCGTCGCGAATACACGACTAAAAGTGTCGGTTAAAGAGATTCAAAAACTGCTGTCATAAATTGATCCGATTTTATCCGACTGTTTTACTAGCTACACAACTTGTTGTTTAGTAAATTTTTTGCTAATTATAGAAAACATTTTAATATAAAAAATCATAGTGTACTAACAATTAATAAATTTGTAGGATAAAGCTGCTTAAATATGGGGTGATGCCTCGTGGGGTTGGCTTGGTGCTGTACTCTAAGAATTCGGCGGCTTTGCGGTGGGGGGCTGCGGGTGTAGGTGAATTGTGGGCTTTTCACATTAGTCAAATCACATTGAAGAATGAAAGAATTTGCCTTTATTTGGCGGGGTCATCTGTTGTATCATACATTGTAGTATGTATTAGTGGGGTCCACTCATGTGTCGTGGGGGCCGTGCGTGTGCGGCGACCGACTTCGCAAATGGTGCTGGGTTTTTGTGTTTTTATTTTTCTTTTTTTCTTTTAAATGTAAGATGACGGGCCGCGCGGCACTAACAATTAATAAATTTTAGGAAAAGCTGCTAATAGGGGGTGCGGGGGGGAGTATCTCCAAAACAACTATATAATATAGGTAGATATAAGTTTAAGTCTATAAATGTTTAGAATTTTGTCTATTTTTCTGGATGCAGCAAATAATTATACACGTGAATTTTTGGTTCACGGAGTATTTATCTAAAAATAATTTATCTAATTTCAATTCACCTAAACCTTTTATCTAAATAATAATTGATCTAATTAATAATTTATCTAAAACAGTTTATCAAATATACAATTTATCTAAAATGGGAAATTTTCGATTTTAGTCAAATTGTTCGTTAGATAAATTGTTTTAGATAATTGACAATTAGATCAATTGTTGTAGATAGATTGTTATTTTGCTATAATAACATTTTGCTAATGTATTGCGCTTTTCTACGCCCAAAACCTAAGCAAGTCAAATCAGGCAGACGATAGTTTTTTGTTGTTTTTTCAAAAATACAAAATGAACCCCAAAATCACTGCTTTGGGATGGCACAGAAAGGTTTCTGTTACCAGAGACCATTCTAGTGTCGAGTTATCTATGTGACAGACACGCATGCTTAAGGGGGCACACCACCTTTAAACTCTGAAACTCTAAAATCTTTTATGAAAAAAATGTGGCATAAATAGGTTAAAAAAGGCCAAAAATTAAGTATTTTTATTGTTAAACATTTTCTAAGCATTCAAATCAAAACCCCTTTATTTTATAACGAGTTGCCTTGTGTGCACTCGTTACGTCCCTCTCTCCCCTATATTATATGATCACGATATAATAAACATTATCTTTGTAAACATTCCTGTGTATAACATTCCTTTTCAGCAGCAGGTAAGTGAGCGGAGCAGACACCTATAACACACACAGAGAGAGAGCCGCGCGCTGCGTGTATGTGTGTGTGGCGCCGTCCGAGAGAGTGAGAGAGAGAGAAACTAGACTATTCACGCGGTCGCGTCTCGCGCCGCGACACTTAGAAGCTTACCGCCGTGCAGTGCAGTCGTGCCGATACTGCCTCCTCGTTTCTGTGCTTCTTAAAATCCGTGCGTGCGTTCATCGTCCAGAGGACTGCTACTGCGTCCGTGACCAGAATCCCCGTGTGTCGCTGGAATTATCCCGCGGCTGTTCAGCATCGCGTGCCCTTTGGTTTGCCGTTCGACTTCCAGCAGCACCCGGCCACACACGAGGCTTTGAGGCTTTCGTCCTGCTTCCCAGCGTCGAGCCACTGGTCTTCCGTACTGCGCCGCTCCGGTCCAAGCCACGAGGCCTGTGTCCAGCTTCACGAAGCACCACTGTAAGTACCTGCCCGATCGCAATACTCTCTCTCTCGGCATTATTCGCTCTGCTCCGTCTCTCTTACTCCGCGCTGCTGTTGTACTGATCTTTGAGTCTTTACATAAAGAGAAACTTTACTATTACTCGGCTTGTGTCACTTTGTTCCTGACTCTGCCCACTCCCGCGCGATTCACTCATAATCTATCTCGCGAACTAGCTACGTAGCCCAATCACTCACGACGCCGCCGCGGGCTCACGTGCACGAGGACGTGCACGTATAGCAAACTGCGCTACGGGCCAGGCTTCGTACAGCCTACAAGAAGCCTGCAACTAGCTGCTACATATTCCTCCTCTCGCTTATTTGTCGATCAGTGGATGCGCCACTAATCGTTTATATTCGGATGCAGACCACGTCATTCTCCTGGATCCCGGTCTAACAACACCGTTATAATTTATACCAAAAGTATAAGTGTACAAAGCATGCTTCTAAAATTTTAGCGCAATAAAACCATGTGATCACATGGAATCCTACGGACAGTGCCAAAATGCTCAAAACAGTATACGGAAAGTCACCATGGGTAAGTAGGTGCTAATATGGATTTACCATGGTAAAAATACAGGTAATATAACTTAATATTAGTATAAAAATTATATAACAATTATAATTTATTTTTGTTATTATTTATAAGAAGTGTATTTTTCAGAGTTTAAAGGTGGTGTACCCCTTAAAAAAATAACCATACCAACCCGATGACCGACCTTGGTTGTTTTGTAGTTGGTTCTAATACCGAGTTGCTTAACCCAATAACCCAAGCAAAGATGGTGGGTTATCGGGTTAATTGGTTAGGAAAAATTGGTTGTGTTGCGGTTGGTTCTGGAACCGAGTTGCTTTAGTGACAGACTGGCATGTTACGAAAAATAACCATAATCACCCCATAACCGCCCTTGGTTCTAGTACCGACTAGCTTAACCCAATAACCTAAATAAAGATGGTGGGTGAGCATGTTGGTTAAATCCAATTAGTTAACTCTGGCTTATGCATCTTTGTTTTCAGGATCTGGAAGCTATTGATTGAGAGTGTATATAAACAAATATAAACTACCCCAATACAGAACTCAAAGAGTAGCTAGTGCATCAGAGTAATGAGTCGCCTTAAAAACTATTTATCGACAAAAAATTGAAAAAAAACAATAATTTTTCTCAAACAATTTATCTAATAAACAATTTATCTCAAATAATCTATCTAAATATGATTTAACAAAAATTTGAAAAAAACTTGATTTTTAGTCGAATTGTATATTAGATAGAAGCTGCGACGGGGTGACCGTCGAACCTGGAAACTCTCTATCTCTCTTACTCTCACCGCTCTCTGCCAGGACTGTACCAATAAACGAGTAAGTACTTATCGCATTGGTGTCCTTTTAGAGATCAAGTACCAGCCGGATTGTACCGGTGTTTAGCCGAGTGAGAGGAAGAGAGAGAGAAGTAGAATAGCAGTCAACGTCGCACACGCCGTACTACACAGCAGCTCGTCTCACCACTACCAACGCACACATGCACACCGAGCGCGAGCGGCGCATATACCGCCGTAGCCGTGCGAGCCGAGGAGAAGAGTATGTATACAAACTATTATTTCCCGTAAAGTTGTACGATAAAATTATGGCGAAATGTTAATGGAAAGAGTGTGCGATTGTGAGTATGGAAATAACGTTTTTAAGCGAAATCTTCTGCCAGAAAGTCTGTAAAACCTATGTAAAGTATGCAAGTATGTGGTGCGCATGTGCGAGAAATGTCGCGAGGCGACGCGACACGAGTCGACAAGCAGACTCGTTCACTTGGATTTCTGATCAAGCCAAACGAACACTCTCTGGTTATTACTACGTTTTGAGAGAGTTTTGTTAGTTTTTTCTTTCGCGTGACTTTACAGAGAACGAGACATCGCAGAACGAGAGGAAGGACGTTTTTGCCGAAATTCCGAAGGTAGAGTGGTACCGAGAGCTGTTTTGTAAAAATAATAAATCGTTCCGCTGGGAAGAGTCTGACTGTAAAATAGTCGGAGTCTTGCCTCGTGGCATTATTGTAAAAATATTACCGTCGGGTTAACTAAGTGAGTGCGAGTGTTAAGATTGTTGGATTGAGTGATAGACGTGGATTGCGGCGTAACGAGCGAAATATTCCAGCCGGTTGAAGTTTGTGAATACGTCGAGAAGTGATTGTATAAATATTGAAAGCTGGATTACAGTCGGAAAGATTAATAGAATAAGGATACTAAATATTGTGTCTTAAACGAGAGTGCGGTTATTTTTCCTGATTTCCCACGACCGAATCTGCTCCGGGATAAGATCTCTACATTATCCGGACACGTGAGTGTGGTAGAGTTTCGGGCAAATACTTCCAACCTGGCGCCGCATACAAATTGGGTCGGAGTCCGAATAGAGATTATTAATGTATTAACGAGTGTGGCCGTGAGTAAATAGGCGTAAGAATCCACATCGTTACAAAGCTAAGCGGATATGTCTCCTCGGCTCTATCCCTCGGTATTTCTCAAAATGGTATCGTTGGCTGTATGGGTCTACCCGAGGCAATTGTTACGTCGGTTTCTTTAGCTTTTGAGTTGAAGTCCGAGTACTTCAATTTGAAATTTTCTCTTACGAGAAATTCCAAAAGAATACCGCTCGTTTCTGCCCTTGCGTTGGCGCAAATAGACAAGGTGAGTGTTATCGTCGAAAAAAAAGTATCGAGAAAAATATTATTTTAAAATAGAAAAGGTTCGCTTAAGTTTTAATAACAAGTATCCAAAAAGTGATGCAAATCGCGGATAATATTTGTAGATTGGGTTTATTTGACTCTGTCTCAGAGTAACTGCTGAACAAGTGATTACACCTGAACAGTCACTTCCGAGAAGAGTATTTTTTTATTGTACGAATTCTAGTTTCTCGATTTTATATTTAAAGCAACACTGCAATTAACGAGAGCAAGCTCCTGATTGGCAGTGTACTATAAATATTTATTAGTTTAACGAAACACTATAATTAAAATCGTTTTAAACCAACCGGCACTTGGTTTCTACTTTTTAGCGAGGAAATGTTTCTAATCTACACAGTGGTAGATTTCAAAGAAAGTATAGTGTAGTCGAAAGAGATAAATAAATTTTGACCTTACTTTTGTTGAATTGGCTGCTTGTAGACGGAGCTGAAGAACTCAGACAGTTGTCTTTTTATCCGATGCCGATAAATATAATTTTTGTGGACACGTAGGGTTATTTCGAATAATGAATGGTGAACACCGAATGTAAATGATATAATTCTGTTTATAGTTTTTAAGAAAAGTACAAAAGAAATAAATTGCGGACTGAGCGTATGCGAGTTATAAAATTTGTAGGAAAGATGCGGACTGAGCGCGTACAAATTGAAATAAAATAAAACGATTGTGGACTAAGCGCGTACAAAATTTTTAAGTGTTGAGAGCGGACTGAGCGCGTGTATCGTGAGCAAGCACGAGAGAAACTTCCGAACTGCTAGAAAGCCGGGACCGGAGTGATGGTAGTGTGCGTCTCGATGGAACTCATCAACTTAGGCCCATCCCTCTATTTCCCTCTCTGAGGGTGTCTAGAAAGATTTCCTAATAAGAAAAGAGTTTTCCGATGCGCTCCACCCACTCATGGGTCTTAGGACCCCTACTCTTACCAAACTTTCGGGGGAGAGGGTGGTTTAGTTCCCTGCCCTCCGAGATAGATGGCAGCGCTTGTACTATTTTTAGAGTAATATTTAATATTTATAAAAAGTTGTTAAATTAGTTACTTTTATTATTTTATTTGACAGATAATGCTTATGAGAATAATTGTTAAATTCTTTTAGTTTTAACAGTGATGATTTAAATATTTCAGATAGATAAATAACAAAAATCAATGACAAATGTAATTATCTGATATTGACTTTGTAGGAAATAATATGAGACAACTCTGTATAAAGATTATGCGCAGATTTTACAATACTTTTACGTAAGTCTTATCATGAAGTGTATAAATTTAGAAAAATGTGGAAATGCAACGCTTGCTCCTGCGCCGTATTAGGCGTCCCTCCCCTTCTTTCACAGAACGACGCTAGTATTGTAGTATACGATAAATATATAAAGGACAGCCTATTGTTTAAATAAACGCGGCACTCAGTCTATTTAACGCAGTAAAAAATAATAGATAATTGAAAGTAACTTAATTAATTTTAAGAACTAATTGCTATAACGAAAGTAGACATATTACATTATGATTAGTATAGTAATTCTTAATATTTATAAAATTAATATTAATCTAAAGGATAAGGCTCCTTCGAATTAACAACATTAATTCTAAACCGCACAACGCATAAGAGTATAAAATTGTCGTGACTATTTATTTATAATATTTAAGAATGTGAATTCCTGTTAATAATTACTCGTTTGGAATTGTAGTCCTGAGAATTTTGTCTCGGAAAACGGCGCTTTTTCTGCACGTGCGTGTTTATGTGGGGGCTCCTGCGGGCCACCACCGGAGTCAGCGGCGCAAGCAGCGCCTGATCCCGAGACGCGACTTCGAGTAGAGCAGTCGACACATCCATCCGGTGGCGCTCCCTGCCGACCGCCACGTCGGGTGGCGACGCTGGCGGCGCGCTTGGGCTTAGCCGCCATGTTCCGCAGAAAGCGTTGAGCCACCGACTTGGGCGCACGGTTGTGACTACAGTATTAGAGAGAGAGATAGATAGATAGATAGATAGATCTTTATTCGCTTTACAGCAAAAATACAAAAATACAGCAACTAAGTTGCAATAAAGCCATATCATAGTATACATACAGTCAAAATGAGAGAGAGAGTTTTATAGTTTGTGAATAAAATCGAATCATATCTTTAGCATCGAACCTTGTGTTTTACTGACTTGACCTCCTGGTATCGGGCACTCACTTCCTGGCGGCCCATACCAGCTTAATTAGCGAGTTACGAGCTCGCAAAGTGGTGACCCCGACTCAAGAAGACGCACAGCACCGGTAGCAACCATCTTGGGATTCGACGGCGTCCCTTTGTCCAGTGCATCGCAGCTTTATTTCCGAGTGCCGCAACCTCTCTACAGCCGGCCTCGAGACCTGGACAGCATCGTCGAGGATTTCGTCCTCTCAACTCGGCCTCTCTACAGCCTTTCCTGGAGGAAACCCCGCACTAGCCCATCTACAGCGAACGTGCCGGGGCAACCTCCCAACCATGTCGACGACGCACAGCGCAGCCTTCGCCGCAGCACCTACAATAATTGGCGTAAGGTCTTTCCACGCACAGGTACTGTTCCAGAGGCCCGCGCGCGACCGCGAGTCGCTCATTTCTTTCGCTTTTGTCGCGCGCGAACACGTGCAGCGAGTCGCTCTCTTTCTTCGCTCCGTGTTCGGCCACGTACCTGGTGCGCATACAGCAGCGTCATCGCCGTGTGCTCGTCCTTGATCTCTCTCTCTACGCGCGTCAGCGACCTTGAAACAAGACCGCAAGGTCAAGGTCGCCACATCACGCGCCTCGCCATTTCCGGCGGCCATCTTACGTTCTTTTTGTCTCTCTCTCTCTCTCTCTCTCTCTCTCTCTCTCTCTCTCGCTTCTGTGCGCGCTCGCCGCCGAGCGTTCCGCGTCGCGATCGAGGCCGCTCGAGCGCACACATCGCGCGTTTCTTCGTCGCAATCGACGACATATTTTTTCTGAAAAAAAAAGCATATATCGCGTGCTCGCTCACCGCCTCGCACCTGATGCACCTTCTGCGAGTCGGCTGAGCCCACGCACGTTACGGCATTTTTCGCTGGCGGTCAGCCATTTTCATTCGTAGCCGCGACTCTCCACCTCCACTTTTCGCGACTCTCCACCTCGCCGCCAGGTGGCGCGCCCGTCCCGGCTTCTTCTCGCGCTCCGCTCGCACAACATCGAGGCACGCTCGCGCTCCCGCTCAGCGCTGCGAGTGTTGGCGAGAACTATTCCGCTCACGATACCTCCAGCGAGTCGATGCAGCGCACGCCGCCGCGATTATCGCTCTCGAACTCTCCGCAAGCGCCGACCATGTCGCAACAACACCTCGACGGCCCCGGCCTCGTGCAGCCGCCTCTCGCCACGCATCAACAACAGCAACCACTCGGCGCACAGCAGGCACTTTTCGGACAACAACAACAACAACAACAGCAACCGCTTTCCGGCGCGCAACCTTTACCGATCGAGCAACCCGACGACTCAGTCGACTCCGTCGCGAAATGCACTTTGCCCAACTACTGGGCCTTGAACTCTCGCTTGCGATTTGCCCAGGCTGAATCTTCTTTTACCACCAACAGGGTCACGAGGGGCACAGCACGATACGACCTGATCGTCGCCCATCTTCCACCGGAGGTGGCCCAGGAGGTCTACGACATCTATGCACCCGCAGGCAACCCCGCCGCTTACGCAAACGCTAAAGAAGCCA